>CM039672.1:477332021-477649294 GCA_022496015.1 Hordeum marinum | reverse complement strand
TATTTCACCACCATGGTTATACCCGAAGCCAAATCCAAGACCACGGGCGCAAACGCCACCGCGAAAAATGAGCCATGGGTACTGGCTTCCCAAGTGGACCAATGCTTCTTCATTACCGACCCGCCAAAGCCCAGTCGTGTTGTCGTGAGGAGAGGCAAAAGGAAGATCATCGGAATGGATGGAGTCGCCAATGATCAAGACTTCGACAAGTACGGCGACCCGAAGATGGAACATGACGACGACGATGAAGTACCAGCATACACCACAAGAAGAAGCAGGACCATCCTACCTAAAGGACGTCCGTTCAAAAGAAGAACTCCATTTGTGAAAAATAAGGGCAAGAAGATTGTGAACAGATAGCCAGCTAAGATCAATTGTATTTAAATCGTAGCCTTCATTTCTCGATTGTATTCATAAATGTTTTCATAATCATAAATGTTTTACCAATTCACAAATGAATGCAACTAAAAATCCAAAAAAAAATTGAAGGTGCACCCCTAGGAGGTGCGCCGGCCATTGGTATACCAATTTTTATGAAATTTTTTCAAATATTTTCAAATAACAAATTTGATGATATTTTCAAATAACAAATTTGATGATATTTTTTCATATTCATAAATATTTTCATATTCATAATTTTTTTCAAATAACAAATAAAAAATTATTAGACGCAACTAAAAAAAAGTTACTTATGGCGCACCCCTTAGTGGTGCGCCATTGCTATGGATATAATTATGGCGCACCCCTGGGAGGTGTGCCATTGCTATCTGTATGTATGGCGCACCCCTCCCAGTGTGCCATTACTAGCACCCCTACCTAATACCTATTCCCCACCTCGCCCTGCCGGCCTCCTCTCGCCCCCGCAACCCTCCTCTCGCCGCCGTCGCACGTCTCGCCCCTCCCCCCACCCGCCCCACTCTCTGGCGGCCGCCGCTTCCCATCCCCACCTCTCAGGCGACCGCCAGCCTTCCCCGGCGATGCCTCACACTCTCGGTCCGCTTCACGCTCGAACGCCAAGGGCAAGAAAGAGGTAGGGTTCTCCTCCCGGTCCGCTTCACGCTCGACGTCTCCCCTTCCCCCTCCCTTTCCTCTTCCGCCGCCAATGCCTCCTCCACCTCCACCTGAGGAATCCACACCCGCGCTCGCGCCCGCGGTCTCTCTCCGCCTGATACCACGGATCGGCTGCTCTCCGGTCATCACCGACCTGTGCGAACACCTTCCTATTATCCTCCTCAACGGCTTCGCGGTCCAGCCCTCCCACAAAGATTTCTAGCTCCTTTTTGCGCTGCCTATTCTTGGCCATGTATGACATAACCTTGCGCTCGTCCTCATTCTCTTTGACCTCGCCTGCAGCCTGCACGTGCTTCTCCGTTGCCCTGGCATGATGCTCTTCCTTTTTGTTGTCGGCTGCAGCCTGCCCGTCGTCCTCCTCCGCTGCCCTGGCACCATCCTCTCCTTGTTTGAGCTCAGCTGCAGCCTACCCGTCGTCCTCCTCCGCTGCCCTGGCACGATCCTCTCCTTGTTTGAGCTCAGCTGCAGCCTGCCCTTCACCCATAGAGGCAGAGTCCACAAAAATGACCTCTTCAGGATCCTCCTCCTCTTCCTCTTCCTCTTCCTGCTCAGTATCCATTTGTCCTTGGTGGAGTTGGTCTTGGTTGTTCTCTGCATTATTATCAGTTGCCGCAGTCTGTGAGGCAACAATCATTTCTCCCTGGTGGAGTGGCTCAGCTTGACTATCTTGGTTATTGTGTGCATCATCAGTTGCACTCTGTGCAGCAGGAGCAGCACCCTTTACGGCTGCATCATCATCGTCGGCTTGTCTGCCCTCTTGCTGCTCTATCACCTCTGTTTCTTGGCTCTGTACCGCTTGCTTGTCCGTTGCCTCCTCCTGGTTATTTCGTTGCGCTTGGTTCTGCACCGCTTGCTCGTTTGCATCGGGCACTGCCTCCTCCTGGTTATGTCCCTGCACTTCTTGTTTGTTTGCGGCCGTATGATAAGGCTGTCCACCGTCCACCTCCATCTCCTGCTGCTGGTGGTGCTCATCATGAGTGGTACTAGTGGCAGATGGCTTGTGAGCCTCACTCGGCTCGTCCTTGATCTCCTGGTCGACGACTGTGGTTGAGCCTGGCATGATGACATTCCATCAAAGCAATGTCGAACGCGGTCGTTTAGCACACCTTCCTAATATCATCCTCAACGGCTTGAGTTAATCAGATGGGGTACTTTATTTCCTGAATTCTAAGCTTGCAAGTTTTTGAATTCTTGGTCTGCATCGCCAGCAAGAGTTAATCAGATGCATGTCTAACCAGCTATACTAATGATATCACTAATACGTAGTTTGCTCCGCATCTGATTCGTGTCTTTTGTGCAGTTTGCTCCCATTTGGCTGTGTAAAGGGGGCCAAGGAGAAGCTGCGGCGGGTTTCCTTGTTGCTGAGGTGACTTCTCTCGCCTTTCTCCCCTTATATGCAAGTATATGATCCGAGGTGACACACCCGCAGCGCGCATTCAGCATGTCGATAATGATTTTGGCAGTAGTGTGAGGCAGCAGTGTGCGGCGCAATTCCTTTATTGGATAATGATTTTGCAGGTACCCCGAGAGGCCCTTGAGTTTGCCGGAATGTCGATAACTTCCGTTCCGGCAAATTCGGGTACTCCATATGTCCTATTTTCAGCAAAGGTCATGCTGAAATTTTCCATGAATTTTAGCATGACTTTGCTAAAAATAGGACATATGGGGTACTTGCGACTAATGCATGGGCCGGGGTTTGAATTCCCCTAGTCGTTTTCTACCTACTATGCTCTGCCCACATGCACCTAAACTTGTAAAGGCTGTCATACTACACCCTTGAATTGTCACACAGTTCCATTAATGAAATAAAAACACTGTAATTAATTGGACAAATGTTATTTACATACTTGGGCGTGCAAGACCACCATTGTTTCACCACTAGCAATGTTTCTGTTGTCACTGCTTGTGTCATCAGTTTCTGAGCTTTCGATTGGACAGATTGTCTCAACAATGTTTGAGAACCAAACCTTCCTCCTCTTCTTATTCCTTCCTCGTTTTGCCCTCTTGTTGCTCTTCCGGCTCTTAGACCATTTAACAATGCTTTGCCCTCCAAAACAAGCAATTGAAGTAATGCGACTCCGCCCTACGAACCACACATTTCTATCACTTGTTATGCAAATCATATTCTCATACTTTTTGAAAATATTTGCTTTGCCACTTAGCTCCAATGGGTGATTCTGTGGTTTGATCATTCTGACCACCTACGTCCGCAACACAACCACAAAATCAGTACACACATTGTCACCTGAACAGCTTCTTATTATCAACAAATATTGTATACATATATACCTGGACCGTGCCCTCCTTCCGGCCTTGAATCTTGAGCAGCATTATCTTAGGATGCCTCGGTGTCGACAAACCCTAAATGATGAGACCATGATAATTCCTCACAAACCAACCCTTAAATAACACTGAGCCATTATGCCGTCACCCTTGAAGCCTTGCGGGCATTTGCAGCCCTTAGCATGTTCATTCTGTAGATTTCCAAAATTCAGTTTTGTAGGCCCTTGACAATAACCAACTTTTTGACCAAACTTTTTTCCTATTTAGAGCGAAACATGGCCCACAACGATGAGACCGACGGTTCGGGCAAGGCATTCTGGGAGTTGTCCCAGGAGATGGAGGAAGAACCTCACCGCTATGAGGACGCCGCGGAAGACACCGATCCCGACTACACAACCTCTAGTGGCGTCGGGGATGACACCACTGATGGTGCCGCCGAGGATGCCACCACTGATGATGGCAGCACACACACAGATGGCAGCCAACCGAAGAGGCAACGGAAGGACCGGTGCCCGAACGTGCTCGGCACCGTCCAGGAGGAATTTACTGAAGTGTCCTCCAAGGGGTATCCAACGGCGCCCAAAGAATTAGTCAAGGGGTACTCGGTTTAGCTCAGGTGCATTCTCCGGAGCACCGTCTCGATCAACACCGAGAACCTAAGGCATCCTGACCGAGGGAATTTGCGCAGCCTCCTCTTCACGAAGCTGCACAAACGATACAAGTTCCCTGGTGACGTCGCAAACACACACCTCTCAGGGAATAAAGTGAACAGTGCCACCCTCACGAAGATGAGCACGACCCTGTCTACTTGGAGAAGCGCGGTGAAGAGAATGATTGACAAAGGTGATAGTTATGAGAAGATCAAGGCGAAAAATCCTTCGATCAGCGAAGATAACTACAAGGAGTTCAAGATCAAGTGCGAGAGCAGCGCAACCGTGGAATCAAGTCAGTGGGGGAAAGATATGCGAGACTTGAACTTAGGGGTCCACCAACTCGGTCCCGACGGTTACAGAGTGGCGGAACCTATATGGGACAAGGAGGACGCGGAGCGTGCCGAGCAAGGCCTACCGCCCCGCTTCGATAAATACCGTGACAAGCAGACCAGGAACTATGTCAGGGCCCAGTACAAGGTGGACCCGGTAATAAAGGAGCTTACCACGGATGCGAAGACCAAGGCGCTTGAGCGTGTTCTGGTAAGGAATACACCCCCGCGTAATTAGCTCCATATGGTTGCATTCTAATTAATGAAGCCAAATTTCTAAATGGTTCACATTCCTTCCGCAGGAGACTGAAAGCAGTAGCGTGGGGTCGTCTCAGAGCTCCCCTTGGGACAACACTTTAAATAGGGCGTTGAACGTAATGAAAAACAATGATAAATCTCAGTAAGCCGTCGTCAGCTAGTCATGTGGCCGACAAAGGCTTGTCCACAAAATGGTCGTCATACTATAACGCTGGTGGGCGAAAGGAGAGAAATACTAGCTCGGAAAGCCAGTCGCGCGAGGTTCAAGAACTCAAGGCACAAGTGGCACGGATTTCGGAGATGGTCCAAGAGCAAGTGCAACAACAACTGGGAACAACGCTCACCGCCATTGTGCCTACCTTGATTCAGGGGCTGCAGACGTGGATTGCGGGCGGCCAATAGGGGCTGCCCCCGGTTCCCAGCTTCACGGCCAGCAACTCGCACAACGCGCAGGCGGCGCCATTGGTGTCTCCGGCGGAGGCGGTATTGGTGTCTCCGATGCCGGCACGAGCATTGGAGCTTAATGCACCCGGGTGTACGCCGGCCGGCACCTCGGCAACAAGCGGCCCCTCCGTCAGTTGCACGCCCACCGTTGGTGGTGCCTCGACATTAGCCGAGCTCGACGCCATCACGGTAACTAAGCCTCTTGGCCGATGAAGTCATCTCCTTGCCTTTGACTGGGCATCCCTGACGCCCTACATATTTTCGCAGGGCGCCGCCGACGTTCCATGCACTCTCCTACACTTCGTGGGCGGCGAGTTGATCGATGTCGCCAAGGGCAGAATCGTTCAACCGGGCAACCCCGTGTTCCACGGTAATCCGATGCCACCCACCGTGTATAGGGTTGAACTGGTTCGGGTGCTGCCAGGCTGCGACGACTTATTACCTCCGATTCGACCCGCTGGGGCCAACGAAGATTATGTGATGACCCTCAGCGTCTACGTAAGATGGCCCCTGATTTGGCCGAAGAGCCAGATTCGTTTGGGGCGGGGGACACCACCCCACAGACAACACCGCTAGTCGTGCTGGCGCCAAGCCATGGCAAGACCGCCGCAAAGCTACCGGATATGCATATGGCATAGGATCCGGACATGCATATGGCACAGGATCTGGACGACGACGACGACGGTACATTTACCAACGTCGTTAAGTACTTTGACGAACATGGGTACGGTGATGAATTCTTCGGGCCTCCTTCTCAAGAACCCAACCCTGCAAAAGACGACTGCGATCTAGCTGGTACCGCGGAGAAACCGCAACAGGCGTCGTCTGGCGTTCAGTTCTCAAGAGACGCCTCCAGCTGCCGCCTTCACCGAGCCTCAGATAGCCGAGGTGCGAACTATTATCAGCCCCAACACACTCAAGAAGGCGGTCTGTGAGCAGAACTCGATCCCATTACAGCAGAAGAAGAAGGGACGGAAAAGAAAGAATAACAAGGGCGGTGCAAGCCAGCCGGCACCGAGTACGATCCGTGCTCAGGACGGGCCACCTTCACCTAAGGATATCTCGAGGAGGGTGCATGTGGCGGGTAGGCCGATGCTACCGACTAATCTGCTCAATGCTGCAACCGGTGCTATGCGGAGTCTGCATGACAGTGTTCTTTCTTTGGAGAAGCGGCGTCTCTCCGAGAATGATGTGGCATACCCGGTTTTCGTGGCCAAGGTGCCAGAGGGCTAGGGCTTTGTGGATAGCGCCATCGGAGGTACGATCGTCCTGCGGTTTGATGACATCTTCGCTATGTTTAACCTTCATCCGCTGCACTACACCTTCGTTCGGCTATTTTCGCTGAGTATGGAGATGCGCATCATTAGAGACAAGACCTCGGACATCGTGATAATCGACCCCTTCTACATGTGTGCCAAGATCTTGGGCAGTGCTGGGGACCGGCAAGTCGCGAGTTCACACCTTGAAGGCGTCATTCTAGCAAACCTAGATAAGGATAACTTCCTCGTGCCTTACTTTCCCGAGTAAGTCATCCCCTCACCGCCCCATAACATAAGATTTCTTAGATTTCGATCGTTCTTTTTTTACTAACATTCCGTGTTTTGTGCAGTGACACACAATGCACACTCATCCTCTTAAGCCCGAAATATTCCATGGCCCCGTCTTTCGACTCGGACCGTCAGTCGAAGAAAGACTACACAACTATCAAGAAAGTTCTTGATGATGTTCTCCCCAGCTATGCCAGATCTGGAGGCACCTTCAGCAGGACAATTCGTAGGTACGACAAGCACGTGTTCACCCACAATACGACGTTCCCCTGCGTCAAGCAGCAGCCTGGTAGTCAGAAGGATGCCTACTACTCCCTCCATCACATGTGGGCGATCGTACGGGACCATAATCACCTTCTGCTACCAAATAATCTCAAAGATTGGGCCACACGCTTGTCGGCAATCCAGGACGCGGACATCAGACAAGAATTCTATCGCATCCAGTCGGAGTTTGCGGAAATCATCCATCAAGATGTCCTTCGTACCTCGGGGCAGTTCTACCTCATATATCAACCGTCCAACAGTGAGGTAGAAACAACGCTACAAATGCAGGCTGACAACGCCCGCGATTTCATGACCATCACAAAAGACAGCGGCTTCATCCACGCTCCGGTCCCTGAGTCGAGTCAAAAGTAGTGATGCTATGTAGTTCTGAAATATCGATTGGCTCATGTTGTAATATTAAACTTTAATGAACTTGTATGTCTCTTTGGTTTGGACAGTCGTTCAACTTATATGTAATCGATTGTATTTATTAGTAGGACCATGAATCGTGATATTAATGTGTTGCTTTTCTCTTCCGATCCTTTTGTTACATACTTATATATTGCTTATGTATTGTCTGTAAATTGCTACTAACGTTTTGTTTGGCTAGTGCATAGAGATGCCGTCGTATGTCGTGTACAAGGGTAAGGTTCCCGGAGTCTACGACGACTGGGAGGAGTGTCGGAGACAGGTTCACCGTTTCAACGGTAACAGTTACAAAGGGTACACCACAAGGGCGGAGGCGGAAGCTAGATACGCACGCTATCTAGCGGGAGAGAGGAGGGAGCGTTGGAGGAACCGGATGAAGACCAGTTTCATCGCGATGATGTTCATCATGATGACCGCAGCTCTCTTCTATGTGATGGTAGTTTAGATGATCGACATCGACTTGTAATGTGAAGACAAATTCGCTAGTTGCGGTCTCGAGACTTGTAATGTTCTAACTTTGTTCGGTATTTTAAATTCGGAGACTAATATGATGAATTGTATTCAGAGACTAATCTTTTATTGTATTCGATAAATCTGTTGTTCATATGTTGAGCTGTCTATATTCTGTATAGTAATATGTTTTGTAACCTGTGCAAATATCAGAAAAGAAAAGAAATATAATCTCTAATATTCATACTAGTGGCGCACCACTCTGCACTTTAGTGGCGCACTGCAGTAAGCACACTAGTGGCGCATCATCTACAAGTGCGCCATTAGTAGCCAGAGCACAAGATAAATATGGCCCCTGGGAGGCATACTAATGGCGCACCGTGTGATATACTAATGGCGCACCAGGGGTGCGCCATTAGTATTAATTACTAGTGGCGTGATGCTAGTGGCGCACCTATAGTGCGCCATTAGTGGCCAAAACAGGTGTGCCACTAGCAGTCCTTTTCCTAGTAGTGCCTTGTCATGGCATCGGAGGATGGCTTATATAGAGTGCTCCACCACTTGTCGAGTGTCATTACGAGGGCTATTAATGCTAGTAACTGCCAGAGTTACTGAAAACTAACGTGTTAACTATGAGTGTTATAGGTAACGTGTTATTCACATCGCTTTATGTTAGTTATTAAGTCCCTCGAACGTTAGAGCTCCCACGTTGTCTTTGCTTCCTCGTGCCCGAGTGCTGAAGCGTGGCCGACTGGCTAGTTCACGTCCGAGTGACTCCAAGCATCCGAGTGCATCTTGCACATTAGTCTGAATGCCGAGGTAGTCCAGGGACTTCCGTATACTTGTAGGGCCCCAGGAGTTCCCTAGATCGGAGGCTATGACCCTACCCAGGGTAGGTGACCTCGTCAGCAATGACTGACAAGATTAGGCAGATGGAGGTGGCATTGGCAGTCAAGACTCGTGACGGTCTTGGCACGAGCCTAAAAAATCATTGCCAACAAGGATGCAACTCTTCACATGTATTGTTCCTGCATGACAGACCCGAAGGTTGCCAACAAGCTCATGACGTATGCCGTCACCGGTGTCACGGCTTCATTTCCAGAAGAGAACATTGGACACATCACAACAAAGTCCAGCTTCCAAACTAACTCCCTAAGCAACGCCTTTAAGAAGGATCCACTGTCAAGGGCGTCGCCGCCTCCCAACGTCATTGGGTTTTCACCCGGGAGGCACAAGGGGGAAGACGAGGAAGATATACCTAATAGACGCCTCCAGGAAGGTGTGCGGCGCCCATGGGCGTCACCACCGTCACGGCTGACATGGCTGGCTAGGGACTTCTCCTTGTCTTTCTTACTCGTCACATCTCCCACCCCGCGGAGAACCGGTGTCCAGGACAGAGCATGCCAAAGCTGGGAGGACGGACTTGCCGAACCCACAACGAATGGTGGAAGACAACCAGATCTGGCACCACTGAAACCGAAGCCCCCCCCCCCCCGCACGAGCGACGCCGCCACCTTCATTAGTAGCGCCCCAGGCTTGGCCGATGGCTACCTTGGACGGAGGCCGGGGGTGGGAAGGAGGCGCGGCGGGACTAGGGTTTCGCCCCTCGAGCGGCTCGAGAGGGTGATGCGAGGGAGCGGTGACCTTGTAGCTAATAATTAACAAACACTTTGATCTTGTTTTCGTGATTTCTATATAAAAGTAAGTTAACAAACATAGACGTTCGAAACACGCACACACACTCACCCTGTAAACATACACACACACCTTCAAGAGACTGAGTTGGCATGTGTTGAGATTAACGAAATCATCGCAAAACACCTTGTAGCATCAAGAGGTGAATACAAAGAATAATGAACACACTACCGGCTTATGCATAATTAAGTAAGATACACACGACTTGATCTCATGAGTGAATGTGGATGGCTTGATCTTGATCTTGTTGGATCACTGAACGTGCACGCCTTGGAAGCTGTAGTCATGGCCAGATCTTGTAACCAAGCCTGGCCTCAACTGGTTCTCACGGTCTCGACCTGTATTTGAATCTATCGACAAGGCCAGGAGTATCCAAATGTCCGATCCCCGATAATATGCCGTTATATCCTTCCATCTTGTCGGCAAAAGTGGGCTCCCTCATGAGCACGAGGAAGGCACGCAGGAGTGCCGCCGGCCCGGCCTCTCTGACGGCTGCAAGCGGAGGCTCCTCCCCCGTCAACGTTCGCCACTCGGCAAGAAACCGAAGGTCGTACAACTGGGGGAAGAAGGACCGGGAATTCCATACGAAGTTGGCGCGGTCGGACACCACACGTACGACGTCAGTTTTGAAGAAACAATCGAGCAGATGGCAAATGTCTTCGGCGCCGTCGCAGGTCACCCATGTGACGGCCGGGTTGTGGAAGGCCTGGCCGGCCCGCAGGGCATCCCATACGTGGTCGCGGTGGATGCGGCGGCGGACTGGAGGCTCGACGCCCAGCTCGACCAAGAACCGGTCGTCGGCGGCGAGCAGCGGCCCTATGTGGAACCGCCAGACGCGGCCCAGGGCAACGTCGCCGTCGCGGTTGAGGAGCGCCAGCGCGAGCTGGAAGAAGCGCGTGCCCCTGACCCTGGTGTGGAGGCCGTAGCACCTGTGCTCCAGGTCTCGCGGCAGGCGCCCCACGACGCGGTAGACGCCGTCCCTGAAGAGGAGATAGCCGGCGTCGCGGGGAGGCCGGGCCGGGAGGTCCTTGTACGTGGCCACCACCGCGACCGGGAAGTCTCCGAAGAGCTGCGAGATGCGAGCCAGCTCCGCCTCCTCGTTGTCGGCCCAGACGTCCACGACCCGGGCGTTGCCGGCGGAGGTATGCACCGGCGGCGACATGTCCCTCTGCTAGTGCTAGCTATGTGGGTCAGGGGAAACCTGCAGTCGCGATTAGATTTTATAGGAAACTCACCACCGCTGGGCGCTGGCGCACGGCAGATCCTCTCGGAATCGGAAGTGTCGCATCCGAGTTCTCAAGGAATACGTATGGATCGGCGAGATCGCGCGGGATTCTCCTGCTTCTGCTCGGGGGTTAGTTACCGATCGATCGAGGCCGGCGCCACGGAATCTCCTGCTTCTGCTTCTGTTTGGGGATTAGAAACCGTCACGCCTTCGAATCGGAAGAGATTCCCGTTGCATCCGAGTTCTCAAGGAATACGGATCGGAGAGATCGCGGGGATAGTAACCGATCGAGTTTTTTTTTTTCTTTTGAGAACACTAGCGATCGAGGTCGGAGACCCAGAATCCCCGTAAAACGTCACGCCGCTCCATTGCGACCAATAGCGCGCGGGCACGCGTGTAAGCGGAATCTCCTGTTCCCACGCTGACACCGGTGATAACACCCCCCTGCCGCATAAAAACAGCTGTTAGAAATCTATTAACAGTTTTGCTAAAACACATATAAGCGTACCAAGTTAAATGAGTTAAAAGAGCGTTGTCGAGGCCACCCAAACCCTAGAAGCGTTGTCGAGGCCAACCAAATTTACCAAGTTAAATGAGTTAAAAGAGCATTGTCGAGGCCACCCCAAACCCTAGAAGAGTTGTCGGACATTCATGAGAGAGGCGGTCCGGACGTCGGACATTCATGTTTGTATATTAATTGCCATGTTATAATATTTGCAGAAACTATGGATCCAAGAGACAAAGAACAAGAACAGTTGTTGGGGGAAATAATCAACGGCGGACGTGATATCGAGTCGTATCTCAACTTATTCACCGATGGTCTGGAAGGCGGAGTGGATTATGACGGCTCCGATGATCGAACAATGGAGGAGGAAGGACATGATCATGATGGCTCCGTTGATCGAACAATGGAGGAGGAAGGACATGATCATGATGGCTCCGGTGACCGAATGCCGGAGGAAGAAGGAGACCATGATGATGGCTCCGGTGGCCGATCGAAGGAGGAAGCTATTGCAAAGTCCGGCGAGGTATATATATTAATTAAGCCTGTGCTGGCGAGCTAATTGATTCATTAATTATTTTGGTATGTACATATATTAATTAACTCTTCTTTCTTCTATATTATAGCCCTCCGGAGCGAGCCAAACTTCGGTAACGAGACGAGGCCCGAAGAAGAGGTTGCGCAAGGATGAAAAGTTCACGATCACAGCACCCGCGGACGATGGCCTACCGATTGAACCAAAGCGGACCAAGGACGCATTTTCTGCTCAGTGCGGAGCTATTGTTAGGGACAACATCCCGATCAGCATCAAGCAATGGAATATGCCTAAGGACAGTGCCCCTGAAGGTGATTATGTCTTCGATAGACAGAAAGAAGATCTTTGGACCACGCTGAAGGCAAATTTCACCCTACCGCCAGAGGAGGATCCGAATAAGCCTGTTATAGAGCCACGGGTCAAGGCGTGTGCTCTTAAGAAGATGACAGATCTATTTAGGAGGTGGAAGAATGAGTTGAAATCAACGTTTGTCGACAAAGGGAAGACTCCAGAATTCGTCGGTCGATGTGAGAAGATAGTAGATTACTGGCCCGCATTTGTGGCCTACAAAACATCGGAGAAGAGTAAAAAAATGTCAGATACAAACAAGATCAATGTTGCAAAGAAGCAGTATCACCATCACACGGGGTCAGGTGGCTACCTCAAAGCCCGACCATTGTGGGACAAAGATGAGAATGACCTGCTCGCTAAAGGGGTCCAGCCATAGACATATCACTGGCTAGACCGTTCAAGGACTTGGTTCTTCGGGGTTGGGGGAACTTTGGACCCTGAAACAAGGAAGTGCGTTTGAACGGACGAGCAACTTGCAACACCCATGAAAAACCTTCAGAAGTATATTGCCACAGCGCAGGAAGGGATGTTCATTCCCGACAAAGAGAAGGACGAGCTGACTGTGGCCCTAGGGAATGCTGAGCACCCTGGACGAACACAGGCACAGCAGGCTCCGTTCCGTGGAAGGTTGGGTTTCCCCACGCAGGCGGTTACAGAAGCCGGGAGAGAAAGAGGAAAGTGGAGCTAAGCGAAATTCAGAAGCTCAATGCAAGACTACAAAAGCTAGAGGAAGCTGAGAGCCAGCGAGCTGCCTGCCAACCATCTCAGCGGCACGAAGCTACCCCAGAAGCTACTACCCCGCCATCTCAGCGTAGAAGCAGTGTCGCTTCCACAGAGCCCGTTCAGCCCGACTTCATGTCTCCTAACTGCCCCGTGGATACTATCAAAGAGGCTCAACATTGCGAGCTTATAACGAAATGCCGGAACCTAACTTTCAAGGCGGCTGTCGGCTCTGTTGCACCTCCTCAACCCAACGGAACTTTTCACTGCCGTCCGATTCCAGATGGCTATACTGTTATGATGGTGGATGAAGTAATGCCGGACTTTGAGGACCTTGATCTTGACCACCGTACAGGTGCAGGAGAGATTAAGCTGGTTCGTGCCCTGAGGAGTACATGTCTATGGTAGAAGGAGTACATCAAGCTTCCAAAGTGGACGCCTCCGCCTCCTCCTTCTCCTCAGGCGAATCAGGGCACTCCGCCGCCTCCTCCTCCGGCGAGTGATCATCAGGGCACTCCGCCTCCTCCTCCTCCTCCTCCTCCTCCGGCAAGTCATCAGGGCTCTCCGGCTCCTCCTCCTCCTCCTCCGGCGAGGGATCATCAGGGCACACCGCCTCCTTCTCCAGCTCATACGACGCTGGGGGCACTCCACCTCCTCCTTCTCCTACTCCGGCACGTCAGAGCAGTACGCCTCCTCCTTAGCCTCGTCGGCAATGGCGGAAGGCAGACGCCGCCACTCCGGCTCCTGCGACACCTAGTAACCAACGACAGAAGGGAGCCGCCGCCGCTCCGGCGGCTAGCAGTACAAGCATAGGCAGGAGGCAATACAGATACGGTCCATCTCTCAAGACTCCGGAAAAGTTACCATATGAGACGACCGACTCTGAAAACAAGGAGATAAGTCAGGCCGAAGTGAGGGAGCATTTTGCAAAGAAGACTCCAGCTCCGAAGGAGAAGATAGATCCGGTGAAAGCGATGCGCACTATCGATGCCCTGAAGCGACCACCATCGCCTCTCCTGGATTCCAACTATGTTCGCAGTGTTAAAAAGACATATGAAGAGGCATGGCGGTCAGGATGTACTTCCAGTGATGCAAAGTTAGCAGAACGAAGAAGTGGGAAAAAATTCCCCAGCTCGATGAACAGGCGAACCAATCGTGCCCCCCGCTCAAGGTTTCTGGCGATATCGCCGATGATCATCCGGGGATCGTGCCCGGTACCAATCTTGGTGATTACATGAGCGATGAAGTACTGTTTCAAATTGACCAGTTGAAGGTGGACGATTTCAAATACCGGTACGAGCATCCTCTCGTCAAACCTGATCATCCTCCTCTAACAACGATGATGCGAAGATTCCATGAATGGTACCTACAACACTGCCGCGAGTCTGGGAGGGAAACTTTGGTATTGAGAGTTAAAGATGAGCACGACTTCTATGGAACTGAAATGTTGAATATTGAATTTGAGGAGATATTCCGGTTATATAATCAGAAGGACATCGACAAAACAATCATGCTTTGCTACTGTCTGTAAGTACTACTTCTGTAATTATGTCTCTCTATGTATATAGCTCAGCTCTTTCATTGCATGTATATGTAATTATCCTCACTACTATATTATGCAGATTGAAGATCGTCGAATGCAGAAAAATACAAATGTATGACATTGGGTTCATTAACTCAGATATCATACATGAGCATAATTTTAAAACTTATCCCAAAGAAACCGAGAATAACTTGCTACAATCGTTGCTTAAAAATCAAAGCAAAGGGACAATAGTAATGTAATTGGTGAGTTATGCATGCGTACATAGTTTCCACTTTATTCTGCTAGAGATTCATGTTGAGCGGGGACTAGTAATCGTCTTAGACTCGAAACGAAAAGATCCCCAGCAATATGCGAACATGACTAAAATTCTTCAGAAGTAAGTTCAATCGATCATTATCGCATCATATCGGCAACTTGGTTCATTTCCTGATATCAAGTAATTATTTTCTTTGTCTGGCAGGGTTTGGCAAGAGTTCACAACAATTGTTCCGTCACTGCCGGGAGAGCTACGATTTACACACCCGAAAATAAGTAATACTAGCTAGTTCCGCGCATCTCTCACTGATTCTATTTTCATCAATACCATTTATCATGCTTGATTAACAATTTGATTGAACTCTGTTTCTCGTAAAGTGCTTGTGGCAAGAAGACGGGACTAATTTATGTGGATACTACGTTTTGTAAAACGTCACACTGCTTCATTGCGACCAATAGAGCGCGGACACTCGTGTAAGTGGGCCAAGCCAGGGCAGCTCCGACGTGGCAAGACTCCCGGGGAGCCCTTATGCAACGCTGCAGGCGCCTGTTAAAAAAGTTAATTTATCTGAAAACAAGTTCATAAATCTTAAAAAGTTTCATCCATTTTTAAAAACAAGCTCATCAAATTTCAAAAAAGTTCGTCCGTATTCAAAAAAGGTTCATAAATCATAAAAAATATTCGTAATTTAAAAAAAACATCTTTATTCAAAATGTTTCATAGAATTTTCAAAAAAAGCGTCCACTGGCGTGTAGATGGGCCAGCCCATGTACGAACGTCACATGCACCAGTTAACAAAATTGCACGGTAACTGGCGCCTGTGGCGTGAAAAAGGAAATGCCAGCCTGTCGAGGGTCCATCCTTCTGTTCCCATGCCCCCTTCGGCCCTCCCCCGCACCCCCCCCCCCCCCTTGCAAAAAAATGTTGTTAGAAATTACTAGCAAAAGGACCCGTGCATTGTAAACGAAAAAATCATAATCTTTAATGATCATGAATACATTTTGCAGCATAACCAAGATACACTATCACTTTAAATTTTGTGTAATCATGAACCATTTTTTAAATACTGCACATATTTTAAAGTGTGAACATTTTTTAAATTCTTTAACACTTATGAATTCAAGATCTTTTTCTAAAATCAAGAATATTTTAAAATTTATGAACATTTAATACTATTCCGAAACATTTTATAAAAATTGTGAAAAAATTAGACAATTTTTTGAATCTCCGGGCATTTCTAGAGTCGACGAACATTTTATTGGAAATTGATGGATTTTTTCAAAAATACACAAACATTTTTTTTATTGAAAGAACATTTTCGAAATTTGACTCACATTTTTTTTAAATGCATGATCATTATTTGAATGAATAAAATGTTTTGGAAGTCATGAAAACTGTTTGAATTTTCAGGATATTTTTCCTTTGATGAACGAATTTTGAATTGGTGAAATTGTATTCAATTTGATTAATATATTTTTAATAAAAAACTTAAAACAATCCATGGAAATTTTATTATTTTCGAACATTTGTTTCATTGTTGTAAACTTTTTTAAATAAGCAAAAAAATACAAAATTGCAAAACTTCTTTTGATTGCCCAAACATTTTATGTTTTTTTAAAGATTTTATAACGAAATATTCATTTTTTCCATTTTTAGTACTTTTATGAAGTCCTAAATAATGTAAAGTAAAATAATAAATACGGAGAAGAAAAATAAAAAATAAAAAACAAATATTTTTAAAACAGTCCTCTCAGACATGGGCCGACTCGAACTAGCGCGTTGCGTATTCTCACAACACCCAGGGCGCAGTATTTCAGGTTCCAAAAACTACTGCATGGGTTGGCCCAGACAGGGATTACACGGTGTGGAACGTTTTTTTTATCATTTAGGCTTGCATTTGTGGGTAATTCTTACCAACTTCGAGAATAAGTTAAATGACGGACGGTCCAGCAGAGACGCTAAAGTCGTGCGCGTTGAAAAACAGATTGCGGGCGCGGAGCGAAATGCCATCCTTGTACTTTATTATTAGGTAAAGATAGCACATATAAATAAAATATTAATTACTTTTGCCAAGTGCCTCTTTGTAAACTACCTTTATACCGTAAATAATGCCATGGCATGAGGAATGGAGTTTCAGGAGTCTACTGTCCGGTGCTCCACAAACACCATGAAAACATTGTTACGGATGCTGGATATGTATATTCTTTAAAAAAAAATCAACAGCACGCCAATGTCATAACATATTTTTATAGAAGTTAAAAAGATAATAACATAAAGTCTACCCAATGCGAACAAAAGGGCAAACCAAGTACGCATCAAACACCCACACCTATATACCGTAAACTGATTTTTCACAACTTCAGCAGGCACGCTATCTAAGCGACGCGCAGGAAAATGAGCGTTTTTAGCGCGTGTGCACCCGCGTTGGCTGGTCCAGCAGAGACGCTAAAGTCGCGCACGCTGAAAAACCGATTGCGCAGGTGAAGCGAAATGCCATCCCACGTTGGTTATTTTGGACGCTCGCTCCCGCGCGCGCAACATAACACTCTCTCCCGTCCCGTCTGCGCCCCGCCCCGCACCGCCGTCGGAGAAATAGCCCGATGGAGCGCGCTGGCAACATCCCCCTCACGCTTCCTACACCCGCGACCCCTTCCCTGTTGTCGCCGCTACTGTCGCACACAGCACGGGGCTGAGCATCGCTGTCGTCGCTCCTCCAAGCTATGGCCTCGTGCGCGACTTGTTAATGGCCCCACGGTCGACTACGCTGGGTGCCGTCGCGCCGCCGCCCGCTGTCAAGCCACGAGCCCACGTCAAGTGATAGAATGCGGCGGTCGCGACGACAGAGACGATGTCCCGAAAGAAGAGGACAACGGACGATGCTGCCGCTTGTAAGTGGAGCTATTCCGGCAGGGCTTCACCTAAGCATTGCAGAAATCCGATCTAGAGGAGCACCGATGGAACGGGAAGCACGTGGCCGTAAAATCAGGTGCAAAACCCTAGAAATCCACCAGTATATATAGGAGGAGAGGAGGAGAGGCTTGGCACAAGGGCCAAGCCTCCTATGCTTCGGCCGAAGTGGAGAGGAGAGGAGGACTCTCCTCCTCCAATCCTAGTAGGACTAGGATTCCTGCTTTTTGGTCTTTTTCCACCTTTTTCCTTTGGGTTTCTTTCTTCCAGCCATATGGGCCTATTGTGGTTGTTCCACCAGCCCACTAAGGGATGATTATTACTTTCCCACATACCATGAAGCCTCTTCGGTCGAAAAACCCCTCCCGGAGGTCTCCCGGTACACTACCGGCACTCCCGGTACACTACCGATGAGCTCAAAACTTTTCTGGCGACCAAAACAGGACTTCCTATATATGAATCTTTACCTTCAGACCATTACAGAGCTCCTCATGACGTCTGGGATCTCATCCGGGACTCGGAACAACCTTCGGTCACCACCATACATAACTCTACACTACCGAAACGTCACCAAACCTTAAGTGTGCAGACCCTACGGGTTCGAGAACTATGTAGACATGACCGAGACACCTCTACGGTCAATAACCAATTGTGCGACCTAGATGTCCACATTTGTTCCTACATTCTACGAAGATCTTTATCGGTCGAACATCTATGTCAAGGATTCAGTTAATCCCGTATGATGTTCCCTTTGTTCTTCGGTATGTTACTCGCCCGAGATTCGATCATCGGTATCTCCATACCTAGTTCAACCTCGTTACTAGCAAGTATCTATACTCGTTCCGTAATACAAGATCCCATGATTAACACTTAGTCACATTGCTTGCAAGGCTTGTTGTGATGTTTTATTACCGAGTGGGCCCTAAGATATCTCTCCGTCACACGGAGTAACAAATCCCAGTCTTGATCCATGCCAACTCAACAGACACCCTCGGAGATACCTGTAGAGCACCTTTATAGTCACCGAGTTACGTTGCGACGTTTGATACACACAAGGCACTCCTCCGATGTCCGTGAGTTGCATGATCTCATGGTCATAGGAACACATACTTGACATGCAGAAAACAGTAGCAATAAACTGACACGATCATATGCTACGTTTGTAGTTTGGGTCTTGTCCATCACATCATTCTCCTAATGATGTGATCCCGTTATCAAATGACATCACATGTCAATGGCTAGGAAACCTTGACCATCTTTGATCAACGAGCTAGTTCACTAGAGGCACACTAGGGACAAAGTGTTGTCTATTTATCCACACATGTAATGTGTTTCCAATCAATACAATTATAGCATGGATAATAAACGATTATCATGAACAAGGAAATATGATAATAACAAATTTATTATTGCCTCCAGGGCATATTTCCAACGGTCTCCCACTTGCACTAGAGTCAATAATCTAGTTCACATCACCATGCGATTCGCATTGTTATGAATCTAACACCCAATGAGTTCTGGGGCTCGATCATGCTTTGCATGTGAGAGAGGTCTTATAGTCAACGGGTCTGCGACATTCAGATCTGTGTGTACTTTGCAAATCTCTACGTCAAACTGTAAACACTGCTACCACACTCCACTTGGTACTAGTCCAAATGGCTGCTCCACTATACGTATCCAGATTGCTACTACGAGTCATCCGGATTGGTGTTAAAGCTTGCATCGACGCAACTCTTTACGACGAACTCTTTATCCCCTCCATAATCGAGAAACATCTCCTTAGTCCTCTGGTTACTAGGGATAATTTGGACCGCTGTCCAGTGATCCACTCCTAGATCACTCTTGTACCCCTTGACAAACTCATGGCAAGGCACACACCAGGTGCGGTACACAGCATGGCATACTATACAGAGCCTATGGCTAAGGCATAGGGGACGACGTTCGTCCTTTCTCTTTCTTCTGCCATTGTCAAGCTTTGAGTCTCACTCAACTCCACACCTTACAAATCAGCTGAGAACACTTTCTCTGACTGATCCATTATGAACTCTTTCAAAATCTTGTCAAGGTATGTACTCATTGAAAGTCTCATCAAGCATCTTGATTTATCTCTATAGATCTTTGATGCTCAACAATTAGGTAGCTTTATCCAGGTCTTCCTTTGAAAATCACTTTTCAAACAACCATTTATGCTTTCCAGAAATTCTACATCATTTCCGATCAACAATATGTCATCCACATATACTTATCAGAAATTCTATAGTGCTCCCACTCGCTTTATTGTAAATACAAGTTTCTCGTAAACTTTGTATGAACTACAAAACTTTAATCACCTCATCAAAGTGTATATTCCAACTCCGAGATGCTTGCTTTAGTCCATAGAAGGATCACTAAAGCTTGCACACCTTTTAGCATCCTTAGGACTGACAAAACCTTCTGGTTGTATCACATACAACCTTTCCTCAAGTAAACCGTTAAGGAAACGATGCTTTGACATCCATCTACCAGATTTCATAATTGAAAAATGCAGCAACTGCTAACATAATTCCAACGGACTTTAGCATCGCTGCGAGTGAGAAAGTCTCATCGCAGTCAACTCCTTGAACTTGTCACAAACATCTTTGCAACAAGTCCAGCTTTACAAATTGTGACATTTACCATCTGCGTCTGTCTTCATTTTAAAGATCCATTTGTACTCCACGACCTGTCGTTCAACTAGCAAGTCTACCATACTCTTTACTTGGCTTTCATACATGGATCCTTTCTCGGATTTCATGGCCTCTAACCATTTGTCGGAATCCGGGCCCATCATCACTTCCCCATAGTTCGTAGGTTCATCGTTTTCCAACAACATGACCTCTAAGACACGGTTGCCGCACCACTCAGGAGCAGTACATGCCCTTGTCGACGTACGAGGTTTGATAGTAACTTGATCTGATGCTTCATGATCATCATCATTAACTTCCTCTTCAACTATCGTAGACTTCACAGAAATAACTTCCTGCGCGGCGCTACTCTTTGGTTGAAACAAAGGTTCAACAACCTCATCAAGTTATATCTTCCTCCCACTCAATTCTTTTGAGAGAAACTCTTTCTCGAGAAAGGACCCATTTTTAGCAATAAACATTTTATGCCTGGATCTGAGATAGAAGGTTCACCTAACTGTTCTTAGGTTATTCTATGAAGATGCATTTGTCCGCTTTGGGTTCGAGCTCATTAGGTGAAAACATTTTCCACATGAGCGTCGCAGCCCCAAACATTAAGAAATGACAACTTAGGTTTCTATCAAACCATAATTCACACGGTGTCATCTCAACGGATTTAGATGTTGCCCTATTTTAAAGTGAATGAAGTTGTCTCTAATGCATAACCCCAAAATTATACTAACAAAACGATAAGAGACATCATAGCATGCACCATATCCAATAGAGCACGACTATGACGTTCGGACACACCATCACACTATGGTGTTCCTAGTGGCGTGAGTTGTGAAACAACTTTCACAATGTCTAAAGTTGTATGCCAAACTCGTAACTCAGATATTCATATCCACGATCACATCGCAGACATTTTTATCTTCTTGTCATGATGATCTTAAACTTCACTCTGAATTTGCTTGAACCTTTCAAACGATTCAGACTTGTGTTTCATTAAGTAAATATACACTATATCTACTAAAATCATCAGTGAAGATAAGAAAATAACAATATCCACCGCACGCTACAAGACTCATTGGATTGCATACATCAACATGTATCATTTCCAATAAATCCTTTGCCCGCTGCATCAATGCGGAAAACGGGGTCCTTAGTCATCTTGCCCAAGAGGCATGGTTCGCATTTCTCAACCGATTCAAAATCGAATGAGTCCAAAGATCCATCAGCATGGAGTTTCTTCATGCGCTTTATACCAATATGACATTTACCGGCAGTGCCACAAGTATGTGTTACTATCATTATTAACTTTGTATCTTTTGGCATCAATGTTATGAACATGTGTATTACTACGATCAAGATTTCAACAAACCATTCTCACTGGGTGCATGACCATTGAAGGTATTATTCATGTAAACAGAATAACCATTATTCTCTAACTTAAATGAATAACCGTGTTTGCAAAAACATGATCTAATTATGTTCGTGCTCAACGCAAAACACCAAATAATATTTATTTAGGTTCGTCACTATTCCCGAAGGTACAGAGAGCGTGCGATGTTGATCACATCAATTTTTGGAAACATTTCCAACACACATTGTCACCTCACACTTAGCTAGTCTATGTTTATTCCGTAGCTTTTACTTCGAGTTACTAACATTTAGCAACCGATCCGGTATCCAATACCCAGGTGCTACTAGGAGTAGTAGTAAGGTACACATCAATAACATGTATATCAAATATACGTCTGTCGACATTGCCAGCCTTCTTATCTACCAAGTATCTAGGGTTGTTTCGCTTCAGCGACCACTCTCCTCATAATCGAAGCACTTTAGTCTCGGGTTCGGGTTTAACTTTGGGCTGCTTCACTGGAGCAACAACTGACTTGCCATCCATGAAGTTTCCCTCCTTACCCTTGCCCTTCTTGAAACTAGTGGTTTTACTAACCATCAACACTTGATGCTCCTTCTTGATTTCTACCTTCGCGGTGTCGAACATCGCGAACAACTCAGGGATCATTATTACTATCCCTGACATTTTATAGTTCATCACCAAGTTCTAGTAGCTTAGTAACAGTGACTTGGAGAACTATATCAATCACTATCTTATCTGGAAGATCAACTCCCACTCGATTCAAACAATTGTAGCACCCAGACAATCTGAGCACATGCTCAACGATTGAGCTATTGTCTTTCATCTTGCAGGCAAAGAATCTTGTTGTAGATCTCATATCTCGCAACACGGGTACGAGCCTGAGATCCTAATTTCAGCTCTTAGAAACATCTCATATGTTTCATGACGTTCAAAACATTTCAGAGCCTCAATTCTAAGTCGTAATGCATGACGCACTAAACTATCAAGTAGTCATCAGAACGTGTCTGTCAGATGTTCACAACATCTACAGACGATGCTAGAGGGGTTGGCGCACCGAGTGGTGCATTAAGGACATAAGCCTTCTGTGCAGCAATGTGGACAATCCTCAGATCACGGACCCAGTCCGCAATATTGCTACCATCATCTTTCAACTCTATTTCTCTAGGAACATATAAAAATACAAGGGAGCTACAACGCGAGCTAGTAATCTACAACATAATTTGCAAAGGCACTACTGACTAAGTTCATGACAATGAGTTCAATTAATCATATTACTTAAGAACTCCCACTCAAATTGACAGCCCTCCGGTCATTAGAGTGATACATGATCCAAATTCACCAACTCAAGTCTGATCATCACGTGAGTTGAGGTGGTTTCAATGGTGAACATCATCATGTTGATCATATCTACTATATGACTCATGTTCGACCTTTCGGTCTCTTGTGTTCCGAGGCCATGTCTGTGCATGCTAGGCTCGTCAAGTTTAACCCGAGTGTTCTGCATGTGCAACACTGGCTTGCACCCGTTGTATGTGAACGTAGAGTCTATCACACCCAATCATCATGTGGTGTCTCGACACGACGAACTTTCACAACGGTGCACACTCGGGGAGAACACAATTTATCTTGAAATTAAGTGAGGGATCATCTTATAATGCTACCGTCGTCCTAAGCAAAACAAGGTGCATAAAAGGATTAACATCACATGCAAATCACAAGTAACATGATATGGCCATGAACTTGTGCTTTTGATCTCCATCATGAAAGCACCGACATGATCTCCATCGTCACCAGCATGACACCATGATCTCCATCATCTTGATCTCCATCAACGTGTCGCCATCGGGGTTGTCGCGCCCATCATGCATCTACTACTATTGCTATCGTTTAGCGATAAAGTAAAGCATTACATAGTGCTTAATGATTGACATGCAGGTCATACAATAATTAAAGACAACCCTATGGCTCCTGCCGGTTGCCGTACTCAACGACATGCAAGTCGTGATAATCTATACATCACATGATCATCTCATACATCACATATATCACATCATGTAATTGGCCATATGAGATCACAACATACCCTGCAAAAACAAGTTAGACGTCCTCTAATTTTTTTTCATGTTTTACGTGGCTGCTATGGGTATCTAGCAAGAACAATTCTCATCTACACAAAAGCCACAACGGTGATACACTAGTTGCTTTTCAACCTTCTCAAGGACCGCCTTTGTCGAATCTGATCCAACTAAAGTGAGAGAAACTATCACCCGCAAGCCATCTATGCAACAAGTTGTGGTTGAGGGAACCGGTCTCTCGTAAGCGTACGAGTAATGTTGGTCCGGGCCGCTTCATCTCACAATATCGCTGAACCAAAACACGACCAAGGGAGGAAGCAATCTAAGAATCAATGCCCACAAACCTTTTGTGTTCTACTCGAGATCTCATCTACACATAGACCTAGCACATGATGCCACTGTTGGGGAATGTTGCATGGGAAACAAAAAAATTCGTACGCACACGCAAGATCTATCCATGGTGATGAGCATCTACGAGAAGTGGATCTACGTATCCTTGTAGATCGCTAAGCGGGAAGCGTTAAGTAACGCGGTTAGTGTAGTCAAACGTCTTCGCGATCCAAATCGCCGAGCATCCCGCGATCTCATCACGATCCGTCCCGTGATCCAATCACGATCCATTCCGCGAACTCATCACGATCCGTCCCGCGATCTCATCATGATCTGTCCCGCGATCTCATCACGAATCGTCTCGCGATCTTGATCACGGTCCTTCCGATCTAGCGCCGAACGGACGGCACCTCCGCGTTCAGCACACGTGCAGCTTGATGACGATCTCCACCGTCTTGATCCAGCAAGAGAGAGAGGAGAGGTAGAAGAGTTCTCCGGCAGCATGACAGCGCTCAAAAGATGGTGGTGGAGCTATTCCGGTAGGGCTTCGCCTAAGCACTACAGAAATTCGATCTAGAGGAGCACCGGTGGAACGGGTAGCACGTGGCCGTAAAATCAGGTGCAAAACCCTAGAAATCCACCAGTATATATAGGAGGATAGGAGGAGAGTCTTGGCACAAGGGCCAAGCCTCCTATGCTTTGGCTGAAGTGGAGAGGAGAGGAGGACTCTCCTCCTCCAATCCTAGTAGGACTAGGATTCCTCCTTTTTGGCCTTTTTCCACCTTTTTCCTTTGGGTTTCTTTCTTCCAGCCATATGGGCCTATTGTGGTTGTTCCACCAGCCCACTAAGGGCAGGTTATTACTTTCCCACAGCCCATGAAGCCTCTTGGGTCGAAAGTGTTGGGGAACGTCGCATGGGAAACAAAAATTTTCCTACGCACACGCAAACCTATCCATGGTGATGAGCATCTACGAGAGGGAGAGTGGATCTACATACCCTTGTAGATCGCTAAGCGGGAAGCGTTAAGAAACGCGGTTGGTGTAGTCGAACATCTTCGCGATCCAAATCGCCGAGCGTCCCGCGATCTCATCACGATCCGTCCCGCGATCCCATCACGATCCGTCCCGCGATCTCATCACGATCCGTCTCACGATCTTGATCACGATCTGTCCCGCGAACTCATCACGATCCGTTCCGCGATCTCATCACGAACCGTCTCGCGATCTCGATCACGGTCCTTCCGATCTAGCGCCGAACGGACGGCACCTCCGCGTTCAGCACACATGCAGCTTGATGACGATCTCCACCGTCTTGACCCAGCAAGAGGAGGTGGAGAGGAGAGAGAGTTCACCGGCAGCGTGACGGCGCTCCGGTGATGGTGGTGGAGTGATTCCGGCAGGGCTTCGCCTAAGCGCTGCGGAAAACCGACCTAGAGGAGAAACTGTGCACCGGTGAAACGGGTAGCACGTGGCCGGAAATTCTGTCCAAAAACCACCCAATCCACTAGTATATATAGGAGGAGAGGAGAGGAGAGGCAGCCAAGGCCTTTGGGTCGGCCGAAATAGGAGGTGGGAGCAATCCTACTTCACCTCCAATCCTAGTTGGAGTAGGATTGCCTCCTATTGGCTGATTTTCCACTTTTTGCTTTAGGACTTTCTCTCCTGCGCCATGGGCCTTTGTGGCTGTTTTCCCAGCCCACTAAGGGCTGGTTATTATTATCCCACAGCCCATGGACCTCTTTGGGTCGAAATACCCCTCCCGGAGGTCCCCCGGTACACTACCGGCACTCCCGGTACACTACCGATACTCCCGGTACACTACCGATGAGCCCGAAACTTTTCCGGCGACCAAACTGGGACATCCTATATATGAATCTTTACCTCCGGACCATTCCGGAGCTCCTCGTGACATCCGGGATCTCATCCGGGACTCCTAACAACCTTCGGTCACCACCATACATAACTCTACACTACCGAAACGTCACCGAACCTTAAGTGTGCAGACCCTGCGGGTTCGAGAACTATGTAGACATGACCGAGACACCTCTACGATCAATAACCAATGGCGGGACCTAGATGTCCACATTGGTTCCTACATATTCTACGAAGATCTTTATCGGTCGAACCTCTATGTCAAGGATTCAGTTAATCCCGTATAACGTTCCCTTTGTTCTTCGGTATGTTACTTGCCCGAGATTCGATCGTCGGTATCTCCATACCTAGTTCAACCTCGTTACTGGCAAGTCTCTTTACTCGTTCCGTAATACAAGATCCCGTGACTAACACTTAGCCACATTGCTTGCAAGGCTTGTTGTGATGTTGTATTACCGAGTGGGCCCTGAGATACCTCTCCGTCACACGGAGTAACAAATCCCAGTCTCGATCCATGCCAACTCAACAGACACCATCGGAGATACCTGTAGAGCACCTTTATAGTCACCCAGCTACGTTGCGACGTTTGATACACACAAGACACTCCTCCGATATCCGTGAGTTGCATGATCTCATGGTCATAGGAACATATACTTGACATGCAGAAAACAGTAGCAATAAACTGACACGATCATATGCTATGTTTGTAGTTTGGGTCTTATCCATCACATCATTCTCCTAATGATGTGATCCCGTTATCAAACGACATCTCATGTCCATGGCTAGGAAACCTTAACCATCTTTTGATCAACGAGCTAGTCTACTAGAGGCATACTAGGGACATGGTGTTGTCTATGTATCCACACATGTATCTGAGTTTCCGATCAATACAATTATAGCATGGATAATAAACGATTATCATGAACAAGGAAATATGATAATAACTAATTTATTATTGCCTCTAGGGCATATTTCCAACAGAAAGACCCCTCCCGGAGGTCTCTCGGTACACTACCGACACTCCCGGTACACAACCGATGAGCCCGAAAATTTTCCGGCGACCAAAACATGACTTCCTATATATGTATCTTTACCTTTAGACCATTCCGTAGCTCCTCTGACGTTCGGGATCTCATCCGGGACTCCGAACAACCTTCAGTCACCATCATACATAACTCTACACTACCGAAACGTCACCAAACCTTAAGTGTGCAGACCCTGCGAGTTCGAGAACTATGTAGACATGACCGAGACACCTCTACGGTCAACAACCAATGGCAGGACCTGGATGTCCACATTGGTTCCTACATATTCTATGAAGATATTTATTGGTTGAACCTCTATGTCAAGGATTCAGTTAATCCCGTATGATGTTCCCTTTGTTCTTCGGTATGTTACTCGCCCGAGATTCAATCGCCGGTATCTCCATACCTGGTTCAACCTCATTACTGGCAAGTCTCTTTAATCGTTCCGTAATACAAGATCCCGTGACTAACACTTAGTCACATTGCTTGCAAGGCTTGTTGTGATGTTGTATTATCGAGTGGGCCCTGAGTTACCTCTCCGTCACACGGAGTAACAAATCCCAGTCTTGATCCATGCCAACTCAATAGACACCCTCGGAGATACCTGTAGAGCACCTTTATAGTCACCCATTTACGTTGCGACGTTTGATACACACAAGGCACTCCTACGATGTCCATGAGTTGCATGATCTCATGGTCATAGGAACACATACTTGAAATGCAGAAAACAACAACAATAAACTGACACGATCATATGCTATGTTTGTAGTTTGGGTCTTGTCCATCACATCATTCTCCTAATGATGTGATCCCGTTATCAAATGACATCACATGTCAATGGCTAGGAAACCTTGACCATCTTTGATCAATGAGCTATTTCACTAGAGGCACACTAGGGACAAAGTGTTGTCTATTTATCCACACATGTAATGTGTTTCCAATCAATACAATTATAGCATGGATAATAAACGATTATCATGAACAAGGAAATATGATAATAACCAATTTATTATTGTCTCTAGGGCATATTTCCAACACTTTTAGTACCGGTCCGTGGGCCAACCGGTACTAAAGGTATGGACCTTTAGTCCCGACCCTTTAGTACCGGTTGGGGAACCGGTACTAAAGGCCATCCCGTTCGGGACTACAGACATACATTCTACTAGTGAAAATAGAATATTATTTGAAGGTTTAGAGTTTGGCACATGCAAATTTACTTGAAATGACATGTAAATACCGCATATAGGTAGGTATGGTGGACTCATGTGGAACAACTGTTGGAAATATACCCTAGAGGCAATAATAAAATGGTTATTATTGTATTTACTTCTTCATGATAATTGTCTATTATTCATGCTATAATTGTATTAACCGGAAACCGTAATGCATGTGTGAATATATAGACCACAACATGTCCCTAGTGAGCCTCTAGTTGGCTAGCTCGTTGATCAATAGATGGTCATGGTTTCATGACCATGGACATTGGACGTCGTTGATAACGAGATCACATCATTAGGAGAATGATGTGATGGACAAGACCCAATCCTAAGCATAGCACAAGATCGTGTAGTTCATCTGCTAAAGCTTTTCTAATGTCAAGTATCATTTCCTTAGACCATGAGATTGTGCAACTCCCGGATACCATTGGAATACTTTGGGTGTGCCAAATGTCACAACGTAACTGGGTGGCTATAAAGGTACACTATAGGTATCCCCGAAATTGTCTGTTGGGTTGGCACGAATCGAGACTGGGATTTGTCAATCCGTGTGAGGGGGAGGTATCTCTGGGCCCACTCGGTAAGACATCATCATAATGAGCTCAATGTGACTAAGGAGTTAGCCACGGGATGATGTGTTACGGAACGAGTAAAGTGACTTACCAGTAACGAGATTGAATAAGCTATAGGGATACCGGCGATCGAATCTCGGACAAGTAACATACCGATGGACAAAGGGAATTATATATGGGATTGATTGAATCCCCGACATCGTGGTTCATCCGATGAGATCATAGTGTAGCATGTGGCAGCCAACATGGGTATCCAGATCCCGCTGTTGGTTATTGACTGGAGAGGTGTCTCGGTCATGTCTACATGCCTCCCAAACCCATAGGGTGTACACACTTAAGGTTTGATGACGCTAGGGTTATAGGGGAATTGTGTACGTAGTTACCGAAGGCTGTTCGGAGTCCCGGATGAGATCCCGGACATCACGAGGAGTTTTGGAATGGTCCGGAGGTAAAGATTCGTATATAGGAAGTGAGGTTTATGTCACCGGAAGTGTTTCGGGCATCACCGGTAACGCACCGGGACCACCGGAAGGGTTCCGGGGGTCCATCGTGTGGAGCCACCAGCACCAGAGGGCTGCATGGGTTGAAGGTGCAAGGGACCAGCCCCAGAGTGGGCTGGTGCGCCTCCTACCAAGGCCCAAGGTGCAGCACGAGGAGGAGAGGGGGCAAACCCTAGCGTTGATGGGCCTTAGGCCCACCTAGGGCATCGCCCCTCCCCTCTCCCTCTCTTGGCCACCTCCCAAGGCCATCTAGGGCTGGCCGCCAGCCCTAGGGTGGGAACCCTAGGGGATGCGCCCTCCCTCCTCCTCCTCCTCCTATATATAATGGGGGTTTGGGGGCTGCCAACACACACACATCTCTCTCTCTCGGCGCAGCCCTACCCCTCCTCTTCCTCGTCCTCCGTAGCGCTTGGCGAAGCCCTACCGGAGTACCATGCAGCTCCACCGTCACTATGTCGTCGTGCTGCCGGAGCTCTCCCTCAACCTCTCCTTCCTCCTTGCTGGATCAAGGTGTAGGAGACGTCACCGGGCTGCAAGTGTGTTGAACGTGGAGGCGTCGTTGTTCGGCGCTTAGATCGGAATCCACCGCGATCTGAATCGTTGCGAGTACGACTCCACCAACTGTGTCCTAGTAACGCTTCCACTTTGTGATCTTCAAAGGTATGAAGATGCACTCCCCCTTTGCTCGTTGCTGGTTTCTCCATAGATTGATCTTGGTGACACGTACGAAATTTTTTGATTTACTACTACGTTCCCCAACAACAACTTTTGGTTTAATGGTGTTTAGATGCACAAGTAGTATTTCTACTTGGTGCGGAAGTTTTGGCTAGTATGAGGTGGAAGCAAGCACCACATGTTGGAGGATCCATAACAATATAACTTTTATGCAAATATACCCAAGCATAACTCATTATGTTGTCTTCCTTGTCCAACTTCAACTAATTTGCTCAAGTTAGAAAATAATTAATGGGTATTCACAATCATAGAAGATCACCAAGAAAGTATATTTATATGTGAAATATCTCTTCCTTCAATATTCTTTTATGAATTGTTCAAGTGACCAAAGTGGTGTTTGCTAACTTTCAATAAATTTTACCACCTATACTTCTTATATGTGAAGTCATTACTCCCCATGGGATATGCATATAAAACATATATAATTTCAGATTTATGATATTAAATTCATTCAACCATTTACTCATAGGATATAAGTGAAGCACGAAAGTAAATGAAAAAACTACTCCAAAACATATAAGTGAAGATCAATGAGTAGTCAAACAGTGAAGTAGCTATGTGAGGAATTTCTCTCTCTCTCTCTCAATAAAGATTTTCAGATCTGAGTATTTTATTAAATATCAAGCAAAATAAAAATAGCACTCCAAGAATAGCACGCATCATGCGAATGAATAAAAATTTAGGCTCAACATAGGCTAACCGATAATTGTTGTGAAGAGAGGTGGGATGTGTAGCATCCCCAAGCTTAGATGCTTGAGACTTCTTGAAATATTTACTTGGGGTGCCTTGGGCATCCCCAAGCTTGAGCTTTCGTATCTCATTCAATCCTCTCATATCATGGTTTCACCTATTCTCAAAAAACTTCATCCACACAAAACTCGATTAGAACTCGTGAGATAGGTTAGTACACATAATAATAAATTAACTCTTTATGTACTACCAAGACAAGTTGCACAATAATTTTCAAACATTAGGTATTGTATACTATCATTTCAACAATTTATATCTACCAATATAGGCTATAAAAACTATAGGATAAGTAGATAACAAAACTATGACAGCACATTTCGAGGACTTTTATTTCTGCACAAAAACAACACCACGGTAGTTCTGCTGAAAACAGTGTCAGTCCGGATTAGTTCTAACAAAATCATACCAAAATCATATAGAATTATTGTAAACATGGCATGAATACTTCATAAATTATAGATACGTTGGATACGTATCAAACTTGTGGGTGTTTTTGGTGGCTAGCACTTGTGCACGTGGAGCAATTTGTTCACCAACAATACCTTACCCCCTTTTAATAGTATTGCCTTTCCTATGGACTCAAAGTGATTTATCACAAAGTAAAATGTAGGGTCTTCATGTTTGTAGCTTGGCCAATCCTATTCCTTCTTCTTATTCTTCTTGAGGAATCTCATCAAACCCTTTTGCCAACACTCTCTGTGGACTGAACCTGAAATAGGCTAGGTAGAAATATTAGTCCTAGAGACAATGTATGTTGTCATGAATAATCAAAACCACCAAGGGAGCATATGTGCTTTCAAAATCCAAACAAACATGGGCCATGCACTATGTGTGCTACTCTCCTTGCCAAATGGATTTAGGCCATCACCACTGACACCCAACCCGGGGTTTCTTTGTTCTGCTGCGAATTCTGGTTCAACGCAGTCGAGTGCTTTCCACTGACAAGCATCTGCATTATGCCTTCGAATGCCATCTTTTTGGATTTCCTGATCTTGTGCCAAGTCATGTTCTTTTCTTCCTTGGCGTCAGCGAAATACGTTGTAGATGTGGAATCAACGGAAGGTATCGTACAACATTTCGAGGATCCTTCTTTCGAGGCTTGTATCAGGGTTCATTGCAAGTTGGACACTCTATTTTGTGCTCATGCTCGTTATGATATAAGATGCAATCATTTATGCATGCATGATATATTGCATGCGGTAAATAAAGAGGGCACATGATCTTTTTCGCCTCATCAACACTCCTAGGCAACAAATTCCCCTTTGGCAACATTGTATGTAAATATTCCAAAGTAGCGTCCAGACTTGCGTCTATGCTCTTGAATCTTGCCATGATGTCTAGAAGTCTGAGCATGACATGTAGGTGGGTGTGCTCAGGATCTCAACCTTCATACGGTAGAGCATTCGTGTCTAAACCCAATTGCGCCAACTTGGTAGCCTCCTTAATAGCCGCTCTCTCTCATTTGTCGTCTTCTTCTGAAGCAGTTCTTTAACATGGGGATCCTGCAACATTTCAGCCAACGACATATCCTGGCTGACATGGTTCTCTTGATGTTCGGGTGGAATTTCATCATTTCCTCCTCCAAGTGCATGTTCATTATTGTTTCTTCGTTCTGGCGGCCCTGCTAATTTATCATCGAAAGGGTTCTCCGTTTCCATATCTGCCACTCTGTCGTCGTCTTCGCATACATCAACATTCTCCTCACCATGCTTTGTACATCGTGTATAACCTTGAATGAAACCACGACGAAGAAAGTGTGCGAGTATGCTACCATCGAACGGGTTATGGAAAATTCCATTTTTGCAGGCCTTACATGGACATAATATCTATGTTTCACACTTCTGTATCATATTCGTCACCGCGAAATTGAAAGAGGCCTTCACACTTCGATCCATATTGAATCTTTCGATAGACCAAAGTATCATGTAAAGGGAAATCCAAAAATAATTTAATATATATTAACAACAAGCGAAGGCATACAAAATTTTGGCATGACCTTTCCTAAAAATGGTACATGTATTGAGTACCAGAAATTTGACGAAATGGAAATGAATCAACGTTTCGCCAAAACATTGGCAACTCTCTCTACAAATTTGCCATCCATGCACGTTTCACCATATAGCAATCTCACACATACGTAACATGCATAATTAAATGACGAGGAAGTGTTTTGTGTTAATTACCTCAAGTAGAAGAGACATGAGTCAGCTAGTCCTCGATCGATCACACGAGAAGCCGGCCGACCGTACGTAGTTTGGAGGGCGCCATTAATGGCGGGTGAAGAAAAATTTAATGCAAGTGGGTGGAGGAGAGAGCTAGATATAGCTAGCTTAGAGTGTGTGTGTGGAGTAGGCTAGCAAACATAACTAATGCATCACCTAGCTAGATCTAACTACCTAATGAATAATCATGATGAAATAATTGGGTTTCTCAAGATGATAATCGAAGAGAGAGGATGAAGAGGAAGAAGAAGGGGAATCTAGTGTATACACATGCAGGGTTATCACGTGGTAGTGGTCTTATGACTTTATTAATGGCGTTTCAAGACAACAGTTCGCCAGCACTAACATTTATATTACTAGCGTGCCACCGTATTCTACGCCGGTGTTATGTGGGTCCCACTGTTGACCTAAAAAATGGACCCACAAACCAAATTGCTGGTGTCCGGACGAAAGCAACGACATAGATATATGGAACACTATCGACGTAGTACCAACCCGATACGCCAAAAGTAAGTTACTCATGCACACAACCTTGGAGGCCACATACAAGTGGCGTTCCATGTACGTCCAATGCCAACACTAAGTAACTAGCTATGTCGTACCAAAATGGCTGATACCAGCGATATTTGAAAAAGTAGGGCTGGCATCGGCTGAAAATGGTGTGCCACCAACAAGAGTTCTTGCTACACATTGATCTACTAGTGTTAGTTTCCTTATGGACCCCGCTGTCATGGGAGGGTAGGTCAAAAGATGGCATGCAAGTTCTTATCGCAAACATGTATGACTATATACGAAATACATGCCTACATTATATTGATTAATTGGAGCTAGTTTTGTCGCTCTAGTGTGTAACTGTTACATGATTGATGTCTTCTAAACCATTATCTATCACTGATCCACGTGCCTACGCTTTCCATATACTGAATCTTGCTAAGTTACTATTGTTGTTGCTACTGTTACAATCATTACAAAACTATTGTTGTTACTACTACTATTTTCCTGTGCTACTAAAATCTTTGCTGCAGAGAGATATTCCAGGTGCGGTTGAATTGAAACTCTGCTGCTAAGACCAATAAATATTCTTTGTCTCCCCTTGTGTCGAATCAATAAATCATGGTGCAATACTTAGCGCGTAGACTGTTGTGATCCCCTATACTTGTGGGTTATCAAGACTTTTTTTTGCACCATTGCCAGAGAGCATAGTTTTATTTATTGTGTCACTTGAGGACATCCGATTGACATTATGAAGAATCTAAGAGATACTAGAACTAATATTATACCCTCTAAGACAAGGGGGGGTAAGGTACTGCCATGTAGATCTGATTTTGACTGTTTTGAATCAGCTTATGACACTACCACTTGTTGCTCGTTCTGATATGTCACAATTACTTGATGATTCTACTTCTGAAATTCACAAAACTTATGATGATGCTACTGCTATGCTTGATAAAAACAATCTTGTGCCACTTGGTGAATTGCTTGATGCTCATGTTGCTAGATCCTTAGAAATTGGGAATGCTGAAACTGAAGAAGGTTATGATTCACCTATCACTAGTGCAGAACCGGCCTATTGTCACGGTTGGTAAGGGCCTTTAGTACCGATTCACGAACCGGCACGAAAGGGTGGGGACTAAATCCTACCCCCCCCCCCTTTAGTGTCGGTTCAACACGGCTCGGCACCAAAGGCCCTTCACGTGGCGTCAACGGCACCGTGGGCTGGGGACCTTTAGTCCCGGTTGGTAACACTAACCCGGACTAAAATTATTAAGTTTTCTTAGTTTTGTTTTATTTTTCCTTTTAATTCTTTAGGGGTTTATGTATTAATTATGGTTCAATTTTCCTTTTAATTTTGTGTTTTCTATTTAATTAATTGTCATTTCAAACATATATTATGCTACTACGTACATATTGTACACACGTTGTGCATGAGCATATATAAAAATATAAATAGAATTTCTCGTAGAACCGTGATCATATATATATATATATATATATATATATATATAATTTCTCCTACAATTTGAGGATCATTACATATATATATGCAGGTCCCGCAGAAATCCAGCTAATCGTCGTCCCTGTAGATCTTGTAATGGTATTCTCTTTTGGGATCTATGACCTGGTCGAGCAGAAATCCAGCTAATTCCTCTTGAATTGCCTGTACCCGAGCATCTGGTATGAGTTGGCCACGCACCTCCGTCAGCTACAAGATGGAGATCAAGATGAATATATTAGTTGTGTGTATATATATTAGCTAGATCATGATAAAAAATTATGGATAGTGTTCTGGCAAACGTACCCAAAGATTTCTTTCGTTTCTGCTCTTTTCAGACGTGTTCATGCGAATGTACTCCCAAACGTAGTATCCGCATAAACTAGTTCCCTGCTCTTGCACCATGCACTTTACGAGAATAAAATTCAATCAGGTAATAATTAATCAAGCATGATAATGCTATTGAAACTACAATTAAAGGGATGCATGAACATAGCTAGCTAGCTAGTAGTACTTAATTACCTTGGATCGCGCCCATTTCAGTTGTGGTGCCCAGTCGCCTGGGACCTGTTTGATGAACTTGGCCCAAGCCCTGTCCGCCAGCAAAGAAAATGAATAAATAAGTTATAAACTAGTTGATATCAGGAAATGAAGTAATTATAGAGACCGGCATAGTGCGATAATGATTGAAATTACCTGTCAAGCAGCCCCCTCACAATTGTGTATTCGGATGCATCCTTTAATAGCGAGTCGAGTACTTCAACTTTTCCCTTGTCAACTTCAATGATTAACAAGATCCACTCGTAACTGCATAACTCGTCAACAACACTTATTAACATCTAGTAAGCAAAAAATAGAATTTGTAGTACAAGATATATATATATAGTAACACTCACCCGAAGTTGTAAGGAAGTAGTATTTCTGGTTGGGTGTTTAGATGGATCAAAAATTCTAGCATTTTTTCTCTGTGTCTTTTCTCAAATATGAAGTTTCTCATATCTTTTGATTCATTATGGCTAGCTAGAGACTTAAATTATAGAAATAAATCACTTACAGACAATAGCAACTGACTAAAGATTTGTCGAGTGCGTCTTGATTGAATAACTGGAACAACTCTATATAATGAATCCACACATCCATTTTATGGAAGTAATCCCTCTCTTGGACTCTCACAATGAGTGACTCTTCATTGGTATTTGTTGTTATTTGCATGTACCACGTATTCAATTCATACATTCTCGTTGGTGGAAGCTTGACATCTTCAGGCTTGACCAGAGGTTTGCTGCGGGCATATTGATATTTTACTTCTGCCTCTTTAAGAATGGGCATTTTCTCAAGGCCTAGGAGTTGTTCAACAGTGACACCGGCCTGTTTAGCCATCCTAATATGGTCTTCGGTTACTTCTTCTAGCTGATCGGCAATACTCACAGGTGTTTGTACAATGAGCGGGGGGATCAATTGCACTGCCTGTTCTCCCAGCTGGGGGATAGTTTTCCCGCTTTTTTTGCCAACTCCTTGGCTCGAGCTCGAGCTCGACTCCTTTTTTCCTGCAAGATATGACTTCTTGATAAGCCGCACGTAGTCACAGTCCTTCTGAGGCGGTTGAGCCATATCAATGAAGTGTTGTGAGAAATGCTTAGGTACTTTCTCCTTTGGCGGCTGGGGCGGTTTCGGTCCAAAATGGGCCTTCAAATTGGCATCCACTATGCTATCGTGTTTCTCGTCGGTCATGTGGTAAGGCAACATCGGAAGAGGCTTCAGGCTGCTTGGACCATATTTGAATTTCTTGCATGTTGTACCACTAGTCCTTGTAGTTGCGGCCTCTCTCTTCCGTTGTTGCTTCGACGATATAGCACGCTGAGTCGACGGATCATGCTAATGTTGTGCCAGACCTAGAGGAGTCGGCTGATGCGGTGTCGGACTTGGAGGAGGAGGAGTTGGCTGACGCGGTGCCGGACCTGGAGGAGGAGTCGGCTGACACGGTGCAAGACTTGGAGGAGGAGGAGTTGGCCGATGCGGTGCCGGACTTGGAGGAGGAGTCGGAGCGACTGACGTGGCGGCGGACTTGGAGGAGGAGGAGTCGATGGCCTTGGAAAAACGATGCAATCCTTTTTCCATAGAATGATACGATGTATGGCCTCTCCCAGTGTTCTCTCCTCGTCGCCTCTGGGAATGTCAAGTTGTAGCTCGTGATATGCTGACATCACTTCATCAACCCTGACACGGGCATAGCTAGCTGGAATGGGATTGCAATGGAAGGTTGCTTCTGGGGGATTTGCTAAAGCATAGTCGTCTGCCACCTTCATGGATAAGTTCTTCACTTTCATGTGTAGCTCACAGTTAGTCCTGTCTTTGATATCATCCATAGGGTACCTAGCTAGCAGTGCATCGTCATCGATATCGGCCGGGGCGAAACCCACGCCGGTTCTCGGCATAGATGGCATGGTGATATCCAATGCTGGATCAATCTGCTCATGTTGTCGCTTGGACGCCCTTTCCTGGATGAGTGAGTCGATATGCTCCTACTGCCGCCAAACTCTCGATTTCAACTCCAGGTGCTTTGATTCGAGGCCTTCAAGGCGGAGTGCTTCCTCCTTCTTCTTCCACTCCTCCTGCATATTCTTTCTCGCACGGCTTCTATAGTTATTGTTCTAACCTGCAAACCCCTCAAACCATGGAACAACGCCCACGCCTCGTGTTCTTCCCAGGTGTTTAGGATTCTTCAGGGCGCGCGTAAGCTCATCATACTCTTTGTTGTGCGTGAACACCCCCGTTCGAGCTTCTTCTATTTTCATCAGAATTTTATCTCTCACTTTTTGAAGACTTGCCTTCACCATAATATCCCCAGTCTTTGGGTCCAACTTCCCCCCATGCGCGTAAAACCATGTCCTACACCTCGGGGGCCAGGTAACTATAACTGGAGTGACCTCTGCACTAATCATATCATTTTCGGATTTATCCCACTTAGGCAGGGCCGTCCGATAGCCACCTGCCCCCAGAGTATGGTTCCACTCCTTTTTTGCAGCATTAATCTTGTTCTTTCTCGGCCGTTCCTTAGCTACTTTCGATTCCTTGAACTCCACGAAATCATCCCAGTGATCTTTCGCTTTCACCAGTGCTCCCTCGAATTTTGGTGTCGTCTTGTTTGCTTTGACGTATGTAGCCAATGCATTTTTCTTGAAGGTGTTGAATGCGATTGCCATCTTTTTAAGATCATAGTTTCTCACTTTATTCAGATCTGCATTTGTCAAGGTTTCTTGTAGTGTGAAATGTGACAGCAGCTCGGTCCAAAGCACATCTTTTGCTCTTTCATCAACAAAAGTAACTCCTTGTCATTCTCTCTTTGCTGGATTTTTGCTTTCTTGTGTGGAGATCGGGATTAGGTCCCTGACAATAACTCTGCATTGATTCTTGAACTTGGTTGCATTTTTCTTAGGTTCAAGCGGTTCGCCAGTTGATGTATTGATGGAATCAATGCTGAACTTTACGCCAACATCCAACTTACTGGTCGGGGCTCGTTTACCCTGTCGCTTGTAGAAGATTTGCTCGATCCGGAGGCCTCAAAGAAGAAAGATCAATTCGTTAATACATATACAACTCAATTAAGACATGTAATTATCAACGGATGGCTTATATAATAAATATACCTCACTGGTCTTTGTTATTTGAAGAACATTTTATTCGTCAACATCGTTGTCGAATTCATCCATTCTTTCGTCTATATCACACATACAACCCTCACCGGAATTGTTCAGATATTGCGAGTCGTCATCATCTTCATGTTCATGCTCTGGGCTCGTGGAGCGTATGATCTCGAACAGAGCCTCTTCTCCTTCTCTGCCATTATTGTCCATAGCTTATATTTAACTAACCCGTAAGAAAGATAGAACAATTTAGTATTCAAATTAGAATGCATGCAATCAATAAGGAAAACTGAATCATGGTACATAATATGCATCATCGAATATAATCTCGAATAAATCGTCTCGAATATTATTGAATATAATCTCGAATACATCTCGAATATTATTACTAATACATCTCGAATATTATTGATTATAAAATATCAATACTACAGATCCAGTTGAAGTCTTGCGCGGCAGGCGGTGGACACCCAAAGAGAAGGAACTATGACATGATCATAGCTTGGATGAGATCCCTGGAGAACCTGCCAGATATTAGAGAACCTAACGTCCAACGCATCCATGTACCAACGAACGTACTCGCCCTCCTCCCTGACACGGCGATGTACCACCTCCGATGGGGCCGGCTGCCTCTGCACCGAAAGTGGCCCACGCGAACGCCACCAAAGAAGCTCCGGGTCGACGACGGGACCCGGGTTCCTCACCAAGCTGTGCGCCCCTGAAGGTAGCACCTCCTAGTGCCATCTAGGTGGGGCCCAGTCCCGAACATTGCCCCTCTGAAGCAGGACATCATCGCGAACGAGTCGACGACGAGGATGGGGGCCAGGCATCGTTGACTCCGAGAAAATTCCTCTAATATTTAATTAATATTCAAAATTCATCTAATTAACATCTACTTAAAATTCATCTAACATCTAATATACATCTAACATCTAATATAAATCTAATTCATCTAACATCTAATTAATTAATATATAATTAACATTCAAAAATAACCTAATGTACATCTAATTAACATCTAATATAGATCTAACATCTAATTAACATATAATTAACATTCAAAATTCATCTAATTAACAACTAATATACGTCTAATTAACATCTACTATATCTATAATTCATCTAATAATTAAGAAAAAAATCCAGAGGTGAGTCAGGGGCTCATAGCGGGGCGATGGTCGGCGAGGCGACAGCGATGGTGATGGCGACGGCGATGGCGACGGCGACGATGATGGCGACGGCGATGGCGACGGTGCGTGAGCTCGAGGAGGCGGGGTTGGGTGGCGCGCGAAGGGGGCGGCGCGTCTGGGGCGGCGCGTCAGAGGCGACTGCGTGGACGGCGCGTTGGAGACGACGACGTGGGCGGCGACAGTGTCGGGCGTGCGCGGGCGGCGATCTCCTCTATGGTCGAAGAGACAAAGAAAGCAGAGGAAAAATGAAAAAAGTTCAACTTCTGCTTATATAGGAGGACCTTTAGTCACGGTTGGAGCTTCCAACCGCGACTAAAGACCCCCCCCCTTTAGTCGCGGTTGGAGCCACCAACCGCCACTAAAGGTCTGGCTTCCCACCGCCTGGGCTGGCTGAAATTGACCTATAGTCGCGGTTGGTGGCTCCAACCATGACTAAAGGGTCTTTAGTCCTGGTTGGAGCCACCAACCACGACTAAAGGTGGTGCTCGCGCAGGCGCGGTGCAGGGGAATTTTAGTCCCACCTCGCCAAGCGAGGGGCAGCCGCACTGGTTTATAAGTCACGTTGCAGTTGCTCCCTCGAGCTCCTCTCTAAGCAGGCCTATGTAGGCCTATCGAACATGTGCGGCCCTATTGGGCCTACTAGGCCTTGCGGGCCTGCATCCTGGCCCAAGTTGGGTTTCTAGTCGTATGCAGGCCGTGGTGGCTCAGTAAGCGGCCTATTTCTTAATTATTTTTCTTTTTTTTGCTTTATTTATTTTCTTTTGTTTTTGAGTTTTTTCTGCTTTATTGAGAGTTAATGGGTGAATCTTTTTGCATTAGGTCATAAAAATTTTAAGCTTTCTGTTAGTGGAACTAATTTTCAAATTCGAATAGTTTAAATTTGAATTATTTGAAATTTGTGTGAATCACTAGTTTGTGAATAACTTTACTTTAAAAATAGATTTTCCAGTGATTCTTTTTTTAACTGTTTAATATTATTGTGTTTTATCATTATATCCAATTTGGTAATTCTTAGGTTATTTAAAAAATGAAATGCCTTTGTAACAGGCGAGTTTTCGTCCGAAACCCTGATACTTCAAAAGAGATTGTCCATTTTGTACACGAAGTGCATCAAGTTTTTTCTGTAACCCTCTCAAGTTTTTATAACATGCTATGCGGGTGAAATGATGATACCATGCCAACTTTCAACCTTTTCAGAGTTCATTTGAAGTGCTTTTCAATTTCAGGGTTATTTTGCTGAAAAAATCAGTAAATGCATGAAAATAAGCAAACGAAGTCAGAAATGATTGAAAAGTGATGATGTGGCTTTGAATGGTGCATTTTGAACACACGAAAAATATGGAGTTCAAATAAGTTAAAAAAATGAAATGCCTTTGTAACAGGCGAGTTTTCGTCCGAAACCCTCATACTTCGAAAAAGATTGTCCATTTTGTACACGAAGTGCATCCAATTTTTGCCATAACCCTCTCAACTTTTTATAACATGCTATATGGGTGAAATGACGATACCATGACAACTTTCAACCTTTTCAGAGTTCATTTGAAGTGCTTTTCAATTTCAGGGTTATTTTGCTAGAAAAAATCAATAAGTGCATGAAAAATAGCAAATGAAGTCAGAAAGGGTTGAAAATTGATGATGTGGCTTTGAATGGTGCATTTTGAACACACAAAAATATGGAGTTCAAATAAGTTAAAAAATGAAATGCCTTTGTAACAGGCGAGTTTTCGTCCGAAACCCTCATACTTTGAAAGAGATTGTCCATTTTATACACTGAGTGCATCCAGTCAAATTTCCCCATATAAGGGCATCTATTTTCATTTTGAGAGGAACTCAACAAGGAAGACAGGGGTGGGCTTATAAACCGGTGTGAGCGCCCCTCGCTTGGCGAGGTGGGACTAAACTCCCGCCACAGCCATGACCAACCTATAGTCCCGATTGGTGGCTCCAACCGCGACTAAAGGTTAGCCTATAGTCGCGGTTGGAGCCACCAACCGGGACTAAAGATTTCTGTGGGGCCACAGGCTGACGCCAGCCTGCCACCACACCTTTAGTCCCAGTTGGAGCTACCAACCGGGACTAAAGGTCCGTAACGAAACGGTACTAATGATCACCGTCACGAACCGACACTAATGATCACATTAGTGTCGGCTCAAAAGCCAACCGGGACTAATGATGCGGACAAAAGGTCGGTTTTCTACTAGTGTATTATGCCTAGCTCTCCTAATAGATATGAATTGCCTAATATACCTGATGGTTATGTTACGGATGGGGAGATCTGGAGAATTTGTTGCTTGTAATGATAGAGATGATTTGAAGAAACTACTATGCAAACTAAAATAAAAAACTATCATGGATAAGATGAAACATGATCCTTAATATGCTACTTCTCCTATATGTGTTATTGATAAGGTTTATGAATTCACTATTGATCTTGAGTTAATTGTATGGTAGAATCTGATCCTTTCTATGGCTATGAAACTGAAACTGTTGTGGGACACCTCACTAAATTGAACAATATTGCCACTTTGTTTGCTCATGAGGAAAATATATGCTACTATTATATCCTTTAGCTTTCCCTTTTTTTCTAAAAGGTGATGCCAAGAAATGGTTCCTCACTCTTGCTCCTGATGTGTGCGTAGCCCTCAGGATATGGTATATTACTTATCTAAAAAATATTTTTCTACTAAAAAAATAGGCCGCTTTACAGGAAATATTTAACTTTGTGCAAATTGAAGAAGAGAATCTCCCTCAAGCTTGGGGGAGGCTTCTCCAGGTATTAAGTGCTTTACCTGATCATCCTCGTAAGAAAAATGAAGTACTTGATATATTTTATAGTGGACTAACCTATGCTTCTAGGGAGTACCTAGATAGTGGTGTTGGTTGTGTTTTCAGGAAACGAACCATTGGACAAGTTGAGGAGTTATTGAAGAATATATCGCAAAATGTTGATACTTGGACACTCCCTGAACCACCGGCGGAACCTATTCAAAATAAGAGAGGTATTCTATTCCTCAGTCCGGAATATATTCAAGAAGCTAAAAAGAACTATGAGAGAAAAATATATTAAAACTAAAGATGTCAAGAATTTACTACATACCGAAAAAATAGATTGACTTGATACCCCGACATAGGTAGTACAGGTAAATTCTCTCCATAGATTTGATGCAAGTGATATACCTTATACTAATACTCCTAGTCAATGCATGGATGAATTTGATAATTATGTTCTCAAGCAGGAGCACTTCAATAATTATGTTAAAGATCAATTACAACGTAATGTTATGATGATGGCTCACTTGTGTGACTTGATGTTTAGAATTGCTACTAATGTTAAAGATCTAGGTAAACATGCTTCCATGGTTCATACTCAACTAGACCAAGTTGCTATGTCACAAAACTATTTGCTTGCTGAATTAAATGAAAACATGAATTACCATGTTGTTAGAGTAATGACTGGAGGAGGTAGAATGACTCGGGAACCTCTTTATCCTGAATGTCATCCCAAAAGAATTGAACAATATTCAGGGAATTCATGATGATGCACCTAGTCCTTCTAAAAAGAAAAAGAAAAGAAAAGTGACAGGACTTTGCCTGCTTCTAGTGAACCTGTTATAGAAAAACCTGTTGAGACACATAATGATGTTTCTATTTCTGATGCTGGGACACAATCTGGTAGTGAACCTGCACCTAGTGATAATCAGAATGATAGTGATAAAAATGATGTTCACGTACATACTCAGCCAGATAATAACAAAGAACCTAATAATGATGTGGAAATAGAGCTTGCTGAAGATCATGATAGCCCACATCCCAAAAATGAACGATATGATAAGAAAGACTTTGTTTCTAGAAAACATGGTAAGGAAAGAGGGCCATGGGTTCAAAAACACATGTCATTCTCTTGTAAGCCTTCCAAGAGTAAGGACGGGGAGCAGTTTGAACGCTTTGATGAAATGATTAGACCTGTTTTTTTGCCCTACCACTTGACTTATATTTTAAAGATGCCTCCATATGCTAAATATATGAAGGACATTATTATCTAGAAAATAAAGATACCTTGAAACTGAAATTTTTGTCATGCTTTCCAATTATTCTTTGGATGGTGGAGTGCCTAAGAAGTTGGGAGATCTGGGTATACACACACTACCTTGCTCCATTAAATAAAGTTATGTTAAAACGACTTTATGTGATCTAGGAGCCGGTGTTAGTGAAAGCACATTTTCTCAACTGGTGCTTTTGGTAATTAATAACAACATATATGTCATTGAACTAATTTTTCCACTAAGCATGTTTCAGGAAAAGTTCAATGATGGGTTGGCAAAGGATTGTGGATTACCCCAAGATGCAAGGAAATAGATTGGCAAAGATTCAAGAAAAGGGCTCTACATTTTATCTTTTGTGAGAAATCACTTTGAGTCCATAGGAAACCTAATACTATCAAAAGGGGGTAAGGTTTTGTTGGTGAACAAAATGCTCATACGTGCACAAGTGATAGTCACCACATGCACCCACAAGCTCTTCCACGAGAGTCTATCACTCTATCCAAAGCCAAATATTCAAAAGCGGTGCAACCAACACACTCCACTCGGTGCCACCGATTCCAAACCTCAGACAGACTAAGCCAAACCCTAGCTTTTCAGTGAAACCGATTCAGCTTCGGTGCCACCGAGTTTGGGTTGCCAACTTCCTGTTACGCAAGTTTATAAAATCGGTCCCTCCGAGTTTTGTGAATCAGCGTCTCCAAGATTGGCAATCTGACCGTTGGTCACCTTATCTATGCAACCGAGATTTATGTATCGGTCTCACCGGGATTCAAAAGTTGCTACCTTTGAGACAACTCGGTACCACCAAGATTAACGCATCAGTGTCACCGAGTCTGACTTATGAGGTGTAAGGGTTGGATTTTTTGAGATGCCTATATATACCCCTCCACCACCACTCACTCGCAAGAGAAGCAATCAGAACAATTCCCCACTCATACCTACTGATTTTCTAAGAGAGAGGCACCTGCTCATGTGTTGAGATCATGCCATTCCATTCCTACCATATGAATCTTGATCTCTAGCCTCCCCAAGTTGCTTTCCACCCAATCAATCTCTTCTACAAAGCCAAAAAAATTAGATTGTAATTGTGTGTGGAGAAGTCTATCATCTTGAAGCACAAGAGCAAGGAGTTCATCGACACTATCGAGACTATTACCTTTTGGAGGGTGGTGCCTCCTAGATTGGTTAGGTGTCTCTTGGGAGCCTCCTACTTTGTGTTGTGGAGTGAATCAAGAAGTTTGTAAGGGCAAGGAGATCGCCTACTTCGTGAAGATCTACCCCGAGTTAGGCTAGTCCTCCGTGGACGTAGGCCATCATGGTATAGTCAAGGTTGCTTCTTCGTGGAACCCTCCGTGGGTAGAGCCCTCCGTGAACTCTCGTGACTGTTACCCTCCGTGGGTTGAAGACTCCATAAATGTGGATGTACGATAGCACCACCTATCGGAACCACGGGAAAAATCATCGTGTCACCAATTGCGTTTGATCTTCCTACACTGTCTTTACTTACATGCTTGTCTTTACTTTCTGTTGATATACTCTTAGACATGCATGTGTAGGGTGTACTTGACATACTATGAATGCTAAAATTATCCAAGAATTAAAATTTAGAAAAGTAGTTTTTTATTTGGTCAAGTAGTCTAATCACCCCCCCTCTAGACCTACTTTCGATCCTACAAGTGGTATCAGAGCATTGGTCTCCATTGCATTGGTCTCACAACCTAGGAGAGTATGGCATCTAGTGAGGGAAATTATCACCGTAGAGGTCCATACTTTGATGGCACAAATGCAAGGTGAATTCTTTGCGAAAGGAAGCGAACCTGATCACAAAGCGACTGCGGATGAATTGAGTATGTTGCTACTCAATGCTCAAGCATGTGATATTCTCTTCAACTTCCTATGCCCCGAAGAATTCAACAAAATCAGCTGTCTTGAGAATGCAAAAGAGATTTGAGACACTTTGATTGATATGCATGAAGGTACAAAATCTATGAGAGAATCCAAGTTGGGTGTTCTTCAGAGTCAACTTGACAAGTTCAAGATGAAGGATGGTGAAGGTGTTGCTGAGATGTACTCTAGGCTAGCTCTCATCACCAATGAGATTGTCAGCTTAGGAAGCGAAAAAATGACGGATAGATTCATCATCAAGAAGATACTTCGAGCTTTGGATGATCGATATGACACTGTATGCACATTGATCCAAATGATGCCTAACTACAAAGATCTCAATCCAACAGAAGTGATTAATGGGTAGAATTATTGCTCATGAGATGACACTCAAAGACAAGGAAGAGCTTCACCACAAGTCTAGCAGTGCTTACAAAGCCACAAGTGATGCTCCCGCTACCTCAAGCGACAACCTTGACACAAATGAAGAGATAAGCCTCATGGTCAAGAAATTCAACAAGTTCTACAAGAATAGAAGAAAAGATCAAAGCTCCAACTCAAGATATGAAGAGAAGCATTCGTCAAGTCTTGACTAAAACTTCTACAATTGTGGGAAACCCAGACACTACTCCAATGAGTGCACAGCTCCTTACAAAAGGAAAGAAGAGTAACCAAGAAGACGAAGCACAAGAGGCGAATCACCTCGAAGAGAGAGAAGGAGTAGAGATGGTCATTATGAATGAAGACCCTCAAGGAGAAGTACGGACTCAGAAAATAAGGACAAGTACACCAAAACCTACTCAAGAAGAAGACATCAAGCTCATGTTGGTGAATGGGTTTCCGTCTCCAAATCCGACAACCACTCCGAGAGAAGCTATCACTCCAACTTTGACTACAGTCAAGATGAAGGTGTTGCCGGACTTGCACTAGTGACAACGGACTCCTAAGATGAAGGGAGTGGATGTTGCTTCATGTCTAAAGGTCCCAAGGTATCACACCCCGAGTATTTTGATTCCAATAGTGATGAAGATGACTTGTTAATTGAAGATGACTTGCTATTTGACAAATCTAGTAACGTTAGCCAAGATGAACTTGCTAGTAATCATTCCACTCTACATAAGTCATGCGATGATGATAAGTTGGAAATAGAATGACTAACTCAAGAACTAAAAACTCTTAAGTTAGCTCACGAGTCAACTTTAGAAGATCATAGAGAGCTTGTAAGGACACATGAGAAGCTACGCTTTGAGAAGATCAACTTAGATCAAGAGCATGAGTTACTCAAAGCTATCAATGATGATCTTCGAAAGAAGACTTCCTCTTATCTAGCCAAGCGACTTCTCTTGTCTAAGTTCATGCCACAAGTTAAGTCTAAGCAAGCTAGTAACAAAGGAAAGAAAGGTACTTCAACTAGTAGCAATAAAAATGATAAATCCAATGATATTGCTTCTAGTAGTTCTCTTGATCCCACTAACTCTTCTCTTAGCCAAGTTACACTTGAGCAAGAAAATGTACTTTTCAAAGGGATTATAGAGAAAGGTCTACAAGAGTCTTGAAGGATGTAAACAATTTGAGGAGATTGTATGCAAGTATGGAGGATACCGGAAGAATCATGGTGTTGGCTACTTCAATGCTAATGGAGTTGAATGGGAAGAAGGTCAATATCCCAATCCCAAGTTTGTTCCTAAAAAGGAGAAGTATGAAAATACTCTCCCCAAGGGAACAAAGGCTCAAGATGACCTTCCACCACAATACCACAAGCTCAAGGACAAGAACAAGATTCAAGAGGACATTGACTCATATGAAGATGAATCCCGAGCTTTGGGGAAGTGGGCTCCCAAGGCTACTACAAGCTCAACTTCTACAAGTGCTACTTAAACACCAAGGATCCCCATAAACTTGATGTGGGTACCCAAGAAGAAGAACTAGAGAAGTTCTTGAGGGGTAAATCCGCCAATCAAATCCATTCATATTCATTGTTGGCAAGAAATTGTTGCAACCAACATCAACATCATGCAATAGTTCAAGGAGTCACACATTCCCTCAAAGGTAAGCAAGGTACAAGGTAATCAACAAATCAATGGACATCACCATATATGCTTTTCACTCCATGTCCATATATATCCTTGTATTTGTCTCTTGTGTGTTGAGACTAACCCATGTAGGTGAGAAGAGTAATGAAACAACAAGGATGCTCCCAACTCTTGGTGATCTTCATCAACTTTGAGCATCCACCACTACTTCACCTACATGAAGTCTACATCGACAAAACCCAAGGTTAGTTTATCCCTCCTATGGGGGGATGTCACATCAGGGGGGAGATTTACTCTAAGACTTGAGTCAACGCATATATTAGGATGTGAAAACATTAAATTCTTTATGTAAAAGTGGTAACCCCACTTGTGCTTAAACGATGAGTATGACCTATGATCAAGTATTCTTACTTGGCTCCTAAGTCAATATACTCATATATAGATGACTCCATAATCTCCAAAGTGTTGGTTAGATGCTAATGTGTTTGTGCATGTTTACCATGATTTCATTTAACATCTTATTGTGTGAGCATGTTGGTCTGCATTTATTTACTCATTCGACGATATCCAATTGTTGCTATTTGGCTTTGGATTTTCTTTTGCCAATTGGATATACAAGAATACCTAGGACCACTTCTTTAGCTATCTATGCTTTCTCACCTCATATTCTATTCATGCTGCATCAAAAAAATTGAACAAGTACTTTTCGATCTCTTTGTGTGAGGAGCACTCGGAGTTCCGTATCGACAAAGGACTGACCATTAAAACCTCCCAAGTACATCTTGGTGGAACCAACTCAAAATTACCGGTTTCACTGAATGCCTAGGGTTGATCTGGTTTTTCAATCTCGGTACTGTGAATTTCATATTCTCGGCTACACCGAGTTTCCCTATCAGCTAACGGTTGTGAAACTCGGTGACACCAAAAATACCAAATCGGTGTCACCGACAGCGATGGGTAGATAAACAATGGACCCCCGATGTTTGGAAATACATTCTTCAAACATCACGCCTCCACAACCCTAGTTGCCGTCCCGAAGACCCCTGGTCATTGCCTTGCTTCCCTGAGCACCTCCACCGCTGGGAATTGCCGCCGTCGACGTATTCTTCTCCAACGTCGCCACCATAGTGGATCCATCACCAAATTAGGGTATGGATTCGGCCCCCTCAAGTGCTCCCTTTTCGATTCATGCGCATTAGGGACTTTTCCTAGTCTTGCCACAGTTTGAGATCTTTCCATCCACAAGAAAATTCCATAGGATAGAGAATGATTGATTTTGTAGGGTTTACCCTCCGCCCGATGAAACTCGGTGGAACCAAAGTGAACAAATCGGTGTCACCGATTTGTATGTCTGTGTTGCTGAGAACTTTCTCGGTGAAACCGAGTACACCTTTCGGTATCACCAAAAGGGGTGCCAAGTTTCGGCTAAGGAGAAAGTCAGTCTCGATAGCTCCGATATTTTTGCTTTGGCTGTACCAATTTTCGTGTGATAGAATGTAAACTTTGAAAATCTTTTGTTCAAAATTTCAAAACTCTCTGCATTTTGTGATGGCTTATCCTATTCCACTCTTATATACTCCATTTTGTGATGGTCATACATGTCAGATGTTGAAGACAATCACAATTTGCAGGAGCAGAACGTCGAGCTGAGTTCAGGCACTAGTCCTGAGTCCAGTTCTTCCACAGATCTAGGCACTCCCAGTTCTCATGGGTTGCCTAAAGCTGCCACTAGCACAAGGAAAAGGCTCAACTCAGATGAAGAAGATTCTGATTTTGTCCCACAGGAGGTTCTTGCTAAGAAGCAAGAGAAGGTTGCAAGGAAGTCTGGCAATGAGGCTACCTCATCTAGGAGGGTAGTCAGCAAAATTTATGCACCTGTAGAGACCTTCAGAGCACATGAGAGTGCTAGGGAAACCATGTTTGTTGAGCCCCCAAGGAAAACTTTGCCTAAGAACGCAGGAGAAAAGTAGACTGCCAGGAAGAGGATCATTCGTATTGTTGACGGGCCTACCTCTATGTTTGAGGATCCAGAGGAGGCTCTGGTGCTGCTGCAAAAGAGGAGGAACCTGCTGCTCAGGCCCCTCCTAAGAAGAAGGCAAAGCAACTTATGGTTGATGCTATGCCTAAGTCTGGTCCCTCCAAGAGCACCAAGGCCGCATCCAAGAAAGTTGTTGCGCATAAGTCCAAGAGGACTACCAGAGATATTCCTGCTTCAGAGAAGAACAAGAAGTCCATTTTCAGAGAAGTAGATGATGATGATGATGATGATGATGATGATGATGATAATGATGTTATGTTAGTCTTGACAAAGCGTACTCCTCATCTTCCTATACATGATGCTAGCCATCCTGTAGCTGAGGATATGAAGAAGAGGAACGATTCAAGTCTGACGGCATGGAGAGCCATTGATCCATTTGCCCAAAGGAGAAATACTACTGTGGATTACAGGTTTTATACCAAGGAGCAGCAAGACTTCTATGAGGTAGCTTTGCTTGATAAGAGCCCTAAAGTCAGTGACATGAGATATGTCGATGATACGTCTCCAACATATCTATAATTTTTTATCGTTCCATGCTATTATATTATCAACTTTGGATGTTTTCTATGCATGAATATGCTATTTTATATTATTTTTGGGACTAACTTATTAATCCAGTGCCCAGTGCCAGTTCCTGTTTTTTCCGTGTTTTTGACGTTTTTCAGATAGGAATATCAAACAAAGTCCAAACGGAATAAAACTTTCGCCGTGATTTTTTATAGAAAATATCAAAAATACCGGAAGAAAAAGATACCAGAGAGGCAGCCCGGGGAAGCCACGAGCCTGGGAGGCACGTGCCCCCTGGCCGCGACTAGGGGGCTCGTGACCTCCTCGTGGCGCCTCTTTACTTGTTCCCAACGCCAGATGGTCTTATAAATATGGAAACCCTTAGAAATAAACCAAGATCGCAAGTTCTGCCACCGCAGACCTCCAGAGCCACCAAAAACCAATCGGGAGACCGTTTCGGCATCCTGCCGGAGGGAAATTCATCACCGGTGGCCATCTTCATCAACACCATTGCCTCTACGATGATGCGTGAGTAGTTCACCTCAGACCTACGTGTCCATAGCTAGTAGCTAGATGGCTTCTTCTCTCTCTTTGATCTTCAATACAAAGTTCTCCATGATCTTCATGGTGATCTATCCGATGTAATCTTCTTTTGCGGTGTGTTTGTTGAGATCCGATGAATTGTGGATTTATGATCAGATTATCTATGAATATTATTTGAGTCTCCTCTGATTTCTTATATCCATGATTTCATATCCTTGTAATTCTCTTCAAGTTATCGGTTTCGTTTGGCCAACTTGATCTATAGTTCTTGCAATGGGAGAAGTGCTTGGTTTTGGGTTCATACCATGCGGTGTCCTCACCTAGTGACAGAAGGGGTAGCAAGGCACGTATCGTGTTGTTGCCATCAAGGGTAAAAAGATGGGGTTTATATCATATAGCATGAATCTATCCCTCTACATCATGTCATCTTGCTTAAAGCGTTACTCCATTTATCATGAACTTAATACACTAGATGCATGCTGGATAGCGGTCGATGTGTGGAGTAATATAGTAGATGCAGAAAGTATCGGTCTACTTGTCTCGGATGTGATGCCTATATGTATGATCATTGCCTTAGATATCGTCATGACTTTGCGCTATTCTATCAATTGCTCAACAATAATTTTTTCACCCACCGTAATACTTGCTTTCATGAGAGAAGCCTCTAGTGAACACTATGGCCCCCGGGTCTATTTTACACATTATATATTCAGATCTAAACACAAAAACACTAAGAATACTTTGCTGCAATTTTATTTACTTATTTATATTCATCTATTACCACTATCAGATCTAACCTTGCAAGCAATCGTAAAGAGATTACAACCTCTTTATTGCGTTGGGTGCAAGTTTGTTTGTGTTTGTGCAGGTTCCTTGTGGCTTCATCTTGTTACTCCTACTGGATTGATACCTTGGTTCTCATACTGAGGGAAATACTTACCGCTACCTTTCTACATCACCCTTTCCTCTTCAAGGGAAAAACCAACGCAAGACAAGAATTCTCCTATCAACTTGCCAATTTCTGGAGAGAAGTAGCAGGAAGAATTTCTGGCGCCGTTGCCGGGGAGTATTCAACTGAAGCATATCTACCAAGTACCTATCACAAACTCATCTCTTGCATTTACATTATTTGCTATTTGCCTCGTTTTCCTCCCCCCACTTCTAAAACAAAATTTACAAAAATATTTGCCTTTCTTTATTTGCCTCGTTCAATCGTCTTTTCGTTGCTATGTTTGCTTGTGTTGCCATATGCCTTCTATTTGCTTGCATCTTCGCTTGCTAAAAATCTATTGATATGGATCCTCATCCACTTGCTAATCTTTTCAAAAGACCAAATTATGATGAACCAATTGCTAGTGAGTTGAGTGCACTTGATTATCTCTATGAAGTTTTGTTTGAAAATCATGAATCTGGTTATGAAGTATTGATAGAAGAAATTTATAAGGAGATTTATGATAGTTCCTTGAATGAAAAGCATGATTGCCATGTTGTTAGTATGTATTCTCTGAATATCCATGATTCTAATGATATGCAAAACCACAAGCTTGGGGATGCTATGCTTGATGAAGATGATATTTTTTGTTCCCCAAGTTTTGGTGATGACACGTATGTTATAATTGATCATGAAAAGAATCCTTTATGTGATAGTTATATTGTGAGATTCCTTCATGATTCTACTGAAAATTATTATGAGGGAGGAACATATGCTTGTGGGAATTGCAATAATATCAAGTTTCCTCTCTATGTGTTCAAAGTTTTGAAGTTATGCTTATTTTGCCTTCCAATGCTAAGTGATTCTTGTTCCCATAAATTGTTTGCTCACAAAATCCCTATGCATAGGAAGCGGGTTATACTTAAATGTGCTTTTAATGCTATTCATGATGCTCTTTTGCATATCTTAATTACTACTCTTATTGTGAGCATCATTGAAATCGTTATGCCTAGCTAGGAGCGTTAAACGATAGCGCTTGTTGGGAGGCAACCCAATGAATAGGTTTATTTTTGCTTTTTAATTTGTGTTTTGTTGAGTCCACACCATCATGATTCTTTTATGATTTTGTTTTTTATGTTTTAATTAGTGTTTGTGCCTAGTAGAACCTTTATGATTAGTTTTGGTGATAGTTGTTTAATCATGCTGGAAAAAGACAGAAACTTTGTGCTCACGAAATTATTTTTCATTCCTATACAGAAAGATCTTTTGAGTTGATTCTTTTTTATGATGATTTATATGCAAATTTACCTGATTTTCGTAATTTTTTAAGAATTGTTGAGTGAAAGAGCTTTACGAAATATACAGATTACTACAGACTGTTCTGTTTCTGACAGATTCTGTTTTTGTTGTGTTGATTGCTTATTTTGATGAAATTGTGGGTAGTATCGGGGGGTACGAGCCATGGAGAAGTGAGAATACAGTAATATAACATCAATCTAAATGTAAATTAAAGTTTACTACAGTACCTAAAAAGTTGGTGGTTTGTTTTCTTATGCTAATGCTATCATGAGTTTCTGTTTAAGTTTTGTGTTGTGAAGTTTTCAAGTTTTGGGTGATGTTCTTATGGAAAATGAAATAAAGAGTGGAAAGAGCCTAAGCTTGGGGATGCCCAAGGCATCCCAAGCCAAATTCAAGGACACCAAAAATCCTAAGCTTGGGGATGCCCCGGGAAGGCATCCCCTCTTTCGTCTTCAATCCATCGGTAACGTTACTTGGAGCTATATTTTTATTCACCACATGATATGTCTTTTGCTTGGAGTGTCGTGTATTATTAGAGTCTTTGTTTTATGTTTTGTCACAATCATCCTTGATTCACACCTTTTCAGAGAGACATGCACTCATCGTGAATTTGTTAGAATATTCAATGAGCTTCACTTATATCTTTTGAGTTAGGCAATTTAGCTCACACGTGCTTCACTTATATCTTTTGAGCTTGGAAATTTTGCTCACACGTGCTTCACGTATATCTTTTGAGCTTAGTAATTTTTCTCCCATGTGCTTCACTTATATCTTTTGAGATTGGTAATTTTGCTCACATGTGTTTCACTTATATCTTTTGAGCTAGATAATTTTTCTCTAGTGCTTCACTTAAATCTTTGTAGAGCACGGCGGTGTCATATTTTGTAGAAATACAAACTCTCGAACCTTCACTTATATCATTTTGAGAGTGATCTCTCTAAGTAACTTGGTAATTGCATGTGTTATGAAATTAGTCCTAAATATGATAGGCATCCAAAGAGGATATAATAAAACTTTCATATTCAAGTGCATTGATTAAGTAAGATAAGTTTGATTCCTCGCAATTAGTTTTGAGATATGGATATGCTAATATTAGAGTTATGTTAGTAGGGTGTTGTGAATCTAGAAATACTTGTGTTGAAGTCAGTGATTCCCATAGCATGCACGTATGGTGAACCGCTATGTTAGGAAGTCGGAGCATAATTGATTTATTGATTGTCATCCTTCGTGTAGAGGTCGGGATCGCGCGATGGTTAACTCCTACCAACCCTTCCCCTAGGAGTATGCGTTTAGCACTTTGTTTCGATTACTAATAAAACTTTTGCAATAAGTATATGAGTTCTTCATGACTAATGTGAGTCCATGGTATAGATGCACTTTCACCTTCCACCATTGCTACCCTATCTAGTGTCGCGCAACTTTCACCGGTGCACAAACCCACCATATGCCTTCCTCAAAACAGCCGCCATACCTACCTATTATGGCATTTTCATAGCCATTCCGAGATATATTACCATGCAACTTTCACCGTTCCGTCTCATCACAAGTGCCATTATTTTCATTTATATAGAAGTCATTATTGTTCTAAGTATCGAGTTGTAAGTAAATAAAAGTGTGATGATCATCATTATTAGAGCATTGTCCCAGGTGAGGAAATAAAAGAGGCCAAAGATTCCCACAAAATAAAAAGAGCCCAAAGAGCCCAAACAAAAAAATGAGAGAAAAAGAGAGAAGGGACAATGCTACTATTTTTTTTCCATACTTGTGCTTCAAATAGTACCATGTTCTTCATGACAGAGAGTCTCTTGTTTTGTCACTTTCATATGCTAGTGGAAATTTTCATTATATAACTTGGCTTGTATATTCCAATGATGGGCTTCCTCAAATTTCCCTAGGTCTTCGTGAGCAAGCAAGTTGGGTGCACACCCACTAGTTTTCATTTGTGAGCTTTCATACACTTATAGCTCTAGTGCATCCGTTACATGGCAATCCCTACTCATTCACATTGATATCTATTGATGGGCATCTCCATAGCCTATTGATACGCCGAGTCAATGTGACCATCTCCTCCTTTTTTCCTCACAACCTCCACCACACTCTATTCCACCTATAGTGCTATATCCAAGGCTCACGCTCATGTATTGCCTGAGAGTTGAAAAAGTTTGAAAAAATAAGAGTGCGAAAACAATTACTTGGCCAATACCGGGGTTGTTCATGATTTAAATTCGTTGTGTGAGGATGATGGAGCATAGCCAGACTATATGATTTTGTAGGGATAACTTTCTCTGGCCTTGTTATTTCAAAAGTTCATGATTACTTTGCTATTATGCTTGAAGTTTTATAGTTTTCATGTCAATATTAAACTATTGTTTTGAATCTTACGGATCTGAACATTCATGCCACAATAAGGAGATTACATAAAACAAATATGTTAGGTAGCATTCCACATCAAAAATTCGTTCTTTATCACTTCCATACTCGAGGACGAGCAGGAGTTAAGCTTGGGGATGCTTGATACGTCTCCAACATATCTATAATTTTTGATCGTTCCATGCTATTATATTATCAACTTTGGATGTTTTCTATGCATGAATATGCTATTTTATATTATTTTTGGGACTAACTTATTAATCCAGTGCCTAGTGCCAGTTTCTGTTTTTTCCGTGTTTTTCACCTTTTTCAGATAGGAATATCAAATGGAGTCCAAACGGAATAAAACTTTCGCTGTGATTTTTTATGGAAAATATCAAAAATATCTGAAGGAAAAGATACTGGAGAGGCGGCCCGAGGAAGCCACGAGCCTGGGAGGCGCGGGCCACCCTGGCCGCGGCTAGGGGGCTTGTGACCTCCTCGTGGTGCCTCTTTACTTGTTCCCGATGCCAGATGGTCTTATAAATACGGAAACCCACAGAAATAAACCTAGATCGCAAGTTCCACCGCCGCAGACCTCTACAGCCACCAAAAACGAATCGGGAGACCGTTCCGGCATCCTGCCGGAGGGGAATTCATCACCGGTGGCCATCTTCATCAACACCATTGCCTCTCCGATGATGCGTGAGTACTTCACCTCAGACCTACGGGTCCATTGCCTCTCCGATGATGCATGAGTAGTTCACCTCAGACCTACGGGTCCATAGCTAGTAGCTAGATGGCTTCTTCTCTCTCTTTGATCTTCAATACAAAGTTCTCCATGATCTTCATGGTGATCTATCCGATGTAATCTTCTTTTGCGGTGTGTTTGTTGAGATCCAATGAATTGTGGATTTATGATCAGATCATGTATGAATATTTTTTGAGTCTCCTCTGATTTCTTATATGCATGATTTCGTATCCTTGTAATTCTCTTCGAGTTATGGGTTTCGTTTGGCGAACTTGATCTATAGTTCTTGCAATGGGGGAAGTGCTTGGTTTTGGGTTCATACCGTGCGGTGTCCTCACCTAGTGACAGAAGGGGTAGCGAGGCACAAATCGTGTTGTTGCCATCAAGGGTAAAAAGATGGGGTTTATATCATATTGCATGAATCTATCCCTCTACATCATGTCATCTTGCTTAACGCGTTACTCCATTTATCATGAGCTTAATACAATAGATGCATGATGGATAGCGGTCGATGTGTGGAGTAATAGTAGTAGATGCAGAAAGTATCGGTCTACTTGTCTCGGATGTGATGCCTATATGTATGATCTATTGCCTTAGATATCGTCATGACTTTGCGCTATTCTATCAATTGCTCAACAGTAATTTGTTCACCCACCGTAATGTAGGAGATATGTCCTAGAGGCAGTAATAACAGTTACTTCTGTATCTCCAAGTTTGTAATGAATATTTATGATCCATGCTATAACTGCAATGATTCTCGAGTCTGCAATATCCACGAGGCTTGGAGGGAAACTCATTTGCACGTGTGGTATAATAAACGGTAAATTGTATTCCTAGTCTTGCCTCTAAGACTGACTCAAGTATTGCATGATGATCCTGTTTTCCTGATCATGGGCATGGCTATGCCGGCAATTTTAAGGGCACGATGTTGGTAGAACACTTGTGTTGAATCGATCCGAATTGATGTTATGCTATGAGATACATTCGTCACAAGTTAATGGTTAATAACACGGAGATGGTGTACATTTGCATAATTCCTTAGACCATGAGAGTTTCGAGTTTCTTCATGCTTGCTTCATGAACTTTGGGGTTTGTTAAACGTCATCCGTAAATGGGTGGCTATTACGGCGGCTTACGGGTTCATGGAAAAGTATGTCAAGTAACTTGATATATCAAGAATGGGATTTGCTCCTCTAATGATGGAGAGATATCTTTGGGCCCTCTCGGTGTTACGGTATCGATCATTGTCTGGCCAGACACTTTGTGATTTGATCACAGGGATGCCGAAACACGGGAACGAGAAAAGAGAACAATACCGGCAACGAGGTAACTGGCATAGTGGACAAGTTGTTGATCCACGGGGATGCCAAAATGTCTCACCTCGGGTATTTGTAACATATCGCGAAGCAACAGGAATAGCTCACGGCAACTAGAGGTTCACTCGAATATTCATTCGTGTGGGTATAGGGGTCAATATGGGTGTCCATGGCTCCGATGTTGATCATTGATCGGAAGGGGTTCCGGGTCATGTCTATGCTTCACCGAACCTATAGGGTCACACGCTTAATGGTCATCTATCTGTTGAATTCTAGACAGGGAGTCTGAGAGAAAATCACCGAAAAGTTTCGGACACCGGAAAAGTTCCACAGACAGAACACCGGAACAGTTTTGGTAATACTAAAAAGTAGTTTCAGGGGATACCATTAAGTCAATTTGGTTTTGGCACATGCCTGATAATTCTTGGAGGGTGTCAGGATCATTCTGGAAACTTCTGGGAATTTTCCGGAAGAAAAACCGGAAATGTTCCGGAGCTGCCGGAACCGCTTCAGATGCTTTTCGCATATGAAAATCACTATTTCGGAATTGTTCCGGATCGCATTAAAAATTATTTTAGTGGGGTACTAGAATTATTCTAAGCCCACATAAATATTTTCAGTTCGATCGGACGCTGAAAAATGTCGTCGTGAATAGTGAAAGTACTTTTTGGATATTTATGGAAAAACACCTTTTGTATATTTCCAAAAAGGCTTATAGAAGGGATTGGGGAGCAAGTTAGATCCTCATGGGCGCCCCCCAAGGGTTGGCCGGCCAAGGGTGGAGCTCCTGGCACCCCTTTTTTCCTTCTTATGTTTTTTATGTGTGACATAAAGTGGGGGTAGTTTGGTATTTTCAAGTCCCATCCCTACCCCTTGGTTTTCCTATAAATAGAGGTGAGGGGGCTGCCCACAAATCCGTCCCTTGCTCTCATACACATGCCATTGCAATGATCTGGCTTCTTCTCTCCCTCCCAGCGAAATAGTTCCATAGAGCCGAAAGGCTGTCTGGGTTCCGGCAGGAACTAGTTCTGGACGGCGAAGCCCTGCCGAATAGATCACACCGTATGTGTGCAAGCCCATAGAGAGGTCGTAGTTTCAATCTTTTGCCCGACGGGCTGTTCGTCTGTCCTCCCGAAGGGCTGTCCGAGTCTCCGTTCGAGTTTCGAGTGTCCTCACGAAGGGTTGTCCGAGTCTCCGTTCGAGTTTCGAGGGTCCTCCCGAAGGGCTGTCCGCGACATCGTTCGGGGGACTGTTCGACCGCCTCCCGAAGGGCTGTCCGACGAGAGAGTACATCCTCGCGGTTGGGAGGTTGTAAAATCCTAGCTGCGGGGATCTGCACCAACGATCTCCACCGACTCTTCTACCGTTGCGCTTCGAGTCGGTACGGATCAGATCAAACCTTGTATGCAGTCTCCATAGTGGTCCTGGGCGTGCTCGATGTACCGGAAATTTTTGTTTTCTGTCGCGTTCCTCAACACGTGATACTTGCTTTCATGAGAGAAGCCTATGGTGAACACTATGGCCCCCGGGTCTATTTTACACATCATATATTCAGATCTAAACACAAAAACACTAAAAATACTTTTCTGCAATTTTATTTACTTATTTATATTCATCTATTACCACTATCAGATCTCACCTTGCAAGCAATCGTAAAGAGATCGACAACCTCTTTATCGCGTTGGGTGCAAGTTTGTTTGTGTTTGTGCAGGTTCCTTGTGGCTTCATCTTGTTACTCCTACTGGATTGATACCTTGGTTCTCAAACTGAGGGAAATACTTACCGCTACCTTGCTGCATCACCCTTTCCTCTTCAAGGGAAAAACCAATGCAAGACAAGAATTCTCCTATCAACTTGCCAATTTCTGGTGACGTTGTAGAGAAGTAGCAGTGGACTGGAAGTATATCAAGGATAATGAGGATTACTTTCCATGTGTCCAAGACAACTTCCACTTCATTGGACTTGACAAGTTTGTTGGGAAGGAGATCACTGCTTGGAATGATGAGATGATCATGCAGTTTTATTCCACTACTCATTTTTATGGAGATGGCGGGATTATATGGATGATTTAAGGAGCAAGATATGAACCTACTGTTGATGAGTGGGCTACCATCTTAGGAGTCCCTAAGGTTCAAGATGGTGACTTGGATGTCTACTCTAAATCCAAGGAGAGCCACAATGCTATGAAGGACATGTACACTGCTATTCTAGCTGCTAACTTGCAATCTCACAAGTTAGGATCCATTTATTTCCTTCAAGCAAGCCTCCATACCATGAACACTATCCTAAGGCGCACCTGGATGCCCAAGTCTGGAGCTGAGAAGATGATTCGTGGATACTCCATCAACATGCTCATTCATCTTGACAGTCACACCAGGATTCCAGTGATGAACTTGATAGTAGAGACAGTGAAGAGGGTAGCTGCTGACTAGAAGTGCTCATGCTGCTATGCACCCTATATTCAGATGCTTATCAATTACAAACTTGAGAAGCACATATTTGCTCTAGATAGACCCCACTTTCCACTTCAGCCAAATTTTGAGGAAAACGTTGTGGTTATGGACCCATACAATCCCACATCAGCTGCAGCTCAGGCACAGGCAGAGGCAGCTAGAGCCACTAGTGCTCAGGTCCCCAGATCTAGGAACGAGTAGATAGATCTCTTGATCTCAACTATCATGGACATGAAGAAGGACATCAAGACCATCATGGACACTCAGGAGAGCATTGTGAACATCATTGATGATAAAGTGAAAACTCTAAACGACAAGGTAGATGTGCTGACTAAGACAGTAAATAAGCTCAAGAAGGAGGTTGATGAAGCTCCTATCCGTCGCACCTCTTCAGATTCAGTCTTATGATGATGAGGAGGATAGTGCACCTATCAGGACGACTGCCTAGTTCACAACTAAGGCCAGGACACCTATAGTGCCTGCTCCGTAGACGAGGCCTTCATCTTCTGCTCCAGCCTCAGTGACCTCAGCTCCATCAGCTCCAGTGCCTCCTGTGTCTACTCCAACTCTATCCAGGACTTCAGCAGAAGTCTTCGCCGACGCAGTTCTCTCGACTCCGGCATGGCCTACCGGAGGAAATCAGCCGCAGAAGAACGATTAGCTATATCTCTACGAGCTTCTTGGTAACTTGTTGCCAAAGCGAGAGAAGTTGTATATACATCTAGGGCTTCGAGTGAGAGAGCGTTTGTTTTTTATTGTTGTTTTTCAAAACGTTTGGTTCTTTGGTTTGATGTGAGATACTTTTGTTCGTGTGTGATATACGATGTTATGTGTGTTGATACTATTTCCTATTTTTTTGATGATTATGTGATGATCACTCAATGTGCCTGATGTGTTGTGCTATATTGTTAACTCTTATTACTCTCGCACACCATCAAGTTGTATGTGACATGGAAGAAGTGCCCCATGTACCTAATCAATTGTGCATTTGCATTCAAACGCAAATTTAAAAATAATAAACAAATTTAGGGGGAGCTCTTACTTATCACATACTTCTCAAAGCGACGATTATATTCATTGATTATATCATATGTCGAAGCTTTGATCTATATGTTGTCATAAATTACCAAAAAGGGGGAGATAAAGCACATTTGCTCCCTTGGTGGTTTTGGTAATTAATAACAACATATATGTCATTGAACTAATGTTTCCACTAAGCATGATTCAGGAAAAGTTGAATGATGGGTTGGAAAAGGATTGTGGATTGCCCTAAGATGCAAGGAAATAGATTGGCAAAGCTTCAAGCAAAGGAATCTACATTTTACCTTTTCTGAGAAATCACTTTGAGTCCATAGGAAAGCCAATACTATCAAAAAGGGGGTAAGGTTTTGTTGGTGAAAAAAATGCTCATACGTGCACAAGTGATAGTCACCACATACACCCACAAGCTCTTCCACAAAAGTCTGTCCAAAGCCAAATATTCAAAATCGGTGCAACCAACACATTCCACTCGGTGCCACCGATTCCAAACCTCAGACAAACTCAGCCAAACCATAGCTTTTCGGTGCAACCGATTCAGCTACGGTGCCACCGAGTTTGGGTTGCCAACTTCCTCTTATGCAAGTTTACAAAATCAGTCCCTCCAAGTTTTGTGAATCGGCGTCACTGAGATTGACAATCTGATAGTTGGTCACCTTATCGGTGCAACCAAGATTTATGTATCGGTCTCACCGAGATTCAAAAGTTGCTACCTTCGAGGCAACTCGGTACCATCGAGATTAACACATTGGCGTCACTGAGTCTGACTTATTAGGTGTAACGGTTGGACTTTTGGAGATGCCTATATATACCCCTGCACCACCACTCACTCGCAAGAGAAGCACTCAGAACAGTTCCCCACTCATACCTACTGATTTTCTGAGAGAGAGCCACCTACGCATGTTTTGAGATCATGCCATTCCATTCCTACCATATGAATCTTGATCTCTATCCTCACCAAGTTGCTTTCCACCCAATCAATCTCTTCTACCAAGCCAAATCTGTGAGAGAGTGATTATGTGTTGAGGAGTCTATCATCTTGAAGCACAAGAGCAAGGAGTTCCTCGACACTATCGAGCCTATTACCTTTTGGAGGGTGGTGCCTCCTAGATTGGTTAGGTGTCGCTTGGGAGCCTCCTACTTCATGTTGTGGAGTGAACCAAGAAGTTTGTAAGGGCAAGGAGATTGCCTACTTTGTGAATATCTACCTCGAGTTAGGCTAGTCCTCCATGGACGTAGGCCATCATGGTATAGTCAAGGTTGCTTCTTCGTGGAACCCTCCGAGGGTAGATCCCTCCGAGGAATCTCGTGACCGTTACCTTATGTGGGTTGAAGACTCCATAAACGTGGATGTATGATACCACCACCTATCGGAACCACGGGAAAAATCAGCGTGTCACCAATTGTGTTTTATCTTCCTACCCTCTCTTTATTTACATGCTTGTCTTTACTTTCCGCTGCTATACTCTTAGACATGCATGTGTAGGGTGTACTTGACATACTATGAATGCTAAAATCTGCCCAGAATTAAAATTTGGAAAAGGTAGATTTTTATTGGGCCAAATAGTCTAATCACCCCCCCCCTCTAGACCTACTTTCTATCCTACAGTTAGTGTTATGCCTTTCGCTATGTATAAAAGAGTTAATTTGAATAATCTTACACATACTGAGATATCATTGCAAATGGATGCTCCTCTTGTACCTATTGGGATTTGTTAGAATGTTCCTATTGTGGTTGCAAATGTTGCTATCTTAACAGACTTTGTTATTCTTGAGATGCCCGAGGACGACCCTACGTCGATTATCCTTGGTAGACCTTTTTTAAATACTACATGGGTTGTTATTGATTGCAACAAAAGCAAGGTTACCTTTCATGTCAATGGTAAAGAACATATGATGCATTTTTTGAAGAAGCAATCTTTGGTGAATGATATTAATACCATCGAACCAGTTGCCTCAATTACTATTGGAGGGTTTAAAATTCCTCTTCCTACTGTCAAGAAGAAATATGATATTCTTATTGTTGGGGATATGCAAATCTCCATTGAGGTAACTTGGTGTTATTTGAAAATTCTTCAGTTTCATGTCAATCGGAAACGGTTATTAATAATACTTGATCAACCTTATTAATGGATCCTTTTTGAAAGACACGTGGTTGATGAATTTGCTAAGCATAACTTTCTATACCATTAGTTTACTCTTTGTTTCTTAGTTAGACAAAATAAAATGCCATAATTATCTTGTTTTCTAAGTTTTCCATGCAATAAAAAATTACAGAAAAATAAAAATTCTTAGAATACCACAAAATTTTAACATGATTTTTTATGGAATTTTTAAAACATTTGTGCTGGAAACACATCACGAAGGTGCACCTGTGGGCCACAAGCCAATAGGGCGCGCTTGTCTGAGTCTGGGATCTATGTCCAAGAACTTCTCCATGGATGATATTCGAACACCAGGGGCATGGCTTGGCCACCTATGACTCGATAGGAAACATAAGTGGATTGATGGCGAGCCCGATGCTGCTCGCCGGAGATAACAGGGACACGCGAGCTACCCAGGTTCAGGCTACCATGCGGTGTAATACCCTACTCTTGCTTTGCGTCGGATTGCTCTCTGGAGAGGAGCTGTGCTCGAGGTATGTGGGGGCTTGGAGGAGAGAATGGCTCGACCCCTAACAAAGATGTTGTCCCCTCCTTATTGTAGTGCCTTGGTCCTTAACCCCGAAAATATCAGTGGGAACGGGTAGCCATAGAGCGGCAATTCGAAGGGGGCAGGAATTTAGTCTTATCCTGACAAAAGATAGTCTCTACCAGCTAAAGTAGTCTTTGTGACGAGCTGGTGGGTTCGGTGATGACCTCCGTCCTGCAGCGCCGATCCGTCTTGATCTCCTTGCACCAAAGGGGAAACACTTCGGGAGTTGCTTTCGGGGAGGCAGGCTCCACTGCCTCCTCTATCACCGAAATGGAAACTATCTCTGTCCTTGCCACGACATTAGGGAATCACCTTTGCGGAGGGGGCCGCGCCCGGCAGCTGGCCCCGTACAAAATGCCTCGCAAAGCCACCCCATGGAGAAGGCCTCAAGAGGTTTCCGCGCCTACCAAGCTACCTTGGCAGGGCTTTCCCTCGTGAGAAAGTTCCTGCCCCTCATGAGGCAAACCTCTCGGGAAGAGAAGGAGGGGAATCCACCTTTGTGGGACGACCCAGCATTGCCTCTTGACTCGGCCAGCAGATGGCCCATGGTACCCCTAGTCATGTTGGGCCAATAGTAGCCCTCGGGCCCGCAGTGTGAACATTCCACTGAGATAAAACGACGCGGTTCGAAGCCCACGGGCCCTAAAGAAATGACCAGGTCAGGAGGTGACGTGGGTCAGCCATGACGGGACGTGACACACCCATTTCCCATGACGCCTCAGTATCTGCTACCCCGGCTATAATGCCAGCCTGCACGGGTCATCAGGACACCATTATCCCTCTTGCCCCATAAACCATTTCTTGACCTTTTGACCCTTCCGCCCCCGAGTACCCGCCAGCCTCTAATGCTACCATGGATCCGAAGCGGAAGTCCCCCGAGGTGGAGAAGGGGAAGAAGGTGGCAGAGGACAAAGAGCCGTCGAAACTTCCGGCGATGAGAAGAAGGGGCCGGGGCCGAGCTGCCACCACGGCGGACAGGTCTGCCCTCGGAGGCCACACGCGCCCTGTGGCCGTCATGGCGGGCACCAGGGTCGGCATCCACATGTCGTCGTCGATCCGTGACCATGGTCGGTGCGGCGCCTGTGGCCGTGGGGGGCGCGGGGACATGCACGCCTCTCCTCCCCCATCGGACACCTAGGCGGGGTAGCTTACCCACGAGTTTATAGTGGGGCTGCATCATTGGCCTCGTAGCTGGCTCCGCATCCCAGAATCCTTCACGAGGGCGATAGAGGGCGTGGAGCTCGTGGGCCTATGGCTGCAGGCGGACGGCTGTTGCAATGGCCCCTCCTGGGTGGTGGTGAAGTTCTCCCCCACCGGGTTCATGTTCCTAGACCAGGGGTGGAAGTCGTTCGCCCTCTTTCATGACCTGAAGCACGGGCAGGCCATGCAGTTCCGGTACAACGAAGTTGCAACCCTCTTTGCAAAGTTCTTCGAGGTCTCCGATAGTCACATGTAGTGGTGCGCAGAGAATTAGAGCGGGAGCGGCTGTGATTCGTCCAGTGAGAGCGAAAGAGACAGGAGAAAGAGCGACGGGAGCCGCTGAGCATTAAGAGCTAAGACTCTGACTAGGCACAGGTGGTGCCAGGGTGGACCTTGGACGCGGGACGACTCCTTTCCCTTCTGCTCGTGTGTAATCAATGTTGCCCTGTAGCGCATGACAAATAATTTGTATTGCAATGTTATGCTTCATGCACCTGTTATTTCCTATGTGTTTTGTTTCTTGGGGTTCCTTCTCCCCCCTTGCTACTGCCCTTGTATCATGTGTCGCTGGGACCCAGCCCCTGAGGTGGACTATATAGTTGCTTGCATGCCCAGAGCAAGGGGTCAGCAAGGCAAGAGGGTGCAGGACTCTTGGGGGTGGTAGGAGGCCCTGAGGTGCGATGCTCAGGTTCTCCCCCCTTGGTGCACATGTCGCTCGTGCTAAGGAAGTCAGGATGCCTCAGGAGGAAAATGAGAGGGAAGGAACCCGAGGAGTGTGCTTAGACTTAGTTGTGAGGCCTCCTGACTCTTGGGTGCCTCCCGTGAGGCCTTTGTCAGAGAGTCTCCTTAGGCCCCTCTTTACCTCATCACAGAACAATCAAGCAATGCAGTGGGAGGCGCACTCATGGGGAGCCTATGAGTGTCACGCGAGGAGATGGGAGCACCAAGGACCCGGTGAGTTGGCGTACACGGGAGCAGGCCCGTGAGCTAGAGCTTAGTCATTTGGGTTTAGCAGCGCTGCAGGGACTGACCAGAGCACATACACCCTGCCATGCCCTCACTCGCATGATAGGCATGTGGGAGGCCGCGAGTGCGTGCCCCGGAGGAAATAAGCTCGAGCACATATGGGTCCTAGAGGAAACAAGTTTTACTGATGCAAGAAAACAGGCTCATTACAAGCGGAAAAGGCAACAAAGAAATATTGCTGTGGTGGACACGGGTCAACCTGAGGTTGATGCAGCTGAAAAGTGCCCTCATGAGGTGACGAAAAATGTTGTCGTGATGGGCACGAGTCAGCCTAAGGTTGGTACCACTGAAAAGCGACCTCATTGTCAAATCCACCAGCGCAAAGCATGTAGTTTCCGCTAGCACGAAGCACAGGACTTCCATGTAAGTGGGTAGGATAATACACTAGCACAGAGCATGGGGCTTCCACGAGAGTGGGAAGGAGCTCTCGTGTGCCAAAGTCAACGCCGGTATAGAGAGGTCCGGAGTGTGTAAAACTTCATCTCACTCATATATGTAAGGTCACAGATAGAACTTGCGGAGATGTTGGATGTTCCATGCATTTTGCAACGGAACACCCTCCGCCATTTCGAGTCATGCTGCATTGGGCTTGGAGATATGTGTGACTCTGAAGGGGGCCTTCCACATGGGAGAGAGCTTGTGGAGTCCTTCCCTGGGGAGAATTTGGCGCAACACTAGGTCACCTACCTCGAGGGTGCAGGGGCGTATGTTGCGGTTGTGATAGCGATGCAACACGTGTTGGTACCGAGCCGCGTGGAGGGCCGCCTGGCTACGGGCCACTTTGAGGAAAAGTAGGTCATCTTCCCGCAGGCCACCCTGACAGGACTCGTCGAAGGCCAGCACCCGTGGGGACCGGTGCTTGATCTTGGCCGGGAGGACCGCTTCTGCCCCATACATGAGGAAGAAAGGTATCTCGCTGGTGGGCTTGGTTGTCATGGTGCGGATGGACCATAGCATTGATCAAAGCTCATCCATCCAGCCCTTGTCGCAAGTAGTGAGTTGATTCTTGAAGCTCCTGGTCTTAAGGCCCTCGAGGACCTCCGTGTTGGTCTGCTTCACTTGTCTGTTGCTTCGAGGGTGGCCTACAGAAGCAAAGCAGATCCGCATGCCGATGGAGGCACAATAGGCCTTGAAGAGCTCGTTGGTGAATTGTGAGCCGTTTTTGGTGATGATGCGGTTGGGGACACCGAATCGGCACACCAACCCCTTGATGAATTAGATCATGGATCCCGTCGGTAATGCCCGAACAGGCTCAACCTTTGCTCACTTGGTGAACTTGTCGATAGAAACGTATAGGAAACGATATCTGTCAGTTGTGCACGGAAATGGAACAAGGATGTCCAGTCCCTAGACCACGAAGGCCACAAGAGAGGAATGATTTGGAGTCCCTACGCGGGTTGGTGAATCTGCTTGGAGTGGAACTGGCAAGCTTTGCAAGCTTGTACTAGCTCCATGGTGTCCTCAAGTGATATGGGGCAGTAGAAGCCGCTATGGAACGCCTTGCCCGCGAGGGTACACAAGGACGAATGGTGGTCGCAGTCACCTCCATGGATGTCAATGAGAAGCTCGTGCCCCTGCTCCCTAGAAATGCACCGCAGCGCGACCCTGTTCGGGTGATGATGGTACAGCTTGCCCTCCTTTAGGTGGTAGAGCGCGGCCTGGTGGACAACACGCTCCGCTTTAGTGTCGATCTCTAGGAGGATACCCCCTCCTAGGTAGGCCTTGATCTCCGTGGTCTAGGCCTCGGGCTGTGGTTCGAGCGCCAACAATGGGCGAGTGCCCGAGCAGGGCCCACAGTCTGGGGCGCCCGTTGGCGGCGCGGATGGGAGCTCCTCCTAAGGTGCCATGAGGATGGTGGTTGGAGGCTCAGCAAAAGGCTTTAGGAACAACTCTTCGAAGACCCCAGGGTCCAAGGGCTCCCGACGAGAAGCGCGCTTGGTGATCTCATCTGCCTCGCCGTTGTCTCTGCGAGGAATGTGTTGGATCTCCATGCCCAGTAAGCACTTCTCGAGCTTGCGCACCTCCTCCAGGTAAGCCGCCATGTTGGGGAACGTCGCATGGGAAACAAAAAAATTCCTACGCACACGCAAACCTATCCATGGTGATGAGCATCTACAAGAGGGAGAGTGGATCTACATACCCTTGTAGATCGCTAAGCGGGAAGCGTCAAGAAACGCGGTTGGTGTAGTCGAACTTCTTCGCGATCCAAATCGCCGAGCGTCCCACGATCTCATCACGATCTGTCCCGCGATCCAATCACGATCCATCCCGCGAACACATCACGATCCGTCCCGCGAACTCATCATGATCCGTCTCACAATCTTGATCACGATCTGTCCCACGAACTCATCACGATCCGTTTCGCGATCTCATCACGAACCGTCTCGCGATCTCGATCACGGTCCTTCCGATCTAGCACCGAATGGACGGCACCTCCGCGTTCAGCACACGTGCAGCTTGATGATGATCTCCACCGTCTTGATCCAGCAAGAGGAGGTGGAGAGGAGAGATAGTTCACCGGCAGCGTGACAGCGCTCCGGTGAGGGTGGTGTACCAATTCCGGCAGGGCTTCGCCTAAGCACTACAGAAAACCGATCTAGAGGAGCACCGGTGGAACGGGTAGCACATGGCCGTAAGTTGTGTCCCGTGTGCTAGCCCTGCCCCTCTATTTATATGTTGAGCCCTGGGGTCTAAACTTGGAGCAAAAACCTCTGCAAGGTCAATTTTGCCCGCACAAGGTCGGTTTGGCCCACAAGAAAAGAGTCCAACTCGGATCCCTGCAGTCCCACGCACAAGCGGTAGTACCGCTTGAGCGGTAGTACCGCTTCACAAGAGGTAGTACTGCTTGAGCGGAAGTACCGCTTCACAAGAGGTAGTACTGCCTTACTGCTTAAGGCAGCAGCAAAACTTCCTTTTGCCCTTTCCAATACCTCGTGGGTTTTACCCCATTGGTCCATATAAAGTGTTGATGTACCCGAACACTTTGGTAAACATCCGGAACCCCTTCCGGCTAATTCCGGAACTCTTCCAGAGATCAAAACACTATTATCACATATATCAATCTTTATCTCCAGACTCTTCCGGAGATACTCGTCATGTCCTGGATCGTATCCGAGACTCCGAACATCCTTCGGTCACCACCATATATAACTCTATACTACCGAAACGTCACCAAACCTTAAGTGTGCAGACCCTGCGGGTTCGAGAACTATGTAGACATGACCGAGACACCTCTACGGCCAATAACCAATGGCGGGACCTGGACGTCCACATTTGGTCCCTACATATTCTACGAAGATCTATCAGTCGAACCTCTATGTCAAGGATTCAGTTAATCTCGTATAACGTTCCCTTTGTTCTTCGGTATGTTACTTGCCCGAGATTCGATCGTCGGTATCTCCATACCTAGTTCAATCTCGTTACCGGCAAGTCTCTTTACTCGTTTCGTAATACAAGATCCCGCAACTAACAATTAGTCACATTGCTTGCAAGGCTTATTGTGATGTTGCATTATCGAGTGGGCCCTGAGATACCTCTCCGTCACACGGAGTAACAAATCCTAGTCTCGATCCATGCCAACTCAACAGACACCATCGGAGATACCTGTAGAGCACCTTTATAGTCACCCAGTTACGTTGTGACGTTTGATACACACAAGGCACTCCTCCGATATCTGTGAGTTGCATGATCTCATGGTCATAGGAACACATACTTGACATGCGGAAAACATTAGCAATAAACTGGCACGATCATATGCTACGTTTGTAGTTTGGGTCTTGTCCATCACATCATTCTCCTAATGATGTGACCCCATTATCAAATGACATCTCATGTCCATGGCTAGGAAACCTTAACCATCTTTTGATCAACGAGCTAGTCTATTATAGGCATACTAGGGACATGGTTTTGTCTATGTATCCACACATGCATCTAAGTCTCCGATCAATACAATTATAGCATGGATAATAAACGATTATCATGAACAAGGAAATATGATAATAACTAATTTATTATTGCCTCTAGGGCATATTTCCAACAGTCTCCCACTTGCACTAGAGTCAATAATCTAGTTCACATCACCATGTGATTCGCATTGTTATGAATCTAACACCCAACGAGTTCTGGGCTCGATCATGCTTTGCATGTGAGAGAGGTCTTTTATAGTCAACGGGTCTGGGATATTCAGATCCGTGTGTACTTTGCAAATCTCTATGTCAAACTATAAACACTGCTACCACACTCCACTTGGTACTACTTCCAAATGGCTGCTCCACTATATGTATCCAGATTGTTACTACTAGTCATCCGGATTGGTGCTAAAGCCTACATCGACGTAACTCTTTACGACGAACTCTTTATCACCTCCATAATCGAGAAACATCTCCTCAGTCTTTCAGTTACTAAGGATAATCTTGACCTCTGTCCAGTGATCCACTCCTGGTTCACTCTTGTACCCCCTGACGAACTCATGCCAAGGCACTCGCATGTGCGGTACACAGCATGGCATATTGTACAGAGCCTATGGCTAAGGCATAGGGGACGACGTTAGTCCTTTCTCTTTCTTCTGTCGTTGTCGAGCTTTGAGTCTCACTCAACTTCACACCTTACAAATAAGACAAGAACTCTTTCTCTGACTGATCCATTTTGAACTCCTTCAAAATCTTGTCAAGGTATGTACTCATTGAAAGTCTCATCAAGCATCTTGATCTATCTCTATAGATCTTGATGCTCAACAATTAGGTAGTTTTATCCAGGTCTTCCTTTGAAAATCACTTTTCAAACAACCATTTATGCTTTCCAGAAATTCTACATTATTTCCGATCAACAATATGTCATCCACATATACTTATCAGAAATTCTATAGTGCTCCCACTCACTTTATTGTAAATACAAGTTTCTCATAAACTTTGTATAAACCTCAAAACTTTGACCACCTCATCAAAGCGTATATTCCGACTCCGAGATGCTTGCTTCAGTCCATAGAAGGATCATTGAAGCTTGCACACCTTTTAGCATCCTTAGGACTGACAAAACCTTCTGGTTGTATCACATACAACCTTCCCTCAAGTAAACCGTTTAAGGAAACGATGTTTTGACATCCATCTGCCAGATTTCATAATTGAAAATGCAGCAACTGCTAACATAATTCCAACAGACTTTAGCATCGCTACGAGTGAGAAATTCTCATCGCAGTCAACTCCTTGAACTTGTCACAAACATCTTTGCAACAAGTCGAGCTTTAGAAATGGTGACATTTACCATCAGTGTCTGTCTTCATTTTAAAGATCCATTTGTACTCAACGACCTGTCGTCCAACGAGCAAGTCTACCAAAGTCTATACTTGGTTTTCATACATGGATCCCATCTCGGATTTCATGGCCTCTAACATTTGTCGGAATCCGGGCCCATCATCGCTTCTCCATAGCTCGTAGGTTCATCGTTGTCCAACAACATGACCTCCAAGACAGGGTTGTTGTACTACTTAGGAGCAGTACACATCCTTGTCGACCTACGATGTTCAATAGTAACTTGATCCTGAAGCTTCATGATCATCATCATTAAGTTCCTTTTCAACTAACGTAGGCTTCACAGAAACATCTTTCTGCGCTGCGCTACTCTCTGGTTAAACAAAGGTTTAACAACCTCATCAAGTTATATCTTCCTCCCACTCAATTCTTTCGAGAGAAACATTTCCTCGAGAAAGGATCCGTTTAAGCAACAAATACTTTGTACTTGGATCTGAGATAGAAGGTTCACCCAACTGATCTTAGGGTATTCTATGAAGATGCATTTGTCCGCCTTGGGTTCGACCTCATTAGGTGAAAACATTTTCCATACAAGTGTCGCAGCCCCAAATATTAAGAAATGACAGCTTAGGTTTCTATCAAACCATAATTCACATGGTGTCATCTCAACAGATTTAGATGGTGCCCTATTTAAAGTGAATGTAGTAGTCTCTAATGCATAACCCCAAAATTATAGTAGTAAAACGATAAGAGACATCATAGCATGCACCATGTCCAATAGAGCATGACCATGATGTTCGGACACACCATCACACTATGGTGTTCCACGTGGCATTTTAGTTGTGAAACAAATTTCACATTGTCTTAAGTTGTATGCCAAACTCGTAACTCAGATATTTACCTCCACGATCATATCGCAGTCATTTTTATCTTCTTGTCACGACGATCTTAAACTTCACTCTGAATTTGCTTGAACCTTTCAAACGATTCAGACTTGTGTTTCATTAAGTAAATATACACTATATCTACTCAAATCATCAGTAAAGGTAAGAAAATAACGATATCCACTGCACGCTACAAGACTCACTGGATTGCATACATCAACATGTATCATTTCCGATGAATCACTTGCCTGCTCCATCCAACGGGGGTTTTAGTCATCTTGCCCAAGAGGCATGGTTCGCATGTCTCAACCGATTCGAAATCGAATGAGTCCAAAGATCCATCAGCATGGAGTTTCTTCATGCGCTTTATACCAATATGACATTTAGCGGCAGTGCCACAAGTATGTGGTACTATCTTTATTAACTTTGTATCTTTTGACATCAATGTTATGAACATGTGTATTACTACGATCAAGATTTCAACAAACCATTCTCACTGGGTGGATGACCATTGAAGGTATTATTCATGTAAACAGAATAACCATTATTCTCTAACTTAAATGAATAACTGTATTTGCAATAAACATGATCTAATCATGTCCATGCTCAACGCAAAACACCAAATAACATTTATTTAGGTTCGTCACTAATCCTAAAGGTAGAGAGAGCGTGCGATGTTGATCACATCAACCTTGGAAACATTTTCAACACATATCATCACCTCACCCTTAGCTAGTTCTCCGTTTATTCCGTAGCTTTTATTTAGAGTTACTAACATTTAGCAACCAAACTATCCAATACCCAGGTGCTACTAAGAGTACTAGCAAGGTACACATTAATAACTCATATATCAAATATACTTCTATCGATGTTGCCAGCCTTCTTATCTACCAAGTATCTAGGGTTGTTCCGCTTCAGCGACTGCTCACCTCATAACAGAAGCACTTAGTCTCGGGTTTGAGTTCAACTTTGGGTTGCTTCACTGGAGCAGCAACTGACTTGCTATCCATGAAGTTTCCCTCCTTGCTCTTGCCCTTCTCGAAACTAGTGGTTTTGATTAACCATCAACACTTGACGCTCCTTCTTGATTTCTACCTTCGCGGTGTCAAACATTGTGAATAGCTCAGGAATCATTATTTCAATCCCTGGCAATTTATAGTTCATCACCAAGTTCTAGTAGCTTAGTGACAGTGACTTGGAGAACTATATCAATCACTATCTTATCTGGAAGATCAACTCCCACTTGATTTAAGCGATTGTAGTATCCAGACAATCTGAGTACATGCTCAACGATTGAGCTATTCTCCTTCATCTTACACGCAAAGAATCTTGTTGGAGATCTCATATCTCGCAACACGGGCATGAGCCTGAGATCACAATCTCAGCTCTTAGAACATCTCATATGTTCCGTGACGTTCAAAATGTTTCGGAGCCTCATTTCTAAGCCGTAATGCATGACGCACTAAACTATCAAGTAGTCATCAAAACGTGCCTATCAGATGTTCACAACATCTACAGACGATGCTAGATGGGGTGGCGCATCGAGCGGTGCAATAAGGACATAAGCCTTACGTGCAGCAATGAGGACAATCCTCAGATCACGGACCCAGTCCGCAATATTGCTACCATCATCTTTCAATTCTATTTCTCTAGGAACACATAAAAATACAAGGGAGCTACAGCGTGAGCTAGTAATCTACAACATAATTTGCAAAGACACTTTGACTATGTTCATGATAATGAGTTCAATTAGTCATACTACTTAAGAACTCCCACTCAAATTGACATCCCTCAGATCATTCGAGTGATACATGATCCAAATTCACCAACTCAAGTCCGATCATCACGTGAGTTGAGGTGGCTGCAATGGTGAACATCATCATGTTGATCATATCTACTATATGACTCATGTTCGACCTTTCGGTCTCTTGTGTTCCGAGGCCATGTCTGTACATTCTAGGCTCGTCAAGTTTAACCCGAGTGTTCTGCACATGCAAATCTGGCTTGCACCCGTTGTATGTGAACGTAGAGTCTATCACACCCGATCATCACGTGGTGTCTCAACACGACGAACTTTCGCAACGGTGCACACTCGGGGAGAACACAATTTATCTTGAAATTAAGTGAGGGATCACCTTATAATGCTACCGTCGTCCTAAGCAAAACAAGGTGCATAAAAGGATTAACATCACATGCAAATCATAAGTGACATGATATGGCCATGATCTTGTGCTTTTGATCTCCATCATGAAAGCACCGGCATGATCTCCATCGTCACCGGCATGACACCATGATCTCCATCATCTTGATCTCCATCAACGTGTCGCCATAGGGGTTGTCACACACTGCATGCTTCTACTACTATTGCTACCATAGCGATAAAGTAAAGCATTACATAGCACTTAATGATTGACACGCAGGTCATACAATAATTAAAGACAACCCTATGGCTCCTGCCGGTTGCCGTACTCATCGACATGCAAGTCGTGATAATCTATACATCACATGATCATCTCATACATCACATATATCACATCATGTAATTGGCCATATCACATCACAACATACCCTGCAAAAACAAGTTAGACGTCCTCTAATTGTTGTTGCATGTTTTACGTGGCTGGTACGGGTATCTAGCAAGAACAATTCTCATCTACGCAAAAACCACAATGGTGATACACTAGTTGCTTTTCAACCTTCTCAAGGACCGCCTTTGTCGAATCCGATCCAACTAAAGTGAGAGAAACTGTCACCCGCAAGCCATCTAGGCAACAAGTTGCGTCGAGGGAACCGGTCTCTCGTAAGCGTACGAGTAATGTTGGTCCGGGCCGCTTCATCTCACAATCCCGCTGAACCAAAATACGACCAAGGGAGGAAGAAATCTAAGCATCAACGCCCACAAACCTTTTGTGTTCTACTCGAGATCTCATCGAACCATCAACCTCGCTCTGATACCACTGTTGGGGAACGTCGCATGGGAAACAAAAAATTTCCTACGCACACACAAACCTATCCATGGTGATGAGCATCTACAAGAGGGAGAGTGGATGTACATACCCTTGTAGATCGCTAAGCGGGAAGCGTAAAGAAACGCGGTTGGTGTAGTCGAACTTCTTCGCGATCCAAATCGCCGAGCGTCCCGCTATCTCATCATGATCCGTCCCGCGATCCAATCACGGTCCATCCCGCGAACACATCACGATCCGTCCTGCGAACTCATCACAATCCGTCTCACGATCTTGATCATGATCTGTCCCGTGAACTCATCACGATCCGTTCCGCGATCTCATCACGAACCGTCTCGCGATCTCGATCACGGTCCTTCCGATCTAGCACCGAACGGACGGCACCTCCGCGTTCAGCACACGTGCAGCTTGATGATGATCTCCACCGTCTTGATCCAGCAAGAGGAGGTGGAGAGGAGAGAGAGTTCACCGGCAGCGTGACGGTGCTCCGGTGATGGTGGTGTAGCAATTCCGGCAGGGCTTCGCCTAAGCACTGCAGAAAACCGATCTAGAGGAGCACCGGTGGAACGGGTAGCACATGGTCGTAAGTTGTGTCCCGTGTGCTAGCCCTGCCCCTCTATTTATATGTTGAGCCCTGGGGTCTAAACTTGGAGCAAAAACCTCTACAAGGTCGATTTTGCCCGCACAAGGTCGGTTTGGCCCGCAAGAAAAGAGTCCAACTCGGATCCCTGCAGTCCCACGCACAAGCGGTAGTACCGCTTCATGAGCGGTAGTACCGCTTCACAAGCGGTAGTACTGCTTGAGCGGTAGTACCGCTTCACAAGCGGTAGTACTGCCTTACTGCTTAAGGCAGCAGCAAAACTTCCTTTTGCCCTTTCTAATACCTCGTTGGTTTTACCCCATTGGTCCATATAAAGTGTTGTTGTACCCGAACACTTCGGTAAACATCCGGAACCCCTTCCGGTTAATTCCGGAACTCTTCCAGAGATCAAAACACTGTTATCACATATATCAATCTTTATCTCCAGACTCTTCTGGAGATCCTCGACATGTCCTGGATCGTATCCGAGACTCTGAACATCCTTCGGTCACCACCATATATAACTCTATACTACCGAAACGTCACCAAACCTTAAGTGTGCAGACCCTGCGGGTTCGAGGACTATGTAGACATGACCGAGACACCTCTACGGCCAATAACCAATGACGGGACCTGGACGTCCACATTTGGTTCCTACATATTCTACGAAGATCTATCGGTCGAACCTCTATGTCAAGGATTCAGTTAATCCCGTATAACGTTCCCTTTGTTCTTCGGTATGTTACTTGCCCGAGATTCGACCGTCGGTATCTCCATACCTAGTTCAATCTCGTTACCGGCAAGTCTCTTTACTCGTTCTGTAATACAAGATCCCGCAACTAAAAATTAGTCACATTGCTTGCAAGGCTTATTATGATGTTGCATTACCGAGTGGGCCCTGAGATACCTCTCCGTCACACGGAGTAACAAATCCCAGTCTCGATCCATGCCAACTCAACAGACACCATCGGAGATACCTGTAGAGCACCTTTATAGTCACCCAGTTATGTTGTGACGTTTGATACACACAAGGCACTCCTCCGATATCTGTGAGTTGCATGATCTCATGGTCATAGGAACACATACTTGACATGCGGAAAACAGTAGCAATAAACTGACAAGATCATATGCTACGTTTGTAGTTTGGGTCTTGTCCATCTCATGACATCTCATGTCCATGGCTAGTAAACCTTAACCATCTTTTGATCAACGAGCTAGTCTATTAGAGGCATACTAGGGACATGGTTTTGTCTATGTATCCACACATGCATCTAAGTCTCCGATCAATACAATTATAGCATGGATAATAAAAGATTATCATGAACAAGGAAATATGATAATAACTAATTTATTATTGCCTCTAGGGCATATTTCCAACACGCCATGTGCTCTCCTTCATCTTGTACTTATTATTGGACAAGTTGATGAGGAGTTGCAAGTCTCCTTTGATGACAACGCGCTTGACCCCAAGCGCGATGGCGGCTTTGAGTCCGGCAATGAGTCCCTCATACTCAGCTATGTTGTTGGAGACTTTGTTGGTGCACCTAAATTAGAGTTGTACTGCATAGTAAAGCTTGTCAACAATGGGCGTGGTGAGAACCACACTAGCCCCCGCGCCCTGGCGCACGAAGGCCCCATCGAAGTGCATGCTCCAGCCTCTAGTGGGGGCCTCCCTCAGGCAAGAGTGGCTCATCATGAGGCTTGCCCTGGTGTGGGTCCGTCTACTCCACCGTGAAGTCTGCCAGGGTCGCTCCCTTGATGTTTCTGGTGGTGACGAACTCCAGCTCGATAGGTTGTAGCTCGATGTTCCACTCAGCTATGCAGTCGGTAGTGTCGAGCTCTACAAGATCTGCTCCACGGGGTAAGAAGAGATTACTATGACTTGGTGGGCCTGGAAGTAGTGGCGTAGCTTTTTTGGAGGCGATGCATGAGGAGCGTGATACGTCTCTAACGTATCAACTTTTCCTAACGCCTTTGCTCTTTTTTGGACTCTAATTTGCATGATTTGAATGAAACTAACCCGGACATACGTTGTTTTCAGCAAAACTACCATGGTGTTGTTTTTGTGCAGAAATAAAAGTTCTCGGAATGAAACGGAACTTTTTGGAGAATTATTTTAGAATATATAAGAATTACTCGATCCAAAAACAACTAGAGGAGAGGGCATGGCTAGGCACGATACACCAGGGTGCGCCAGCCCCCCTGGGCGCGCCCTGATGGGTTGTGCCCACCTCGTGGCCCCGCTGACCCTAATTCTGGCACTATAAATTCCTATTTCCAGAGAAAAAACTCGAGGAGAAATTTTTATCGCGTTTCACAAGAAGAAGAAGCCGCCACCTCGTGTTCCTTGTAGGGAGGCCTGATCTGGAGCCCGTTTGGGGCTCCGGAGAGGGGATTCTTCGGTATTCATCATCATCAACCCTCCTTCATCGCCAATTCCATGATGCTACCCACCGGGAGTGAGTAATTCCTTTGTAGGCTTGCTGGTCGGTGAGGAGTTGGATGAGATTCGTCATGTAATCGAGTTAGTTTTGTTAGGGCTTGATCCCTAGTATCCACTATGTTCTGAGATTGATGTTGTTATGACTATGCCATGCTTAATGCTTGTCACTAGTGCCTGATTGCCATGATTTCAGATCTGGACCATTTATGTTATCACCATTATATCTATGTTCTAGATCCGATCTTGCTAGTCATATGCACCTGCTATGTGTTATGATTCATAAACCCCGGGGTGACAATTACCGGGGTACTTTCCGGTGATGCCCGTAGTTTGAGGACTTCATGTATTCACTATGTGTTAATGCTTTGTTCCAGTTCTCTATTAAAAGGAGTCCTTAATATCCATTAGTTTCCTTATGGACCTCGCAGCCACGGGAGGGTATGATAAAAGATGTCATGCAAGTTCTTTTCCATAAGCAGGTATGACTATTTACGAAATACATGCCTACACTACATTGATGAATTGGAGCTAGTTCTGTGTCACCCTAGGTAATGATTGATACATGATGAATATCATCCAATGAATCCACCGATCCAGTGCCTACGAGCACATATTGTTCTTGCTAAGTTACTACTGCTGCTGTTACTGTTACACTTGATACAAAACTGCAGCTATCACTGTTATTGTTACTACTATTGTTACGGATTAGTAACATTTTTCAATTTTTTTGCATGTCAATACCATATTTGGGGCAGTCTGTTACAAAACGGTCTAAACCATATAAAACACAGTATCGACGATGTATGTCACCATTGGGGTGTCATGCCCCTCCTATGGTAATGACCAAGGCTAGATAATTTGTGTTTGCAGCATGTCTAAATTCTACAAAAATTGAAATGGGATTGACTAAACCCTATCGCCACACTGATAAATTAGGTACAAGTAAATAATATTTTCAATGAACCCAAAATTACCTTCAAAAATATTCATAATCTCTGTAAAATGGTGGAACTATCAACCAGAGGTGATGCACATTTCTCCAGGGCACTTTGGTATTTGAATTAACACAAGACATATTTGAATGGGGATACAAAATGCTATAAATAGCTTTTATCACTCCAATAATTCTGCAAATTTGTAAGGGGCTTTGGAATAGTCCATTTAGTCCCTACAAAATTTATCACGAGCGACAAAATTAATTTGGATCAAAAAACAAATTAAAACAAATTACACATATATAAATACAGAAAAGATAAGAGAAAAAAACTCACCTGGGCCACTTACCTGGCCAGACCGACACTCTGCAACCTAGCTATGAGTCATCCTCCTCTCGCCAGTCGGACATGGTGCGTGCCTGACGTGCACACCCTCTGCTCGCCATGCCACCTACCTGCCTACCCTCCTTTGCCAGCGTGACAAAACGAATGAACTCCCTGTTGTCATATGGATCCATTTGACCCTTGCCCACTCTCCACCTCGTCCTCCTCCACTCTCTGGTCATCATGGTCAAAGCCATCGCATCCACATTGTCGTGAACATCGCAGCCGCTGATGTCCCCGTGCTCCCTCAACGTGTCCACGAGCTCCGCCTCGCGGCCTTCTTCCTCTCCGCCCAATCACTCGATCTCGAGCGCACTACATAACTGTCCTTCCCACCGCCTTCAAGCTTTGGCACTGATGCTCAAATCCGACAGATTCTTCATCCATAGTGGGTCCCCGGCCTTGTCGACTACATCAATGGCACCACAGTGAGTAGGCGAACCTTTCCCCTCCTCCCACCATTCTTTTCATCCTCGAGTCGCTAGCTCTGTCATGGTCAAGTTGCACCACTGCCATGCATCATCGCCGTCATGGCAACAGTAGCCACTGCTAGCATCTGAGCACCGTCGCATGCTCATCACGCTCCCAGGCATCAAGCGCACCCACCAAGTATTGTGCACGTGCACCATAGCGCTGCTACATTTAAACTATGTTAGGGTTTTTTCCGAAGAGGAGAGGAGATGTAGCATAGTAGAGATAATTATTTTCCTCCATGAGAACCAAGGTTATCGAACCAATAGAAGACTCACACAAGTTCCTGTCATCAGCACCTACGCACACAGAATAAAACACTAGCACCCAATGCGGGCAAGAGGCTTGTCAAACCCTTTGAACTCGTTACTTGCAAAGATTAAATACGGACAGTTGGATAGATATAAATAGAAAATAAAATAACAGCAAATTAGGGTTTTAGTAAAAATATTTGTGTAGACTCGGGGGCCATAGTTTTCGCTAGAGACTTCTCTCTCGAAGATAGCATACGATGAGACAAATTAATGTTAGGCAATTGATAGAAAAGCACATAGTTATGAAATATTTATTCATGGAAATGATCATGTATATAGGCATCACATCCATAATCAAGTAGATCGAGTCCTGCCTGCATCTACTACTGTTACTCCACTCATCGACCGATACCCAGCATGCATCTAGAGTATTAAGTAAAAGCGTAGTAGTGCTTGGTACAAGATGACATGATGTAGACAAAATAAACTCAATTAATATGAATAAAGCCCATCATTCTATCCTTAATGGCAGACATATAATATGTGTCATGTCCCCTTCTGTCATTGGGATTGAGCACCGTAAGATTGAACCAATCACAACGCATCACTCCCACTGAAGATAAATCAATCTAGTTGGTCAAACCAAACCGATAGATTGGAGAGAAATACTACAATAATAATCATGCATAAAATAATTCTAAGATGACTCAATTAATATTCATGAATAATATAATTGTAAACTCACAGTTCATCAGATCTCAACAAACATAGCGCAAAGAAGATTACATCGAATCGATCACTGCATGAATCGCGGTGAACTTTGTATTGAAGATCAGAGAGAGAGAGAGAGAAAGACATATAGGTACTAGCTATGGAATTGTATATATGTGGTGAACTACTCACACCTCATCATGGGAGCGGCAAGGTTGATGTAGAGGCCCTCCATGATCGATCCCCCTCCGACTGGGCACCAGAACAGGGCTCCAGATTGGCACACGACAAAACAGAGACTTGTGGCAGTGGAAAAAGTAATTTGGCTGGCTCCTTGTTGGTCCCGATTTCAGAAAAATTATAGAGGCGGAGTTAGGTCAACCAAAGCCACGAGGTGGTCCCAAGGCAAGGAGGCGCGCCTACCCCCCCCCCCCCCCTCCACCCTCCCTGGGCGCCCTCTTGCCTTGGCACCACCTCATGCGGCCTCCGGACATCCTACGAAGCTTCCAAGTCTTATTTTTTCCCAAAAAAATCATCAAAATGTTTCGTGGCATTTGGACTTTGTTTGATACAGATTTCCTGAAAGACCCAAAACAAGCAGAAAATAGCAACTCACACTAGGCACTAGCTTAATAGGTTAGGTTCCAGAAATGGTATAAATTAGCATGAAAATAATATGAAGTATCCTAGAATGATAATATAGTAGCATGGAAACAATCAAATATTATAGATACATTGAAGACGTATCAAGCTCCTAAACGAGCAAGCCCGTAGCCACGCCACCGCTAAGCTTGTCACCGACATCGATTTTGGCAACCCCGCAACTATGTGGCACATTCCCTGGATGTGGATGAGTGCGGGCTACCCTATTGTGGTCGATGCTAATCCACTGGTAGCATGTAGCGCAAATCCGACGCACTACTAGGGAAAACCCTAGTAGTGGCGTTGGGTTTTTACCTAGCAGTAGCGTGGTCAGTCGCACTATTACTAGGGCACTACACCTAACATGTAACACTAGTGCATGTCTGGACAGCACTATTGCTAACATGTATCAGTAGCGTCGGTCTTGGCCGCGCTACTGTTAATTAGTAGCAGTGCTCTCTGCTGCCCTGCGCTACTACTATGCTTTCGTATTTCATTTCTTTTGTTTTTTATTGTATTTATAGACTGTTATACAAATTTAGATATAATGAAAATTAAGAGATTATTATATCTTCATGATTATGATGAGTTATTATATCAGTGGGTGGAAAAAACATGGATTAGATTCAAGTGCATGGATCAAAAGTGACCAAGTTGGATTAGTCGTGTGGGTGGAAAAAATAAGGATTAGATTCAAGTGGATGGATCCAAAGTGATCAAGTTGGATTAGTTTCGCGTTTCTTCCACCCACTAATATAATAACTCATCATGATCCATCGTACAAGTGTTGAATGATAGGCACACTTGTGTGTCGTTCGAACATCATTATCATAACTCATCATCATATTATCATAACTCATCATCATATTATCATAACTCATCATCTAGCATATCACAAATTACCAACACTAACTAATTACTATCATACTAGTTAAATAATTCATCATCATTCTAGCACATGATGAGTACAAGCTACAAACCTACTACTCTTCTATGTAAAATAGTATAAAAAGGTAAACTCATCCATCTCCCCTATGAAGAATACAGATCAACCTATCTCCAACTTGTCAGTGCAAATCCTTATCGTCTCTGCCAAGTGCTTGCGTGTGTGATTTTATTGTGTTGCTCCATCCTTTCATTTTGAGGGTTTCATCCCTTCGATACATCGTGTATCTACCTGGAAAACTCACCAACATAATTGGTCGTGAGCTCACCATATGCAAATTACCTTCGATGAACATCACGGTAGGCACAATCTCTAAAAAGACTGTCTGTTGAAGAACATAATAATAACATAGTTACAAATTATTTTTGCTTAAGAAGAATGTATGCAAAATATGAATTAGCAACACAATAGTAAAAAAATCTTACAAAGATGTCTGAAGTGATGTTGACATGGTTCAACTCGTGCACTGGTGGCACGTATCCAGTATAATGGTCGCCAATTAGGTAATTGGTCTTAAAATGCTCAACATCGTGAATAAATGAGATCATATGATTTTCTCCAACCAAGGAAAAGGTCAAAGCCATAACTGTAGTAGGTCCGGTCTATGATCTACCGTGTATTTTCTGTAGAAGAGAAATAAGCTAACAATTAAAAATAAGCAAGTTTAGTCATGATAAGTACCAAAAAAATAAACAATATAAATTACTTAACAAATTTGTTGACAAACTCATATGTAAGTAGAACTGGAATCATGTGTTCCACATGCATCCAAATTTAGATATTATTTTCATGATCATCATCATGACCAAGACCGAAGGTTATTTGCATGTCCTCATGAAACCCATAAGCCTTGCATAATGCTCTGCAAGTGGAACAATCAAAATATGCATGTGTGATCTACTCCACTTTTAAGATTAACATCAAAAGTAAAAAAGGTTCGTCCTTAGGTGTGCTCTCTTGGTCTCTGTACTCTCCCTATCTTGGAAATGGAACTTATCCAAGACATACAGTCTTGCATGGCACGGAATGCACTGGTCGAATTGCAAAAAAGAAAATTACAGGTTAATTAAAACAAAAACATAAATCATGCTTCGTTACAAAAAAAAATACATGTCGTCGTTACATGCAATAATAATTTTGAAATCCTTCTTTAGTTTGACGGTGAAGGACATACCGTTGTCTAGGTGAGGATAACGGTCGCATATACCCCCGTGTCGATGCAGTAATCGCACTCAGGGATCCTATTGTCGTGAGACATTTCATGTGTTCATGATTCAAAGAGTAGAAAATCAATGACACTTATACCAAGAACTATTCAGCATGGGTTGACTTTGGGTCTGTCGAGGCTTCCATGGAAAACTCTCATATCTCACGGTGTATATTTTGCACACTCCCTCACATAGATATGGTGGTGTAAATGGTGGGCACTCCCTCAAACTAATATTTCGGTCGTCGATGTTGTTCGCTCCTTCCTTCGTCCCCGCGTGCATTACCAAAATGTCTAGCACACAGGGAATAAGGAGGAAGTGACCCCCACAACAACAATCATGATACTTCATCTCTAATATTTCGATCGTCGATGACGGTCAATTCATTTCCCTCTCGCGCGCATTATACCAAGGTATATATCGCGAGAAGAGGAAGAGAAAATGACCCACACAACAACAGTCGGGATTCCTCCATCAAGAACACATAAATAGCGTTTTAAATGCTTATGTTGGAGTTTCCATATGAACCAAAGGTTCAAGTGGGCATCATTTAAATTGTTGATTAGATGCATTATCTCAAACCACGTCATATTTTTAATGTCACGATCATGCATCATATTTTTGCATTTGATGTGTATTGATTGCCTCTCCCATACTGTCCTTTTCGATAGCTTCTTCCCCTGCGACTGACATTGAATACCTACCTGGGGAGTCATGCTACCATGTTGTTCTTCGAGTTAATTACACGTTAGTACCACATTTGGGGCAGTGGTGGCGAATTGGTACCACTTTTGGTAATTTTTACCAGTCAATACCAAGTCTGGGGCGATCCGTTACAAAAAGGTTTAAACCACGCGTATTGACGGTATATCTGATCGGCGGGGCCTGCATGTCAGGTGCCAACTGTTGGGGAACGTCGCATGGGAAACAAAAAAATTCCTACGCACACGCAGATCTATCCATGGTGATGAGCATCTACGAGAGGGAGAGTGGATCTACGTACCCTTGTAGATCGCTAAGCGGGAAGCGTTAAGAAACACGGTTGGTGTAGTCGAACGTCTTCGCGATCCGAATCGCCGAGCGTCCCACGATCTAATCACGAACAGTCCCGCGATCCAATCACGAACGTCTCGTGGCCTTGATAACGATCCTTCCGATCTAGTACCGAACGGACGGCACCTCCGCGTTCAGCACACGTGCAGCTTGATGACGATCTCCACCGTCTTGATCCAGCAAGAGGAAGTGGAGAGGTAGAAGAGTTCTCCGGCAGCGTGACGCCGCTCCGGAGATGGTGGTGGAGCTATTCCGGCAGGGCTTCGCCTAAGCGCTGCAGAAATCCGATCTAGAGGAGCACCGGTGGAACGGGTAGCACGTGGCCGTAAAATTCTGTGCAAAACCCTAGAGATCCACCAGTATATATAGGAGGAGAGGAGGATAGAAGGCAGCCTTGGCTTTCCAAGCCAAGAGCTTCGGCCGAAGTGGGAGGTGGAGGAGGACTCTCCTCCTCCAATCCTAGTAGGACTAGGATTCCTTCTTTTTGCCTTTTTTTTCCACCTTTTTCCCTTGGGTTTCTTTCTTCCAGTCACATGGGCCTATTGTGGTTGTTCCACCAGCCCACTAAGGGCTGGTTATTACTTTCCCACAGCCCATGAAGCCTTTTGGGTCGAAATACCCCTCCCGGAGGTCTCCCGGTACACTACCGGCACTCCCGGTACACTACCGATGAGCCCGAAACTTTTCCGATGACCAAAACGGGACTTCCTATATATGAATCTTTACCTCCGGACCATTTTGGAACTCCTCGTGATGTCCGGGATCTCATACGGGACTCCGAACAACCTTCGGTCACCACCATACATAACTCTATACTACCAAAACGTCACCAAACCTTAAGTGTGCAGACCCTGCGGGTTCGAGAACTATGTAGACATGACCGAGACACCTCTAAGATCAATAACCAATGGCGGGATCTAGATGTCCACATTGGTTCCTACATATTCTACAAAGATCTTTATCGGTTGAACCTCTATGTCAAGGATTCAATTAATCCCGTATGATGTTCCCTTTGTTCTTCGGTATGTTACTTGCTCGAGATTCGATCGTCGGTATCTCCATACCTAGTTCAACCTCGTTACCGGCAAGTTTCTTTACTCGTTCCGTAATACAAGATCCCGCAGCTAACACTTAGTCACATGGCTTGCAAGGCTCATTGTGATGTTGTATTACCGAGTAGGCCCCGAGATACCTCTCCGTTACATGGAGTAACAAATCCTAGTCTTGATCCATGCCAACTCAACAGACACCCTCGGAGATACCTGTAGAGCACCTTTATAGTCACCCAGTTACGTTGCGACGTTTGATACACGCAAGGTACTCCTCCGATGTCCGTGAGTTGCATGATCTCATGGTCATAGAAACACACACTTGACATGCAGAAAACAGTAGCAATAAACTGACACGATCATATGCTACGTTTGTAGTTTGGGTCTTTGTCCATCACATCATTCTCCTAATGATGTGATCCCGTTATCAAATGACATCTCATGTCCATGGCTAGGAAACCTTAACCATCTTTTGATCAACGAGCTAGTCTATTAGAGGCATACTAGGGACATGGTTTTGTCTATGTATCCACGCATGCATCTAAGTCTCCGATTAATACAATTATAGCATGGATAATAAACGATTATCATGAACAAGAAAATATGATAATAACTAATTTACTATTGCCTCTAGGGCATATTTCCAACACCAACGTGGCATGCTTTTTTCAAAAAAAAACTTGCTTTATATATAATCACATAAATGTCCATTATTTTGCGGAAAAAAGACTTCTATGAGAATTTCTTTTTTGTTCGCAAATTTCCAACACAGAACATGACTCATTTGAAAGCTTTCGCTGAACTAAACAAATAAATAAAATTAACGAAAAACACGCGGCAGCAGGATTCAATCCCGCGTCCTGCCATTCGCTGTAATTAACTCCTGATCTTCCAGGCAAGCTTTTTTTTCAGTGCGCCTCTTATAGCCCCCCTGAACAATGACGCCGCCGCTTGTCTCCCTTAAGACGATAAAGCTCTCCCTAAGACAAGTAGCAGCTCTTGCTGAAGCTTTTTTTCCTCGTGTCGAATTGGACTGGCTCATCCACACGAGCTTAATAATCGTAAAATGCGCAAAGAAAATGCATGCGAGAAGGAGGGATTGAACCCTAGTCTTATGGAGAGTGCACGCTCCCCTAATCACTCCATTCAAGTTCCTTTTGTGCTAAGATGTAGGGGCGCGTCCTACTTAGAGGCTACTTTACTCATTTTCTTTGTGTGTGTTTTCCTTTTTTTGTTTTATTTTATTTCTTTCCTTTTTTATTCTTTGTTATTCTTTATTTTATTTTTGCATTTCGTTTCTTTATTTTTTTATTTTTTATTTTACTTATTTTATTTTGTTTCTATTTTCTATTTTATATGTTATTTCAGCTATTATCCTACTTTTTTTATATGTCAACAATATTTTTCCAATATACGTCTAACATCTTTCCAATATAATAATTTTTTGTAACACATGGTCAACGTTTTTTCTATACACAGTTTCCATATTTTTTTAATACAAGATTTATAATTTTTTATACAGGGTCAAGTTTTTCTATATATTTTTAACATTTTTTATTTTCATTTTGTAATGCTTGATTAATATTTTCAAAAAAAGGATGAACATTTTTTGAATACATCGTAACATTTTTTGTACACATTTACCATTTTCCAAAGGCTTGATTAACATTTGTACATGCACATTTACCATTTTTCAAAGGCTTGATTAGCATTTTTCAAACACTTGTTCAATATTTTTTCAAATGCTTCATTTACATGATAAGACAAACTCATCATTTTTTTAATACATGGTCAACATTTTCTATATACACATTTAAGATTTCTCAAATTCTTGATTAAAAAATTTCATATACTTTTTATTTTTATTTTGAAAAAGCTTGATCAAAATTTTCCAAATGCTTGATTAATATTTTTAAATACTTGTCCAATTTTTTTAATACTTGCTCAACAATTTTCAAATACTTGTTCACCATTTTTTTAAATGATTGTGCACCAGTTTTTTAAATGTTTTAAAAGAGTGTTTTCTTTTGTGATATGTGTATTTAGAATATTTTAAAGTATATAAAAATAAAATAAATAAAACAGAAAAAGAAATAAAAAAAGGAGGTTATGGCCTCCCGCACTGTCAAGCCATCCCATCTAGGTCTCCCCTTCAGCGAGGGTTCATCCCCTCTTGCTGAAGACAAGACATAGGGTGCCCCCCTGCGTATGGCTCAGTGCGGGATCGAATCCCGACCCCGCGGTACATTTTTTTTTGGTGGGAACTTTTTCAAAACAATGGATATATGTGTGATTAAATAAAAAAATAAGGGTGTTTTTTGCAAAAGAACATGCCACGTGAGCCCCTGATAGGCAGGCCCCAACGATCAGATGCATCGTTAATACACTGTTATACACGGTTTAAACCATTTTATAACAGACTGCCCTAAACATAGTACTCACATGTAATAAAAATCAAAAGCCGGTATTGATTCGTTACACCTGCCCTAAGTGTGATACCTGTGTGCAATTAACTCTAAATTTTAGGCATGTGACTATGGCAGATGAAATATGAGGATGACCGAATCCGATCCGTGGATGCGCCCAGGCTGGGCGCGTCCATGGAGATACGAGGGCTCATATTTACTTATTGCGGATTGAAGATGTTCTAATAACTCCAATAATTTTCATACTGTTTTTTGAGAAAGGGAATATATTGCGAAGATATCAATTATACCCAGCCTCTATACCAACAAGATGTGTGAAGACATCAAGGATACACACAGTCAAAAACAGAAAAATAAAAAGAACAGGAAAAACCTGCCACGGTGATCAGTCCCTAACAACAACAACACTCTAACCACCAATGAAGACAACACCCGGCATACAAAAAAGGTTATCCTAAAGCAACGCCTCTAAGAAAAAAACAATACACAGGCGTTGTCGTTGCCCGATCGAAGATCTTAATTATCATCCTGGAGAAAGTCCGAGTTCATCCAAAAACAATGCCTTCAACAAGGTCATTGCCAAGTACAACTAATGAAGACCAGACCTTGAGTTTTCACCCTGGACGAGACTCGATACTTAAGGAGAACCACAAAAATTTAGACCTCCAGTGTTTCCGCCGTCGCTTGTCGAGGCCACTATTGCAAGTCACCAAACACCTAGCACACGTTCTTCATCGCATCGAGTACACCTTTTCGTCAATGTTTCAAGACCTCCAATTGCAGCCGTCATGACTTTCTCCACCTCTATCAATGACCTCGGAATCTTGACTTATCCATGTTACATGACTCCCATAAGAAAGTGAAGCTTCGCGCTACACCCTCTTGAAGCCGTGTTGGCTGATAATATGCACGCGCGTGACCGGAGCCTTTCGGGTCTAGATTTCAGGGGCGACGTACGCCAATCCATATACATCTCTGACAGTGAAGATCGGATCTTGTCGGTGGCCAGATCGAAGAGTCGACGTCCGGCAGTAGACATCATGGCGGAAGAAGATCACTAGGGCCAAACCGTCACATCACCAAATGCCTCCACGCCATGGCCAGTGCGCAAGCAGAACAAGTGCGACACCACCACTGTCCTGCCGTCCACCCCCGATCCAACCTCCACCGTCCTAGATTGGATCTGGGCATTCCAGCCACGAAGGCCAGCGCCCACTCCGAGGGCTCACTAGAGCCATCATGGGAGCCTGTCGGCAAGCTCGTCGTGGAGGAGCAGAGGGAAGAGGACGGTGCGACGCCCGACCATGCATAAGAGAGGAGGCGCCGCACACCGACCCTCATGCCGGCAGAGAGGATCCCCGGCATCGCCAGCACCACAGGGGCTTTGCGCTGTGGCTCTCGTCGACGGCAGCGAGGGAGGTGGCGGCGGGGGAGTGAACCCTAGGTGGCGGCGGCACGCTCCCGGGTCGCCCGCGGCGAGGGCGACACGCCGATCAGAACTGAAACCCCTTTCTATTCAAAAGAAGAAGAAAACGATCAGAATCCATTTTTGCTCCATGCGCTCACTACACCGTACCATTTACCCTCAAACCTCTCCAGCCCTCTATCCTATATCAAAGGCGCACGTGTGCACTGAGCCCACCTCAAACGGAATAGTGCAGGAGCAAGACACAGTTGTCATGCCAAAACGGGTGGTGACCGCGCTGTTGGCATGCCAAACATGCGCTCTGCGCCGAGTGCCGAGGCACCTGACGGCCTCCTGCCTTCCCCGTGTGCACCAATGTGCCGGAGAACCCATCACCCTATCCGCACGCCCCACGAGCTCTTTCCCCATCGTCCACATCCCCGTAACGGCGCCGCGACGCTGCCGCTCTGCCACCAAAGCCCATGCCCCTCATGCGCACGCGCAATATATACTCTGCGGCCATATTTTTTCGATAATGGAAATTTATTAATATCAAACGGATATCAATTACACCCGACCACATGCTTCCGAGCCGCCATTATCCTGCGCCGGAGAGCCCCACACCGCATGACCAGCAACCCCATGGAGGATCCCGAGCCCTGCATCGCCGCCCATTTCCCTCGCTCTCTGCTCTCCCGAGCCACATTGTGAGGGAGGAATACATTGGAGCTTGGAGGCCTCCGAGACACGGCCGCGCCGGAGGTCACAAATGGCGGGTCTGTTACTAATGTTCAGTATTCACCTGCTTGTCCTTGTTTCTGATAAAAAACAGCTGACTAATGTAGAAAAGAATCCTTTATACATGCGCTGCAACATCCCAGGGAAGCTCTCCATCAGGGAACTACAGTTAGTTGGTTTTCAGAACCTACTGACAGTGAGCACCTAAATATTGACAACAGGACTCTCCAGCAGATAACTACACTTTACTTTCAGAAGCAGAACCCACTTCATATAACCACCAAACATTCAGCACTTGCAAGATAATAACAACCGGTGAAATTTTCTATCAGACAACAGATGTACAATTGAGTTTCTACCAAAATATCCACAACACAAAGCATAGAGACAGTGAAACTATATCAGCCTTTACTTACAGTCCACAATAGCAAGAGAGCCACTCGAACTATCTTCACGTGTATCTTGTGTTCTGGATATGTTGGAACTCTCCAGCAGATGACTACCCATGACTCTCCAGGTGTATCACTTTCTATCATCACCAAACTATTCAGACCACAATGTTTCCTGAATGTCTAGTACTGTCACTCTTTACAGAAGTAAAAAACGAAGGACTTCACTTTACGTGATCACTACCTATCATCACCAAAACATTCAATTCACAGACAGCAGCAACCAAACTATCTTCACGTTTCATTGGTCTCCACACCTGAGACTAAAGCAGCAGAAAGGTAAATGAGAAATAGTCAGATTTACAGCACAATGCACCCAAACCAGAAACTATATTTGTAACGAAATGCTCGTGTTTGATCACTCACCTTCACATGCCACCAATTAGCGGGGCAGCTCAGAATATCGACAGCAGCAGGAGCACGCTAGGAGAAGGCCGCTTTTCTTTACCAAAGCTGATGGGTCTTCTTTCGCACTTGCAACAATGCGGAGAAAGCATCGCAATAGGAGAACTGGAACTGGTTCCGGGTCACCATCCTCCCTCTGCACATTGATTTCAAATCCTGCGCAGATTTCATCAAGGGTTCTGCTCCCCCCATTCTTGACCAAGGACGCAATGTCATACAGCAAAGGGAAAAGATTGTCCCTCTCAGTTCTGTATGATTGTTCAGACTCTGGAAAAGGCTTAAGAAATCCGAATAGCTGTAGCATTGCTTCAGCCCCATGGCCACAGATCCATGTGATGTTTCTGCTTGCAACAAGGCCGTCTGACAGCACCATCGAACTGAAATCCACTGCAGAAATGAACTCATTTCCATCATTGGCAATTGGGTGAAAGCCGTCTCGGCGTAGGTGAAACCGCCAAACCTGCCCACCAGCTATTTGGCCATCTATATTTCCCAGGGCAATGAGTATTGTGTACTGGTCCACATTTCCACTGGTGAGCCCGCCTACAAGACCGCGGTAACATATATCACGGTTGACATCAAATGCTCTGTGGCACAGCTTCTCCTTGAATATGACGTCGACGCCAATTGCTCTGAAGTTATTTGCAATTGCGCCCAGCAGCAAAGCAGATTGATCGCTGAGATTCCAGTTCCACACGTCAACAGCGATCATAGTAGGCAATTCAACAGACACCGCAGTCCGTACAAGCTCATCTGCCAAGTACAACCCGCATAAAACTCCAAGCCTTTGTTGCATCATGCCATCCCTCATTAACCTTCTCATCACAGTATAACAGTCCATTGTGAGCAGGGCATCTGAGCCTGCCTGGTGGGAGCTCCCAGTTCGACGAGGGACGCCAATTCGGGCAGCTACTCTGTCCAAGCTCATTTTTCTTTCGTTTTCGATCCCTAACAGATCCAGTGCTAAAACTCTGATATCATAGTACGTGGGCAATAGAGACCTAAAATGTGCTAAGAAATCATTTCTTTCAGGAGGCAGACAGCATCCAGTGATGAGAATTCGCTGCAGAAAACCAACATCGTACTCTCCTTGGTACATCAGCCATGTTGCTTCTCTCAAGTTGCCTATCTCAGCTCTGAACCACCCACTGACAAGTTCAGGAGGTATTCCTCTGCAGCGATGCTGTTCCAAATCATGCTCATGCTTCAACAAGAACTCAAGTGTGTCTGCATTATAATCTTGCTGGCTTTGATCGAATAACAGGTTCAGTTCGAGAATTTGCAGCCGATTCTCACCCTCACTGAACAAAACTGCAAGGCCGACTTGCACAAGATCTCCAGAATTCACCAAACTGTGCAACCGGTCATACCAGTCCGTCGCGTTTCGGGGACGCCCTCGCTGGTTGTTCACAGGTGTCGGTGCGGCATATTCAAGATCAAACGCAACAATCGCGGCGCGGCCTTGGCTCAGGACGTTGGATAGCCTATTCGATTCCACCTCCCAATCATGGCTCCACACAGCACTGAATCTGAATTCCGGTTGAGGATTCGGGTCGAACACCTGGCGGGCGTCGTCGCCGTCGGGGATGTGTGCGAGGAAGGGTGGGTTCTTGTTGGAGCGGCACTCCCCGAGCGGCAGCTGGCGATCGCCGGAGTGGCGCTCCACGCGCGCGCGCGGCATGAAGATGTTCGCGTGCGGGTTGAGGAAGGCCGCGACGAGGGGCTGATCGGCGGAGTTGCGCTCCACGCGCGGCAGGAAGCTCTCCGCGTGCGGGTTCAGGGAGGACGCGAGGAAGGGCTGACCAGCGTGGTCCACGATGCCCGCCTGGTTGTGTAGAGGCGGCTGCGGTGGAGCCCCGTCGAGGGGAGCGTCGTCGCAGCCCTCCTCCCTCCCGCGAAGGACTCCGGTGGAGTCGACGCTGACGGCGTCACTCTCCGCCTCGCGCTCGCGCCGAGCAGCGAGCCCCTTGTGGTCGGTGTACCAGGGCTCCCCGCGCTCGCGCCGAGCGGCGAGCTCGTCGGCGGACTCGACGTCGCGCTTGACCATGCCGTTGGAGGGGCCGATAACCGCCTGGTGGCGTCGAAGCGGCTGCGCTGGAGGCCCGTCGAGGTCGCGCTCAAGGCCGACGACGGGAGCTGCGACCTCCTGGTCGTCCATGGAGGAGCAGATGAGGTTGACGGCGTCACGCTCCGCCTCGAGCCCGAGCCCGCGCCCGCCGCGCCTAGCGGCGAGCACCCTGTCGTCGGCGCCACGGCGCTCCTCGCGCTCGCGCTCGCGGCGAGCGGCGAGCTCGTAGCCGGGCCCCAGGTCGAGCTTGACGGGGTCGTGGCCCTTCTCGCGCTCGCGCCGAGCGGAGCCGCCGCCCTCTTCCATGGCGCGGTTGCTTCCCGCCGGTGGCCGGAGTTTGGTAGGCTACCCAATTCCGTTGCGATCTCAAAGTTTGGGAGGGAAAGGGGAATTTGGGAGGATACCGAGAGCGAAAATGATTTTTTCCACCTGGAAAAGCCAGGCTGGAAGTCGGTTATAGCTATCTGATCGGATGGAAGAAAATGCTAAATTTGTTTACTCTGACCTGCCTAACTGAAATTGAACAATGTGGACGAGCTTGCAACATTTTTGTGTCAACATTCAGAAAATCAGGAATATCTTTCAGAAAATCACTCCAACAAGATCAAAGAAACAATGAACACTCGTTAACGCAAGAGGCCAACCGGCGCATCCTCTTTCCTCGCTCTTCAGACGGCGATGGCGCCACATCGGAATGGGGGAGGAAGCATGGCTCTTTTGGGTAGGTTCATCGGCGATGGTGCCACATCGGAATCGTCTGCATTTCATCTAAGATCGGGGGTGAATACAATTCCCATCTGGATCTTCGCCTCATGGAGAGATTGAATGACTTTTGAATTTTTAGATTTATTTTTTGAAGGAGGTACCAAGCTTAATACTATCACATTTAAGCACATGAATACACACAAGTTGGGATGAATAAATTTTGCGTTTTAGGAGGGGTTGCTATGGCATGGCATCCATGGCATCACAATTGGATCTACCCCTGTTGGAGATCTTGTCCCCGGTGAGAAGCCCGTTTATGTGGCGTTCCTCCTGCTTCATCCTAGCTCTCATGGCGTACTTTTGTGAGGCATCGAAGAGTGGGTAAGGATGTCTTTTGAAGCAAGGTCCGACCAAAGGTGTCGCTTGTTGCAGTGGTGCGGATAGCTCGGGGTGGGTGGAGTCGCTGACTATCTAATGGCCTCTTTTGCAAGATGGACTGACGTTGTCCTAGGCCTAGAGGTGAAGGAGCTTGGTGGCTCCAAGACAAGAAACATAGGAGACCAAGGATGTATTTGTAAACTTTCTTTGTTTGGGTTATTACACAATATTTGGCAGAGCTAGCTATATGATTTATGTTATTGTATTTGTACATATGTACTCACTTGTATGTATGTATTGTTTTCAGACTCGCATAAATACAAGTAATGTACGCCTACATGCATGCATGGTTTGAAGAAAAACTCATTCACTTGTCTTCACCTCCCAGTAAAACGAAAAATAAAAAGTAAATTCGCAACGTGTGAGGGAAAGCTGGAGTGATGACTTATCAAAATGATAATCGGACGTTTTGGCTCATGTTTTGCTTTCTGGAAAATTAATTGTATTGATTTGTTAGTTATTATTGGTTTATTTTTACATAATATAGGTAATAAACGACAAATTACAAAGAAAAGACAGGCAATAAATCATTGTTTTCTATCTAAAAACAAATAAATTATGTTGCTTATCCAAGATCTCAATTTGATGCACTCATGTGTGAAACAAGAGGTTGAGGAAGTGTGCGACTGGGTCTAAAAGGAACTCCGGGAAAATCCGTGGGAGGCGGTCTATCCATACGGGAGGAATACGAAAAGAGGTGGTGCCCACCTATCTATGAGAGAAAGGGAGAAAAGAGAGGCCCATGAGTGGGGTCCATTAACAAGTGCATGCTTGAGGTAAGTCTTCAAGGTAGACTTTCAAAACCTTCACATACTTATTATTCGGCATTCCACAATATATATTGGATGCTCACGACACGAATCCGAGTAATAAGTCTTTGGTTCACTTACAACAATTTCTTCAGTGATGCTCAATCACTTTGGCTCGGAGTGTTTAGGTTTTCCTCACTAGGATTCCCTCAAATGCGTCGAAAGGATGGGCTGCTCCAATCAAGACTTCTTGTGCAATAACTCGGAGCATCCAACCAACTAATGGTGGAGATGGGTTACTATTTATGGCCGGGGTTGCAACCGGAGGTCCTGATATGACAGTTGAAAAGTGGGATCCCACCATATAGTTGTTGCCAGCTCGGCAACAGTTGGAATTTGAGCTCTCAAATCCTTCGTAATAGGAGAACCACATTGGTGATTTTCTAACTCTTAAGTGAGAACATTGAGTATAGCGTCTCGGAGAACATTGCCTCTAACCCTGATGAAAATGATTGCACCGTGAGAGATTTCCAAAGTCTTCACGGCGCCATAATTTTTTGCGCTTGTGCTTATTGTGGCCTTTGTCTTCTTTGGATTGGCATGCATCAACTTTGTATTTTCTTTCTCCCTCCAGTGATTGGCATCTTCATTGTAACTTTGTTGAACACCCGACTTCCAGAATGTCATCATTGTGCTCCTGGACATTTTTTGCACTTGAATGCTTGATCATGTAGCATATAAGTCTCGTTTGAGACCAAGTGTAAGCATATAAGTCATGTCATAGCACTTGAATGCTTGATCATGTCTTCTTTGAATGCTTGATCATGTCATGTCATAGCATATAAGTCTCGTTTGAGATCATGTCATAGCACTTGAAAGAGTTTAGCACCGTCTTTATATTTATGAAACCAAAACAATTATAGCATATAAGTCTCGTTTGAGACCAAGTGTAAGCCAAGTATGAAACAAGCAAACCTATCCATTTAGATATAAACTTAAAATAAAACAATAAGGAAAGTTTTAGGTGCAATAATATGTCAGTATCGGCCTCTCTAAATGGTATATGTTGACCGATATGCTTTGTAACAACTTTATTACTAACAAATAAGTGTTCTTTGTTCATTGGTCTCTCAAAATTGCTTATGAGACTTCTGTTCATAGATGCATCAATTATAAAGTTGTGACCAAATCTGAAAATATGCAAATTACTTGCTAGACCTAGACATGCCTCTTCAAATATGTTGAGAGAGAATAATGGTGGTGTAACTTGAACCACACTTTGTTCCGCTTTTGGATGGCTCCCCAACGCCTTGTTATCTTCATTTTCTGGATGTCATGTCCCATAACTTTGATAGTATTGTGAACCAAAACAAATTGGCCACTCGTTCTTGTTCTTTATGCTCGTCAACTTCTTTGTCACGGAATTCATAGCGCAGGAAATAGGTTCCTTTAACTTCACGAAAAACAAACACAACTATTTGCTATGTTTTTCATGCCATTTCTCAACAATGCTTGTCTCTTTGGATTTGTTGGATTTGGTACATGTTCTATTTTATTCGGTTTTGTCAACCTAAGCACTTTCACTCTTCGAAACATCCTTATTTTCTAGCAAGGCTTTTTTAGTTGAGTCGGCACGCATACCATTTGATTTGGCCTTCTCAAAAATCAGATTAACTTTACTATCTAAATCACTCTTATTTTCTTTTTAATTAACTAGGCTTTCGTTCTTGACTAATTTTAGCCCACATTGCAGTCTAGCGAGCTTTAAAGTTTTTCTTCACAATTTCAATTCACCCATTGGATTTTCCACCAATGATTTGAGACTCTTTCGGCGATGAGTTGTCAAAAACTTTGTAATTGTTTAGGTGGTGTACCAGAGGCTACATTAATGGGTAAAGGCATCCTTTGCAAAACTCTAGCGTTTACAACACAAAAATCATGAGGTTGGCCGCCTTCTATTAGTTCCTTTCCTGGCGAACAATGTTGCACAATTCCCAAGAGAAGGCAAGCTTTTTCTAAATATCTCAGTCTGGATAGGATTGCCCCCAATATTTTTAGACTCTTTTGGAAATGGGGAGGTAGTTGTTGCCAAAACTTTACAATTGAGTAGGGTTTACATTATATTCTATGATACTAGGTGAAGGCGCACTCCAATAGAATTTTCACTTATTCTTCTATTACCGGTGTGTAGGTGCGGAACTGAATTATGAATATCCACAGTTGATTATGGAGCTAAATAATTACTAACGTGCAGTGTAGTGTATGATGGTTGACAGTAACTGGTTGAATAGCTAGTAGTGGCATGTCCAATTCGCCCATCTATCGGCATGTTTAAAGGTGGACTCGCCCATTGTGAATTAATTGCTGATGAATAAAACAAAATAAAAGATGCATGCTATTGCAAGTTTTAATGTGGGGTGTTCCAAATTGCTTAACCAAACTCATCGAGGTGTTCGTCGACACATGGATTCTAGGGTTGCCGACGCATGAGGGTTCGAGTACACATGATGCATGCTGCCAACACTATAAGACGTTAAAGCATGTAAATTATCTTTGCATCAACTCTTGCACATAATTTGATGCATTATTGGAAAAACTAGTTCAAGGTCGTCGACACGGACCCCGACGAGCGCGTCATCATGGCGGCCGGCATGGAGGTCTTCTGCCACGACGCCAACCCGGTCAAGCGGGAGGACGAGGAGAGGCTCGACGGCCCGGGCTACGACGACGTCGGCGGCGTCCGGAAGCTCAAGCTGTTCAGGACGTGGTCGAGCCAACCTGCCCAAGGTATGCGCCGAGGCCGAGGCCAAGCCGTCATCCATCATCTTCATGGACGAGATCGACGCCATCGCGCCCAACCGCGAGAAGACGCACGGAGAGGTGGAGCGTCGCGTCGTGTCCAGCTGCTCACGATCATGGCCGGGCTCTGCCGGCGCGCAGGTCATGGCCATCGATCGGCGCCACCAACCGCCAAAACAGCCTGGACCCGGAGCTCCGGCGCTTCGGCCGCTTCGACAAGGAGATCCACATCGGCGTGCCCGACGAGGTCGGCCGCCTCGAGATCCTCCGCGTCCACTCCAAGGACATGCCAGTCTCGGACGACGTCGACATCGAGCGCATTGGCAATGGCAAGGACACGCACGGCTTCGTCGGCGCCTACCTCGCCGCGCTCTGCTCCGAGGCAGCAATGCATTCCAGTGCATCCGCAAGATGGCCGTCATCGACCTCGAGCCAGCGGACAACACCATCGACGTCGAGGTGCTCAAGCTCAACTCCATGTTCGTCATCATGGACGACCTCGTGCACGCCAAGGAGGTGACCAAGCCATCGGCGCTGCGGGAGACCAGGCTGGTGGAGGTCCCCAAGGTCTCGTGGTCGTGGAGGACGTCAAGCTGGAGCTCCAGGAGACGATGCAGTACCCGGTGGAGCACCCGGAGATGTTCGAGTTTTTCGGCATGGAGCCGTCCGCGTCGCGGCCAGGACGTGGAGGTCGCGGCTGCAGATCTTCAAGTTCTGCATGCGCCGGTCCGCTCTGTCCCGCCGCGTCAACCTCCAGGACCTGGCTAGAAAATTGCATGACACTATTACACTTAGTCACGTTGTAACAGATTGATACCACTATTTATATTTTTTGCATGTCAATACTATCTCTATGGCTAATCGTTGCAGCATGGTCTAAGTTGCGTATAAAACGTATTGATGCTGTATCTGACAGGCGGGACCCCTCGGTCAACAGTCAACTTGGCATTTTTTTTGCAAAAAACTCCTTTGTTATAAATTTATTCACTCAAAGCCCCGTCGCTGGCTCGCCGGTCTCCCCGCGCCAGAGGCCAGCCGCGGCCACCTCGTCGGAGGCGCGTCGCTGGCTCGCCGGCTTCCCCTCGCCGAAGCTTCGACGCGGCCACCTCGCCGGAGACCCATCGCTGGCTCACCGGCCACCCCTCGCCGGAGCCCCGTCGCGGCCACCTCGCCACAGCCGCGTCGCTGGCTCGCCGGAGCCCCTCCGCAGCCACCTCGCCAGAGACCCATCGCTGGCTCACCGGCCACCCCTCGCCGGAGCCCCGTCGTGGCCACCTCGCCACAGCCGCATCGCTGGCTCGCCGGAGCCCCTCCGCCGCCACCTCGCCGGAGCCCCGCACTGGTAGCCAAAGGAACAGTCACTGGATTCAAAATCCTGCCGCCCATGTGTGCCTCGCTCTCGATCCAGAGTTGCTCGCTCGATCTAGAAGACGAGCCAACGTCGGCTGGGCCGCAGGACAGCCCAACCGCGGCCCAGTATGGCCAGCAATTTATTTTTTCACAGGACAGGCCGAACACACCCAGGGCAACAGTGCCATACGCAGACGGATTCCGTGTAAAGTAAACGGATGGATTAGTTCAACGTGCTCCTGTTTCGGTTATCCTTACATTTTATTTTCACTTTGCTATTCTTTTTTGGTAAACTAAACTAGCAAAAAAAATTGTGTTCACATACATTCAAGAAATGTTCAGGGATATAACAAAAGTTCAGGTGTATTAGAAAAATATTATACGCGTGTTACAAAATATTCATCCTTTAAAAAATTCATCGCATATTTAAAAAAAGTGTATTCGAAATCTTTTTTGTCGTGCACTGACTTTTTTATAGCATAATTAAACAAGTTTATCGTGTAATATAAAATGTTCATCATGCATTATCACTTTTTTCAGTTACACATGAACAATTTTCTTAAATGTGTGAACAATTTATTTTTTATTTTTTGCACATTTTGTATATATGTTTTCTGATAGTAAAAAATATGTGCAATGTATACTAAAAATACTATACATATTATATTAAAAAATATTCAATATATTTAGGATGATTTTTTTTAAAAAAAATCATCTTATATTTAAATAAGATAATTTTAGAATTCATCTGAATTATAGAAAAACAAAATCATGCTTGGCACTAAATAATAATAACACACATAAAAAACTGCCGTGCATGGTATTGAGTCTGGTGCTTGGCACTAAATAATACTAACCCACATAATATATAATGACATGCCTCACTACCTTAAGAATAAAAGTGGATGGCCATGCACGGCGGTTTTTTCTAATACACCTGAACTTTTGTTATATCCCTGAACATTTCTTGAATGTACGTGAACACGTTTTTTTTGGCTAGTTTATTTTACCCAAAAGAATAGCAAAGTGAAAATAAAATGTAAGGATAGCCGAAACAGGAGCACGTTGAACTAATCCATCCGTTTACTTTACACGGAATCCGTCTGCGTATGGTTTTGTTGCCCTGGGTGTGTCCGGCCTGTCCCGTGAAAAAATAAATTGCTAGCCACACTGGGCCGCGGTTGGGCTGTCCTACGGCCCAGCCGACGTTGGCTCGTCTTCTAGATCGAGCGAGCAACTCTGGATCGAGAGCGAGGCACACAGGGGCGGCAGGATTTTGAATCCAGTAACCGTTCCTTCGGCTACCAGTGCGGGGCTCCGGCGAGCCAGCGACGCGGCTGTGGCGAGGTGGCCGCGATGGGGCTCCGGCGAGGGGTGGACGGTGAGCCAGCGATGGGTCTACGGCGAGGTGGCCGCGTCGAAGCTCCGGCGAGGGGAAGCCGGCGAGCCAGCGACGCGCCTCCGACGAAGTGGCCGTGGCTGGTCTCCGGCGCGGGGAGACCGACGAGCCAGCGACGGGGCTTTGAGTGAATAAATTTATAACAAAGGAGTTTTTTGCAAAACAATATGCCAAGTTGACTGTTGATCGAGGGGTCCCGCCTGTCAAATACAGCGTCTGTTGGGGATATAACCCCATGGTGAGACCTGCCAGATGGGCTCCGGGTTACGTCAGACGGCCCTAAGCCGGCCCAGGAGATAAGCTGTGAGGGCGACGGCCCAGGAAGATAGGCGGCTCAGCGTGGTAGGTCGCAAGGTGACACGCCCAGAAGATCCGGGTGTGTAAGCCGCCCGGAGGTTGCCTAGACCCGGGGCGACTTAGGGGACAGTTGATCGAAAGCTAGGTTAAGCGTTTAGCTCCCTTGTAATCGATACAACAAAGCAATACAACACAAAGCAGGACGTAGGCTGTTACCTCGATTCGAGGGGCCGAACCTGGGTAAACCCGTGTCTCTTGTCCCGATCAACCCCTTTGAGTCCACCACAACGGCGATGGCCTCGAATCCAAGTCCGTTGAGCCGGACATCTGCCGTGAGAAATCCACGACAGTTGGCGCCCACCGTGGGGCGTCCTCTTGGTGGTGTTGAGTTCTCAAAGGGCTCCCTTCCAGGGCTCGATGGATACATGGTTGGTAGGATGAGCAAGAGTCGCCACGGCCGGCTCTACATTGACAATGCCGGCTGGGGGCTTGATGCTGCATCTGTGGAGTATGGATTTCGGGTTCCGTTTGGCGGGATCCATGTCTTCATTGGAAAGGTTGACGGGTCTGCACCTGGGCCGGACATCTGCACCAACATCGTCGAGTCGGCCCGGTGTCTGCAGTCCGCATGTGACATAAGCCCTGCCCGTGATGATCCGGGTCAGAAGCATGTCTTCGTGGGTTTCACTCAGGGTATGGATCTGGAAGCTTCCGGGTCACAGGAAACTCTTGTCGACTCGGAAGGGGAATCTTCAAGTGGAGAGACTGAGTCACTCTGCCGGCTCAGTAATGGTGGCCTTGGGGGCCACGGTCCCCTCGGCCATGAGTCGGATCGCTTTGAGACGGATGACTTCGGGCCGTTGGCTCACGCGGCTGTGTTCATGACGGGTCCAGGGGCCGCCGCCTCGGGAGACAATCCACCGCCGCCACCGGCTCAAGCTCTTGTCAAACTGATGAACGAACTCGAGGCTTTGATGGCCACTGATGTTACGCCGGCTAATCAAGCGGCCCAGAATGCAGAGATTGCAAGGATCAAGGGTCGGATGGCGGAAGAACGTCAAAGGATGGCTGAGCTGAAGACCCAAATGGATGAGGAGGCGGCATGCATCAAGACCGACGCTTTCCGTCTGGGGTTGGAGCAGGTGTCAGCGGTGGCGGTTCATCGGAGGAGGCACCAGTCCCATTTGCCGGAGCGTTATGAGGCAAGGAACCTTTTCGACACTCCCGGCTCGAGGAGAGCAGCAACTGCGCCTGAGCCGGAGCGGACAGCGACTCACCTTGTCCGGCGTGATCAAGCTTCGCTAGGAGGCTTTTCAACACCGGCAGGTCATTATTCTAACCCGACCGAGAATATGGTGGCGGCGGCCACCCGGCTTGGGACAATTCCTATCCCGGATGAGGCACCTTTTGCGGAGGATGTAAGGAACGCCATCGGATATCTACAGACAGCCGTGGCGCAGCAGGAGAAGTATACTCGTAGCCGGAGCCGTGTTCATTCAACCCCTCTCCCTAGTCGAAGCTTCAGCCGGCGTTATGAGTCGCCAGCGGTTTCCAGCAATGATCCGCGCCGAGGGCCGCTGGGGGACGAGCAAGAGGTTTTGGACGCGCAAGCTCTCATTGACAGAGCGAGAAACAGGCGAGAGGCGGAGGCAGCTGTGGTTCATCCAGAGCCGGCGCTTTCCATTTTGATGGGAGCAGGAATACCAGTTAGTTCCAGAACTGTTGGAGTACCATGCTTAACTCCCGCTCTGATAAGTGAACGGTTATCGAAGGATTTTAAGGGGCCTCAGAAAGTTCCAAATTACACGGCTGATTTTCCACCTGAGACTTGGGTGGAGAGCTATGAGCTGGCCATGGAGATGTTGGATGTCAGTGAGGCGGTGTGTGCTAAGTACTTCATCATGATGCTTGAGGGCCCGGCCCGTACTTGGTTAAAAGGCTTGCCACCTAACACGATAAGTTCTTGGGCCGAGTTGAGAGCAAAGTTTATTAAAAAAATCAGGGGACCTGCAAGCAACCTATGACCATCGTGGATTTGGATCACTGTGTTCAGCAGGAGGGCGAGTCGGCTCATCATTGGGTCCGCCGGGTGTCAACCATTATTCATTCTTCGGAGCAAATTACGGCGGCTCAAGCGGTGCTTATTCTGGAGAAGAATTTCCACTTTGTCCCATTGAAGCAAAAGCTCGGCCGGCTCAAGCGCGCGTGTCAGGATATGGGAGAGCTCATGACGGCCCTGACAAAATACGCTGATTCGGATAACACTAAGGATCCGGGTTCAGACGAGGAAAAGGTTAATCCAGGGAAGAAGAACGGTCAAGCCAAGGGCTTTACAAACAACGGAAATCAAAATAAACGGAAGAACTCTGATGGCGGGTCAGAGCTGGTGGCGAACGCCAATACTGGGCAGAACCGTCCCAAGGGGAATTGGAAGCCTCGCAATAACATGAATCAAACCCCTTTCAATTTGGAAGAGGCGCTTAAGAAGCGTTGTCCTGAGCATAGCGCGCCCGATAGTTGTCGAAGGGGGCTTCCCACCTCCGGGTGTAGCTTATCTAACCCTAACAGCTGGCTTTATGCCGTTTCCGGTTACTTATTAACCGCGTCTATCTAAGGGGGCTTCCCACCTCCGGGTGTAGCTTATCTAACCCTAACAGCTGGCTTTATGCCGTTTCCGGTTACTTATTAACCGCGGTCATCGAAGGGGGCTTTTTACCGATGGGTTAGCTTATCTTACCCTAACGACCGGCTTTATGCCGCTTCCGGTTACTTATTAACCACAGTTGTTGGAAGGGGGCTTCTTACCAACGGGTTCGCTTATCTCACCCTGAACAACCGGCGTTTATGCCAAATTCAGTTGTTTATCAACTGTAGCTGTTGAAGGGGGCTTCCCACCTCCGGGTGTAGCTTATCTAACCCTAACAGCTGGCTTTATGTCGTTTCCAGTTACTTATTAACCGCGGCTATCGAAGGGGGCTTCCCACCTCCGGGTGTAGCTTATCTAACCCTAACAGCCAGCTTTATGCCATTTCTGGTTACTTATTAACCGCGGCTATCGAAGGGGGCTTCTCACCTCCGGGTGTAGCTTATCTAACCCTAACAGCCGGCTCTCCAAGCCAAAATATGTTGTTTATCAACTACAGCTGTAGAAGGGGGCTTCCCACCTCCGGGTGTAGCTTATCTAACCCTAACATCCGCCATTCACGCCAAAATTTAGTTGTTTATCAACTACAGCTGTTGAAGGGGGCTTCCCACCTCCAGGTGTAGCTTACATCCCCTCCAAGCAGCTGGCTTTACGCCGTTCCGGGTCATCAGTAGCCGTGGTTGTTGGCAGAGGCTTGTTATCTTTGGATATACCTGACATTACCCTACAACTGTTGGGAGACGTAGTAGTAAATCAAAATTTTCCTACGTTCACCAAGATCTATCTATGGAGAAACCAGCAACGAGAGGGGAGAGATTGCATCTTCATACCTTTGAAGATCGCTAAGCGGAAGCGTTACAAGAACGCGGTTGATGGAGTCGTACTCGCAGCGATTCAGATCGCGGTAGATCCGATCAAGTGCCGAACGGACGGCACCTCCGCGTTCAACACACGTGCAGCCCGGTGACGTCTCCAACACCTTGATCCAGCAAGGAGGAAGGAGAGGTTGGGGAAGGGCTCCAACAGCAGCACGACGACGTGGTGGTGGTGGAGTAGCAAGGTATTCCGACAGGGCTTCGCCTAAGCGCTGCGGAGGAGGAAGAAGAGAGGTAGGGCTTCGCCGTGAGAGAGAGAGATCAAATCCTGTCTCAAAACATCCAAAACCTCAAGTATATATAGGAGGAGGGACGTGGAGGGCTGGCTTGGCCTCTACTCCAAAGAGGAGAGGGTCGGCCGAATTAAAGGGAGAGTCCACCTCCCACAAGGGAGGTGGATCTCCTCCTTTTAAATCCTTTTTGCCTTATCTCCTTATCTCCAGCCGCATGGGCCTTTAGCAAAAGTATTGCCCAGCCCAATAAGGGCTGGCACACTTTATCTAACAGCCCATGTGGTCCTTTGGTCGTCACACCCCTCCCGGGGGTCCTCCGGCACCCTCCCGGCACTCCCGGTACACTACCGAGGAGCCCGAAAACTTTCCGGTGACCAAAACTGGACTTCCTATATATCAATCTTTACCTCCGGACCATTCCGGAGCTCCTCGTGACGTCCGGGATCTCATCCGGGACTCCGAACAACCTTCGGTAATCACGTATACCTTTTCCCTATAACCCTAGCGTCATCGAACCTTAAGTGTGTAGACCCTACGGGTTCGGGAGACACGTAGACATGACCGAGACACCTCTCCGGCCAATAACCAACAGCGGGATCTGGATACCCATGTTGTCTCCCACGCACTCCACGATGATCTCATCGGATGAACCACGATGTCGGGGATTCAATCAATCCCGTATACAATTCCCTTTGTCTATCGGTATGATACTTGCCTGAGATTCGATCGTCGGTATCTCTATACCTTGTTCAATCTCGTTACTGGCAAGTCTCTTTACTCGTTCCGTAATACATCATCCCGTGGCTAACTCCTTAGTCACATTGAGCTCATTATGATGATGTCTTACCGAGTGGGCCCAGAGATACCTCTCCGTCACACGGAGTGACAAATCCCAGTCTCGATTCGTGCCAACCCAACAGACACTTTCAGAGATACCCGTAGTGCACCTTTATAGCCACCCAGTTATGTTGTGACGTTTGGCACACCAAAAGCATTCATACGGTATCCGGGAGTTGCACAATCTCATGGTCTAAGGAAACGATACTTGACATTGAAAAGCTTTAGCAAACGAACTACACGATCTTGTGCTATGCTTAGGATTGGGTCTTGTCCATCACATCATTCTCCTAATGATGTGATCCCGTTATCAACGACATCCAATGTCCATGGTCATGAAACCGTGACCATCTATTGATCAACGAGCTAGTCAACTAGAGGCTCACTAGGGACATGTTGTGGTCTATGTATTCACACATGTATTATGGTTTCCGGTTAACACAATTATAGCATGAACAATAGACAATTATCATGAACAAGGAAATACAATGATAACCATTTTATTATTGCCTCTAGGGCATATTTCCAACAGTCTCCCACTTGCACTAGAGTCAATAATCTAGTTCACATCACCATGTGATTAACACTTACATCACCATGTGATCATATCATCATGTGATTAACACCCAATAAGTTCTGGGGTTTCTTCATGTTCTGCTTGTGGAAGAGGGTTTTTTAGTCAACGGGTCTGCGACATTCACATCCGTGTGTACCTTGCAAACTTTCCATGTCATAGTTGTAGATACTGCTCCCACGCTCCACTTGGAGCTATTCCAAATGGCTGCTCCACTATACGTAGCCAGATTTCTACTAAGAGTCATCCGGATTGGAGTTAAAGCTTGCATCATCGTAACCCTTTACGATGAACTCTTTATCACCTCCATAATCGAGAAATATTTCCTTAGTTCTCAAGTTACTAAGGATAACTTTGACCGTTGTCCAGTGATCCACTCTTGGATTACTCTTGTACCCCTTGACAGACTCATGGCAAGGCACACACAGGTGCGGTACACAGCATGGCATACTATATAGAGCCTATGGCTAAAGCATAGGAGATGACACTCATCTTTTCTTTATCTTCTGCCGTGGTCGGGTATTGAGTCTTACTCAATTTCACACCTTACAATACAGTCAAGAACTCCTTCTTTGACCCATCTATTTTGAACTCCTTCAAAAACTTGTCGAGGTATGTCTTCGTCGAAAAAACTTATCAAGCGAATAGATCTATCCCTATAGATCTTGATGCTCAATAAAATAGTAGCTTTATCTGGGTCTTCCTTTGAAAAAACTCTTTTCAAACAACCCTTCATGCTCTTCCAGAAATTCTACATCATTTCCGATCAATAATATGTCAACTACATATTCTTATAAGAAATTCTATAGTGCTCCCACTCACTTTCTTGCAAATACAAGTTTCTCATAAACTTTGTATAAACTTAAACACTTTGATCACCTCATCAAAGCATATATTCCAACTCCGAGATTCTTGCTCCAGTCCATAGAAGGATCGCTGGAGTTTGCATATTATTAGCATCCTTAGGATTGACAAAACCTTCTGGTTGTATCACATACAACTCTTCCTCACAGAAACCATTACGGAAACCTTGTTTTGTCATCCATCTGCCAGATTTCATAATCGAAAAATGCAGCAACTGCTAACAAAATTTTAAGAGACTTTTAGCATCGCTACAGATGAGACAATCTCATCGCAGTCAACTCCTTGAACTTGGCGGAAACTTCTTTGCGACAAGTCGAGCTTTATAAACGGTGACATTTCACCATTAGCGTCTATGTTTATTTCAAAGGTCCATTTGTACTCAATGACCCGCCATTCAACAGGCAAGTCTACCAAAGTCCATACTTGGTTTTCATACATGGATCCTTTCTCGGATTTCATGGCTCCTAGCCATTTGTTGGAATCCGGGCCCACCATCGCTTCTCCATAGTTCGTAGGTTCATCGTTGTCCAACAACATGATTTCCAAGACAGGGTTGTCGTACTACTCAGGAGCAGTACGCGTCCTTGTCGACCTACGAGGTTCGATAGTGACTTGATCCGAAGCTTCATGATCATCATCATTAACTTCCTTTTCAACTGAGTAGGCTCTACAGAAACATCTTTCTGTGTTGCGCTATTCTCTGGTTGAAACAAAGGTTCAACAACCTTATCAAGTTCTATCTTCCTCCCACTCAATTCTTTCGAGAGAAACTCTTTCTCAAGAAAAGACCCGTTCTTAGCAACAAACACCGTTTGCGCTTGGATCTGAGATAGAAGGTATACCCAATGTCTCATTAGGGTATTCTATGAAGATGCATTTGTCTGCTTTGAGTTCGAGCTCGCTAGGTGAAAAACCCATTTTCACATAAGCGTCGCAGCCCCAAACATTAAGAAATGACAGCTTAGGCTTCTGTCAAACCATAATTCTCACGGTGTCATCTCAACAGACTTAGATGGTGCCCTGTTAAAGTGAATGGATTTGTCTTTAATGCATAACCCCATAACGATAGTGGTAAAACGATAAGAGACATCATAGTACTCACTATATCCAATAGAGCACGACTACGACGTTCGAACACACCATCACACTATGGTGTTCCAGGAGGCGTGAGCTGTGAAACAATTTCCACATTGTCTAAAATTGCATACCAAACTCGTAACTTAGATATTCACCTCCATGATCATATCATAGACATTTATCTTCTTGTCACGACGATCTTTAACTTCACTCTGAAACTCCTTGAATCTTTCAAACATTTCAGATTCGTGTTTCATTAAGTAAATATCCCCATATTTACTCAAATCATCAGTGAAGGTAAAGAAAAACAACGATATCCACTGTGTGTTTCAACACTCATTGGACCACATACATCAACATGTATTAATTCCAATAAGCCACTTGCCCGCTCCATCATATTGGATGACGGGGTCTCAGTCATCTTGCCCAAGAGGCATGGCTCGCATGTCTCAACCGATTCGAAATCGAGTGAGTCAAAAAAAAATCCATCATCATGGAGTTTCTTCATGCGATTTATACCAATATGACATTACGTGGCAGTGCCACAAGCATGTGGTACTATCATTATTAACTTTGTATCTTTTGGTACCAACGTTATGAACATGTGTACTACTACGATCATGATTCGATAAACCATTCCGAGTGGGTGTATGACCATTGAAGGCATTATCCATGTAAATAGAATAACCATTATTCTCTAACTTATATGAATAACCGTATTGCACTAATCATGATCTAATCACGTTCATGCTCAACACAAACACCAAATAACATTTATTTAGGTTTATCACAAATCCCGAAGGTAGAGAGAGCGTGCGATGGTGATCACATCAATCTTGGAAATACTTCCAACACACATCGTCACCTTTCACCTAGCTAGTCTCCATTTACTCCGTAGCTTTTATTTCGAGTTGCTAACACTTAGCAACCGAACCGGTATCCAATACCCAGGTGCTACTAGGAGTACCAGCAAGGTACACATCACTAACACGTATATCAAATATACTTCCATTGACATTACCAGCCTTCTTATCTACCAAGCATCTAGGGGTTTTCCGCTTCAGCGAACATTCTCCTCATAACAGAAGCACTTAGTCTCGGGTTCGGGCTCAACCTTGGGTTTCTTCACTAGAGCAACAACTGGCTTGCCATTCCTGAAGTTTTCCGTTCTTGCCCTTGCCCCTTTTGAAACTAGTGGTTTCACTTAACCATCAACACTTGATGCTCCTTCTTGATTTCTACCTTCGTGGTGTCAAACATCACGAACAACTCAGGGATCATCTTATCCATCCCTGGCATGTTATAGTTCATCACGAAGCTCTAGTAGCTTGGTGGCAGTGACTTGGAGAACTGCATTAATCACTATCTCATCTGGAAGATTAACTCCCACTTGATTCAAGTGATTGTATCACCCAGACAATCTGAGCACACGCTCAGCGATTGAGCTATTCTCCTTTATCTTGCAGACAAAGAATCTTGTTGGAGGTCTCATACCTCTCAACATAGGCACGAGCCTGAGATCACAATCTCAGCTCCTAGAACATCTCATATGTTCCTTGACGTTCAAAACGTTTTGGAGCCTCAATTCTAAGCCGTAATGCATGACGCATTGAACTATCACGTAGTCACCAAAAAGTGCCTGTCATATGTTCACAACATCTACAGACAACGCTTGAGGGAGTGATGCAGTTAGCGGTACATAAAAAAAACATAAGCTTTTTGTGCAACAATGAGGACAATCCTCAGATCACGGACCCAATCCGCATTATTGCTACCATCAACTTTCAACTTACTTTTCTCTAGGATTGTATCAATAAAACTGGGGAGCTACAGCGTGAGCTATCTACGACATAATTTGCAAGGACATTTTTAGACTAAGTTCATGATAATTAAGTTCATTTAATCAAATTATTAATGAACTCCCACTTAGATAGACATCTCTCTAGTCTTCCAAGTGATACATGATCCATGTCAACTAGCCCGTGTCCGATCATCACGTGAGACGGACTAGTCATCCATGGTGAACATCTCTATGTTGATCGTATCTTCTATACGACTCATGTTCGACCTTTCGGTCCTCCGTGTTCCGAGGCCATGTCTGTACATGCTAGGCTCGTCAAGTCAACCTAAGTGTTTCGCATGTGTAAATCTGGCTTACACCCGTTGTATGCGAACGTTAGAACCTATCACACCCGATCATCACGTGGTGCTTCGGAACGACGATCCTTAGCAACGGTGCACAGTTAGGGTGAACACCTTTCTTGAAATTTTATTGAGAGATCATCTTATTTACTACCGTCGTTCTATGCAAATAAGATGTAAACATGATAAACATCACATGCAATCAATATAGTGACATGATATGGCCAATATCATCTTGCTCCTTTGATCTCCATCTTCGGGGCACCATGATCATCACTGTCACCGGCACGACACCATGATCTCCATCATTGTGTCTTCATGAAGTTGTCTCGCCAAATATTACTTCTACTACTACAGCTAACGTTTAGCAATAAAGTAAAGTAATTACATGGCGTTTATGATTGACTCGCAGGTCATACAATAAATAAGACAACTCCTATGGCTCCTGCCGGTTGTCATAGTCATCGACATGCAAGTCGTGAACCCTATTACAAGAACATGATCAATCTCATACATCACAATGCATCACATCACATCCTTTTGGCCATATCACATCACACGGCATATGCTGCAAAAACAAGTTAGACGTCCTCTAATTTGTAGTTGCAAGTTTTTACGTGGTTGCTATAGGTTTCTTGCAAGAACGTTTCTTACCTACGTCAAAACCACAACGTGATATGCCAATTGCTATTTACCCTTCATAAGGACCCTTTTCATCGAATCCAATCCGACTAAGGTGGGAGAGACAGACACCCGCTAGCCACCTTATGCAACTAGTGCATGTCAGGCGGTGGAACCGGTCTCACGTAAGCGTACGTGTAAGGTTGGTCCGGGCCGCTTCATCCCACAATACCGTCGAATCAAGATAAGACTAGTAACAGCAAGCATATTAACAAAATCGACGCCCACAACTGCTTTGTGTTCTACTCGTGCATAGATTCTACGCATAGACCTAGCTCATGATGCCACTTTGGGAGACGTAGTAGTAAATCAAAATTTTCCTACGTTCACCAAGATCTATCTATGGAGAAACCAGCAACGAGAGGGGAGAGATTGCATCTTCATACCTTTGAAGATCGCTAAGCGGAAGCGTTACAAGAACGCGGTTGATGGAGTCGTACTCGCAGCGATTCAGATCGCGGTAGATCCGATCAAGTGCCGAACGGACGGCACCTCCGCGTTCAACACACGTGCAGCCCGGTGACGTCTCCAACACCTTGATCCAGCAAGGAGGAAGGAGAGGTTGGGGAAGGGCTCCAACAGCAGCACGACGGCGTGGTGGTGGTGGAGTAGCAAGGTATTCCGACAGGGCTTCGCCTAAGCGCTGCGGAGGAGGAAGAAGAGAGGTAGGGCTTCGCCGTGAGAGAGAGAGATCAAATCCTGTCTCAAAACATCCAAAACCTCAAGTATATATAGGAGGAGGGACGTGGAGGGCTGGCTTGGCCTCTACTCCAAAGAGGAGAGGGTCGGCCGAATTAAAGGGAGAGTCCACCTCCCACAAGGGAGGTGGATCTCCTCCTTTTAAATCCTTTTTGCCTTATCTCCTTATCTCCAGCCGCATGGGCCTTTAGCAAAAGTATTGCCCAGCCCAATAAGGGCTGGCACACTTTATCTAACAGCCCATGTGGTCCTTTGGTCGTCACACCCCTCCCGGGGGTCCTCCGGCACCCTCCCGGCACTCCCGGTACACTACCGAGGAGCCCGAAAACTTTCCGGTGACCAAAACTGGACTTCCTATATATCAATCTTTACCTCCGGACCATTCCGGAGCTCCTCGTGACGTCCGGGATCTCATCCGGGACTCCGAACAACCTTCGGTAATCACGTATACCTTTTCCCTATAACCCTAGCGTCATCGAACCTTAAGTGTGTAGACCCTACGGGTTCGGGAGACACGTAGACATGACCGAGACACCTCTCCGGCCAATAACCAACAGCGGGATCTGGATACCCATGTTGTCTCCCACGTACTCCACGATGATCTCATCGGATGAACCACGATGTCGGGGATTCAATCAATCCCGTATACAATTCCCTTTGTCTATCGGTATGATACTTGCCTGAGATTCGATCGTCGGTATCTCTATACCTTGTTCAATCTCGTTACTGGCAAGTCTCTTTACTCATTCCGTAATACATCATCCCGTGGCTAACTCCTTAGTCACATTGAGCTCATTATGATGATGTCTTACCGAGTGGGCCCAGAGATACCTCTCCGTCACACGGAGTGACAAATCCCAGTCTCGATTCGTGCCAACCCAACAGACACTTTCAGAGATACCCGTAGTGCACCTTTATAGCCACCCAGTTATGTTGTGACGTTTGGCACACCAAAAGCATTCATACGGTATCCGGGAGTTGCACAATCTCATGGTCTAAGGAAACGATACTTGACATTGAAAAGCTTTAGCAAACGAACTACACGATCTTGTGCTATGCTTAGGATTGGGTCTTGTCCATCACATCATTCTCCTAATGATGTGATCCCGTTATCAACGACATCCAATGTCCATGGTCATGAAACCGTGACCATCTATTGATCAACGAGCTAGTCAACTAGAGGCTCACTAGGGACATGTTGTGGTCTATGTATTCACACATGTATTATGGTTTCCGGTTAACACAATTATAGCATGAACAATAGACAATTATCATGAACAAGGAAATACAATGATAACCATTTTATTATTGCCTCTAGGGCATATTTCCAACAACAACAACCAGCTTTCGAATTGATCCGCCTTACAAGACCCGGAGTCATATTGATCCGGTGGACAACCTGCAAGTTTCAAGGTTTATTGCTCCGGTTCTACTTTTCCGGTTCACGCATGGCAATATCAAGACATGAGACTTAGCAAGAAAGACGGCAAATATAAACAGCCGAAGCTTAAAGAAGTACGCGATGGCACTGTATTCACAAGGAGCGGAGTATTTCTAAGCTATTACAAAAATGCTCTCAGCAGGAGCCAAAGGATGTTGCTAAAGTTTACCGCCCACGGCGGGTCATTACATGAGCCGTTGCTCAGGAGATTAAAATGGCATGGTTTTTCAACTAGCGGCCGGCTCATCCTGCTCCAGTTCTTCTGCTGGCTTGATCTGGAGATTTTCCAAATCCCAATTGCAGTCGGCCAGAGCCGCAAAGTTCCCGTCCTTAAAAAAGAGAGACGTGTCAAGTTCGCAAGGGAAAGGGTGCTTACTGCGGGCAGGGGTCAAATCTTTCCACTCATAAAGAGGCCCGCGGATCCTATTGTCTTCGGCATCATAAGCCGCCTGATAACTTTTCAAATCGGCTTCATCTGCCAGCACGGAGGCCAGATGACGAGAGCCCTTGACACATTTGAAGTAGTCCGCCTCTGTGAATTCTGAGTCGTCATATTTCCTTGACGGATAACCATCCATCATCTCAGCTGTTGTTAACTCTCGCGAAAAGGCCAGAGCCCGGCTTAAGCCGGCAATTGCTCCTTGGCGAAAGGCGGACTTCTTCAGTTCTTCTATCTGTTTGGGCATGGTGGAGAAGAGTTCTAAGACGCCTTTCAGAGCCAAAGGAATCTTCTCCTTGTATTGAACCGTCTTGATCATGAAGATGGCACCATAGTAGAGTTGCTCGGCGAAGGTGTAAATGGCTTTCAAAGGTAAGAGGCTCTCTGAGGCCAATCGCCGTCTCCTGGGACCTGTGTAAGCCGGATATTCATGAATGAGCCGCTATGCTTATAAGTTGTGCAACAGGTAAAAGGAGAGTGTTAAGAGATTACCAAATAGGGCGCCTGTCATCTTAGAAATATGCTGCTTTAGAGTTTGTAGTTCTTCAGAGGCAGCTTTTAACCCGGCTTCTGCATCATCAGCCTGTTTGGTCAGTTGAGCCTTGTTAGCCGAAGAAGATTCTTTGAGAGCTGCAAGCTCCGCTCTCACTTTCAGCAGCTCTTCAACCAGGATCTGACACTTCTCATCAATAGCACTTTCAGTGGATTGCTGGTTAGCGAGAGCCGTCTTTAAGTCGGTAAGCTGTGACTCGGCAGCAGATAAAGATTCCTGCATAGCATTCCGAAAAGGCAGAAGCAAGATAAATACAAGTCTTAGGCAGATTGCAAGCAATATACATGACACTTGGGGGGCTAATGTTATTTTGCCCAAGGATACAGCACAAATGAAGTTCTGACTCAACTTTTACAAAGTTTGAGCTGGCCCTTGGGGGCTACCGTTAGCGCTTCTAAGTTATCTTCTACAAATGAAGTTCCGACTCAACTTTTACAAAGTTTGAGCCGGCCCTTGGGGGCTACCGTTAGCGCTTCTAAGTTATCTTCTACAAATGAAGTTTTGACTCAACCTCCACAAGCTTGAGACGGCCCTTGGGGGCTGCCGTTGGCGCTTCGAAGTTATCTTCTACAAAGGAAGCCCCGACTCACCTTTCACAAGTTTGATCCGGGCCTTGGGGGCTATAGTTGGCTTCCTAAACACTCTAGGCAAGAATATTCAAGCATAAGTCCCAGCTTAAACCCCTGGCCGAAGTTAAGCCGGCACTTGGGGGCTACGTAAGGGTATAAAGAATGAGAAGCTCACCTCATATTCTTCTTCATGAGGTTCACCAACCGAAGCTCCATATCCCGGCTGTTGGATAGCCGGGTCATATAACCGACATGGAGCTCTTCGGCCGACACCTTCTCCAGTGCGGAAGGCTCAAACTCCAATTTCTTAGAAGTTCCAATTATTTTGCCCTGCTTGGTTAAAACGTGAATCGGAGAGGAAGGTAAGCCGGTCTCAGTAGTTCCATCATCTGGACCAGTTGTATTTTTAGCCGCTGGAGCTGGGCTTGGCGGCTTAGAAGGAATCTTCAGGGGACTTTCCGGGTTCTATCCTCCGCGGCTGGCTCCATGGACGCCGCCGGGGCATCTTCGGCTGGCTCAGCAGAAGCTGCCGGGTCTTGAGCAGCCGGCTCGGAAGAAGGTTTGGCGACTTTGCGACGTTTGGCTTGGGCGCTGCAAAATGAAATATCATCATTGGAAAGCCATCAAGAGCCGGAGGTTGTATAAAGTACTTACAGAGGGTTGATCTTGAGGGGCGGTATAGCCGTCGCCGAAGAGTCGCCCGAAGAAGGGGATTTCTAAGGAATGACATAAGAGAAGATGCGTAAAGATTCAATTTTACAAATAAAGAATGATAAAAGAAAGGACACAAACCTCGGCAGGACGTTTCTTTTGAGTCGGAGAGTTAGGTAAGCCGAACATTAGCTCAGTAGAGCCGGTGCTCCGGGTTTGCCGACAGTCAGCCTGTTGTTGCTTTTTCAAAAGAAAGTCCGGGCAAGGTAAGCAAGAGGATGAGAGAGAGGGACCTTTCCAACCACTCGTCGAGGTCGCCGGGGGATACAATATTCAGAGTCGGATGAAATGTAAGTTACCTCAGGAGCGTTAACCCGGCTGACATCAGCTTCTTCCTGTAAAGGAATATGTTAGTAAAGGGATAAAATGAGGAATAAGGTGCATAAGCAATACCTGTGAGCTGGATGAGTCGGGTTCCTCGAGCCAGTTCTCCGTTGGGGCGGCTTTCTTGGATTTCTTGCTTGGAGCTTTCTTCTTAAGCTTAGGAGGAGGAACATACTTCTTTTTCCAGAAATCGAAGCCGACCTGAAAAAGGTAACCGTTTGAGTGATAATAAATAAGAAAAGCATAAGGTAACAAATGGAAGATAATGGTAGAAGAACTGTCTTACTTCTGGAGTCGGATTCTTGGTGTAGAAGGGGGGCAGTCCAATGGCGTCACATGACCCGGACGCCTCATGAACCAGACTACGGAGGACAGTGGTGATGTCATCTTCCATCAGAGTGGATTGGCTGAAGCATAAGGCACTGTTGAATTTGCCTTCATATTGGCACAGAAGCCGGCTCCTATGGCTTAGGGGCATGATCCGCCAGGAAACCCAGCAACGGATCAAATCTAGGCCCGTTAGTCCGTTGGCCATGAGGGCCCTGATTTTATTGTGAGCCGGCTCATACCTTGCGCGTTCAGAAGTAGACAACCGGCCAGGCAGCTCCAAGGTTGATGGGAGCCGGGTTGGACGGTAACCCGGCAGCAGGCGTTCATTTTCAGGAGAGGTGTCTTTACAGTAGAACCAGGTTTTATTCCAATCTTTTGGATGACTCGGCATTTGCATGGCTGGGAATATGATGTCCCTACGCCGCTGGATGGAGATCCCACCAAGTTCCAAGCTAGGGCCGTTCTTCATCTCATTTTGCCGGTTTGCGTAGAAGAACTCTCGGAATAGCCCCATTGACGGCTTAATTTGCAAGTAAGCCTCGCAGAGCACTTGGAAATTGCAGAGGTTGGAGATGGAATTGGGGGCCAGGTCTTGAGGGCGAAGCTTATAGAAGTGCAAGACGTCACGGAAGAACTTTGAGCCGGGAGGGACAAAGCCCCGCTCAATATGATCTAAGAACACCACAACTTCACCTTCCTGTGGATTGGGCCGCTTTTCGTTACCCGAACCCGCCAATGGATGACACCTTTGGCCGGAAGGGTGCCCGCCTCTACAAAATCGTTTAAGTACTCCTCTGTGATACAGGAGCCTACCCAGTTACAAGAATTGGTTGCACGAGACATAGCGGCGGCTTAAGGGTTGTGCAAAATTATAAGATATGACGAGTTAAGCGAATACTAATGGCGGCTTACAAATTTAAGGACTCTACGGATAAGTATGACAAGACCCAGCTGATGAGAGCCGGGGGACCTGGCGGGTCAACAAGGAAAGGCGGACTGAGAAATTGACAAAGTCCCAGGGGAAAACAGGTTTCGTGAAGAATCAACTACTGCCACGGATGTACAAAATCAGGGAAAAGGAATTTCATTTTTAACCTAGCAATGAACAGCAGGGGCAAAGGAAAATGAGCCAAGGCCATTGCCGTCCGCGCATTGCGCGCCAGGCCGTGCGCGATGGCGAGATGAGAGCGCGCTTTGAAGGCGCCAATGGCGTTGAACTACGCACGCGGGGGCGGTGCCGGAGCCCGAGCGGCGGTGGCGGCGGAACTTACGGCGAAACCCTATATCGACGGTGGAGGAGATAAGCGGCAATTTACCAGTGATTGGTTGCCGGAGGCGGACGGAACTCTGGCACGATTCAGGTTGATGCAGCGGCCTTGTTGATGAAGCAGCGATGACGGCGCCGGACGATGAGGATGCTGGAGCGGTGGCGACAGGAAGAAGAAGGACGCGTGAGCGGGAGGAGGGAAAGGCTTCGACCCGCACGGGTCGTATTTAAAGAAAGAATAGGGAAGGCATGAAAATCCAGGCGACGGAAACCATTTGACCGAGGTGGACGCCTCGATTTTCGGGCTCACCATTTAATAACATATTTAGTGGTGCGTCAGCGGATCTTTTTTGCAGGCCTCATGTGACGTCACGGCGGGTTACAACCAGGCGGCTCTCAAAGAAGTTAAAAAGAGAAGGATGACATGAGCAAGCTCAAATCAACCTGGGGCCTAATGTTGAGGATATAACCCCATGGTGAGACCCGCCAGATGGGCTCCGGGTTAAGTCAGACGGCCCTAAGCCGGCCCAGGAGATAAGCCGTGAGGGTGACGGCCCAGGAAGATAGGCGACTTAGCATGGTAGGCCGCAAGGTGACACGGCCTAGAAGACCCGGGTGTGTAAGCCGCCCGGAGGTTGCCTAAGTAAGGTTGTCGTGTAAGACTCGGATAGATAGAAAGGGTCGGTGTGTAATTGTGTGACCCGAGGTCTTCGCCTATTATATAAAGGTAGACCCGGGGCGACTTAGGGGACAGGTGATCGAAAGCTAGGTCAAGCGTTTAGCTCCCTTGTAATCGATACAACAAGGCAATACAACACAAAGCAGTACGTAGGTTGTTACGTCGATTCGAGGGGCCGAACCTGGGTAAACCCGTGTCTCTTGTCCCGATCAACCCCTTTGAGTCCACCACAACGGCGATGGCCTCGAATCCAAGTCCGTTGAGCCGGACATCTGCCGTGAGAAATCCACGACAGCGTCAATACATGTTTATACGCGACTTAGAGCATCTCCAGCCGTTGCCCCCCCCCCAGGGGCAGATTTTAGCACCGCCCGGGGGCGAGCTGGCGCTAAAATTGGTCTGGGGGGCTCCGCCACCGAGTCGCGCCCCCGGGGTCACCCCACAACCGCCACATTCGGCGCATTATCCGCATAGAAACGACCCATATATGGACCAAACTAGCGTTTTTTCATTAATAATATTAATACAAAAATAAAAAAACTAGTAGAACCCTAAAAACATGTCGCTGCCATCCCGCCATCCCGTCGCCGCGCCACCGCGTTCTACATGTCGAGGAGCCTGTAGAACGTGGTGTAGTCGCCGTCGTCATTGCAGTCGTCGCTGTCGTCGTCGTCCTTCGCGCGGCCGCTGTCCCTGCTGTTGCCCTGGCCTGCATCGCCGGTGCGGTGCAGGTCGGAGTTGGACGGCCCTGGAGCCTCTTCGTCGTCATCCTCGAGGATGATGAGTTCGGCGAACTCCTCATCGCGGCGGGTGCGGTGGCGAGCCTCGATCTCCTCGAGGGCCCGGCGCTGCCGCTCCATCTCCTGGCGCACGTAGTCCTCGCGCGCCCACTTCATGGCCGTCTCGTTGGTGGCGGCCATGGCGAGGTGTTCCTCCTTGACCACCACCGCCGGCATGTCAGGCTCGGTCTTGGGCCTGACAAGGTGGAGGTGTCCGCGGGAAGGCGAGGAGGCGCGGCGACGAGACGGCTCGCGGATGGTGATCCCACCGCCGCTGCGTCCGCTGTGTCGAACGAGCGGAGCTAGCAGGGCGGGATCCCTGGCGAGAGGCGTGTGCACGCCAGAAGAATGGGAGGAGGAGGCCGAAGAAGAGCTCGTCTCCATGCGGCGGGGCTGCCACGACTGGCCCCTCCGGCGGGAGACGAGGGCGTCGTCGGGGTAGGCTAGACGCGGCTCGTTGCCGGCCTCGATGTGCTCGAGGACGGCATCGAGCATGCGTCCAGGGACGCCCCACCAACACCGGCGGCCCTCGCTGTTGTTGCGGCTGGTCGCGGGGCCGCTGTTGGTGGAGGCGAGCTGCTCGTCGCGACGTCGCTCGAAGTACTGTGTCCAGAGCACATTGTTCTCCGGGGCGTACCTCGGCTGGTTGCGGTGCTCCGCGGACAGCATCGACCGGATGTGGGCGATCTCCACGCGCAGCTTGCCTCCGGTGGGCACCGGCGACACAGGGACGCCGCCCGCTCTCAGCCGCCAGCTGTTGGGCGCCCACATGTCCGGCGGGGCCGGGTACTCCGCCTCGAAAAGGAGGCGGGCCTCATCCTCGTGGAGAGAGCGGCGGACGAAGCCGTTGAGGGCAGCACCGTTGCTGGGGAAGCGCTCGGCCGTTGGGTCGGAGAGGAGAGAAGCAGCGAGGTTGTCCGGCGGGAAGAGGAGAGGAGACGAGATCGCGGCGAGCGAGGCGGAGAGGAGAGGGGAGGAGATCGCAGGCGAGGTGTGGCGAGAGGCATCGGCGAGGTCGCCTTTTATAGCGGCGAGCGGGCGGCCCGGTGTGGACGCGTGGGAGGATGTGGACGCGCGGTGCCGCCCCGTGAACGCATCGTACTGGCCGCGCCGCCCCGTGAGCGACCGGCTCATCAATGGAAGCCTGACCGCCGGGCAGCCTTGCATTGATTCGATTCCCACGGGAACCGAGGCGACGAACACAACGACGCGCGCCCGCGGGATCGCTGACTCGGCTGGCCCACCCAAAATTTGGCGCGAAACATTTCTCCCGGCGCCCCCAGGCGCCCCCCAGCGCGCTGGGTTCGGCCTGGGTACGCCGGCGCTAAATTAGGCTCTAACAGGCAAAAACTGGGCTCCTGGGGGCGCGACTGGGCCGATTTTATACCGCTGGATCAAAAAAACGGCCTCTAGGGGGGTCCTTGGGGGGCGGCTGGAGATGCTCTTAGACCATGTTGCAACAATTAGCCATAGAGATATTATTGACATGCAAAAAAATGACTAGTGGTACCAATCCGTTACAACGTGTTGGGAGACGTGGTAATAAATCAGAATTTTCCTACGTATCACCAAGATCTATCCATGGAGAAACCAGCAACGTGAGGGGAGAGATTGCATCTTCGTACCTTTGAAGATCGCTAAGCGGAAGCGTTACAAGAACACGGTTGGTGGAGTCGTGCTCGCAGCGATTCAGATCGTGGTGGATTCCGATCTAAGCGCCGAACAACGGCGCCTCCGCGTTCAACACACGTACAACCCGGTGACTTCTCCTATGCCTTGATCCAGCAAGGAGGAAGCAGAGGTTGGGGAAGGGCTCCAACAGCAGCACGACGGCGTGGTGGTGGTGGAGTAGCAAGGTATTCCGGCAGGGCTTCGCCTAAGCGCTGCGGAGGAGGAAGTAGAGAGGTAGGGCTTCGCCGTGAGAGAGATGTTGGAAATATGCCCTAGAGGCAATAATAGATTAGTTATTATCATATTTCCTTGTTCGTGATAATCGTTTATTATCCATGCTATAATTGTATTGATCGGAAACTCAGATACATGTGTGGATACATAGACAACACCATGTCCCTAGTATGCCTCTAGTAGACTAGCTCGTTGATCAAAGGATGGTTAAGGTTTCCTAGCCATGGACATGAGATGTCATTTGATAACGGGATCACATCATTAGGAGAATGATGTGATGGATAAGACCCAAACTACAAACATAGCATATGATCGTTTCAGTTTATTGCTACTGTTTTCTGCATGTCAAGTATATGTTCCTATGACCATGAGATCATGCAACTCACGGATATCGGAGGAGTGCCTTGTGTGTATCAAACGTCGCAACGTAACTGGGTGACTATAAAGGTGCTCTACAGGTATCTCCGATGGTGTTTGTTGAGTTGGCATGGATCGAGACTGGGATTTGTTACTCCGTGTAACGGAGAGGTATCTCGGGGCCCACTCGGTAATGCAACATCACAATAAGCCTTGCAAGCAATGTGACTAATTGTTAGTTGCGGGATCTTGTATTACGGAACGAGTAAAGAGACTTGCCGGTAACGAGGTTGAACTAGGTATGGAGATACCGACGATCGAATCTCGGGCAAGTAACATACCGAAGAACAAAGGGAACGATATACGGGATTAACTGAATCCTTGACATAGAGGTTCGACCGATAAAGATCTTCGTAGAATATGTAGGAACCAATGTGGACGTCCAGGTCCCGCCATTGGTTATTGACCGTAGAGGTGTCTCGGTCATGTCTACATAGTTCTCGAACCCGCAGGGTCTGCACACTTAAGGTTCGGTGACGTTTCGGTAGTGTAGAGTTATGTATGGTGGTGACCGAAGGTTGTTCGGAGTCCCGGATGAGATCCCGGACGTCACGAGGAGCTCCGGAATGGTCCGGAGGTAAAGATTCATATATAGGAAGTCCCAGTTTGGTTTCCGGAAAAGTTTCGGGCTCATCGGTAGTGTACCGGGAGTATCGGTATTGTACCGGGAGTGCCGGTAGTGTACCGGAGGACCTCCGGGAGGGGTACTTCGACCCCAAGAGGTCCATGGGCTGTGGGAGAATAATAACCAGCCCTTATTGGGCTGGGAAAACAGCCACAAAGGCCCATGGCGCAGGAGAGAAAGTCCTAAAGCAAAAAGTGGAAAATCAGCCAATAGGAGGCAATCCTACTCCAACTAGGATTGGAGGTGAAGTAGGATTTCTTCCCACCTCCTATTTCGGCCGACCCAAAGGCCTTGGCTGCCTCTCCTCTCCTCTCCTCCTATATATACTAGTGGATTGGGTGGTTTTTGGACAGAATTTCCGGCCACGTGCTACCCGTTTCACCGGTGCACAGTTTCTCCTCTAGATCGGTTTTCCGCAGCGCTTAGGCGAAGCCCTGCCGGAATCACTCCACCACCATCACCGGAGCGCCGTCACGCTGCCGGTGAACTCTCTCTCCTCTCCACCTCCTCTTGCTGGATCAAGATGGTGGAGATCGTCATCAAGCTGCACGTGTGCTGAACGCGGAGGTGCCGTCCGTTCGGCGCTAGATCGGAAGGACCGTGATCGAGATCGCGAGACGGCTCGTGATGAGATCGCGGAACGGATCGTGATGAGTTCGTAGGACAGATCGTGATCAAGATCGTGAGACGGATCGTGATGAGATCGCGGGACGGATCGTGATGAGTTCACAGGACGGATCGTGATTGGATCGCGGGACGGATCGTGATGAGATCGCGGGACGCTCGGCGATTTGGATCGCGAAGATGTTCGACTACACCAACCGCGTTTCTTAACGCTTCCCGCTTAGCGATCTACAAGGGTACGTAGATCCACTCTCCCTCTCGTAGATGCTCATCACCATGGATAGGTTTGCGTGTGCGTAGGAAAATTTTTGTTTCCCATGCGACGTTCCCCAACAGTGGCATCATGAGCTAGGTTGATGGTTCGATGAGATCTCGAGTAGAACACAAAAGGTTTGTGGGCGTTGATGCTTAGATTGCTTCCTCCCTTGGTCGTATTTTGGTTCAGCGGGATTGTGAGATGAAGCGGCCCTGACCAACATTACTCGTACGCTTACGAGAGACCGGTTCCCTCGACGCAACTTGTTGCCTAGATGGCTTGCGGGTGACAGTTTCTCTCACTTTAGTTGGATCGGATTCGACAAAGGCGGTCCTTGAGAAGGTTGAAAAGCAAACTAGTGTATCACCGTTGTGGTTTATGCGTAGGTGAGAATCGTTCTTGCTAGATACCCATAGCAGCCACGTAAAATATGCAACAACAATTAGAGGACGTCTAACTTGTTTTTGCAGGGTATGTTGTGATGTGATATGGCCAATTACATGATGAGATATATGTGATGTATGAGATGATCATGTGATGTATAGATTATCACGACTTGCATGTCGATGAGTACGGCAACCGGCAGGAGCCATAGGGTTGTCTTTAATTATTGTATGACCTGCGTGTCAATCATTAAGAGCTATGTAATGCTTTACTTTATCGCTACGGTAGCAATAGTAGTAGAAGCATGTAGGGCGTGACAACCCCAATGGCAACACATTGATGGAGATCAAGATGATGGAGATCATGGTGTTGTGCCGGTGACGATGGAGATCATGCCGGTGTTTCGAAGATGGAGATCTTAAACACAAGTTCATGGCCATATCATGTCACTTATGAATTGCATGAGATGTTAATCCTTTTATGCACCTTGTTTTGCTTAGTACGGCGGTAGCATTATAAGGTGATCCCTCACTTGAATTTCAAGATGAACTGTGTTCTCCCCGAGTGTGCACCGTTGCGAAAGTTCGTCGTGTTGAGACACCACGTGATGATCGGGTGTGATAGACTCTACGTTCACATACAACGGGTGCAAGCCAGATTTGCACGCGCAGAACACTCGGGTTAAACTTGACGAGCCTAGCATGTACAGACATGGCCTCGGAACACGAGAGACCGAAAGGTCGAACATGAGTCATATAGTAGATATGATCAACATAATGATGTTCACCATTGCAGCCACCTCAACTCACGTGATGATCGGACTTGAGTTGGTGAATTTGGATCATGTATCACTCGAATGATCGGAGGGATGTCAATTTGAGTGGGAGTTCTTAAGTAATATGATTAATTGAACTCATTATCATGAACATAGTCAAAGTGTCTTTGCAAATTATGTTGTAGATTACTAGCTCGCGCTGTAGCTCCCTTGTATTTTTATATGTTCCTAGAGAAATAGAATTGAAAGATGTTGGTAGCAAAATTGCGGACTGGGTCCGTGATCTGAGGATTGTCCTCACTGCTGCACAGAAGGCTTATGTCCTTAATGCACCGCTCGGTGCGCCACCCCCTCTAGCGTCGTCTATAGATGTTGTGAACATCTAACAGGCACGTTTCGATGACTACTTGATAGTTTAGTGCGTCATGCATTACGGCTTAGAATTGAGGCTCCAAAACGTTTTGAACGTCACGGAACATATGAGATGTTCTAGGAGCAGAGATTGTGATCTCAGGCTCGTGCCTTTGTTGCGAGATATGAGATCTCCAACAAGATTCTTTGCTTGTAAGATGAAGGAGAATAGCTCAATCGTTGAGCATGTACTCAGATTGTCTGGGTACTACAATCGCTTGAATCAAGTGGGAGTTGATCTTCCAGATAAGATAGTGATTGATATAGTTCTCCAAGTCACTGTCACTAAAGCTACTAGAACTTAGTGATGAACTATAATACACCAGGGATAGAAGTATTGATCCCTGAGCTGTTCGCGATGTTTGACACCGCGAAGGTAGAAATCAAGAAGGAGCGTCAAGTGTTGATGGTTAATCAAACCACTAGTTTCGAAAAGGGCAAGAGCAAGGAGGGAAACTTCATGGATAGCAAGTCAATTGCTGCTCCAGTGAAGCAACCCAAAGTTGAACTCAAACCCGAGACTAAGTGCTTCTATTATGAGGTGAGAGGTCGCTGAAGCGGAACAACCCTAGATACTTGGTAGATAAGAAGGCTGGCAACATCGACAGAAGTATATTTGATATACGAGTTATTGATGTGTACCTTGCTAGTACTCCTAGTAGCACCTGGGTATTGGATACCGGTTCGGTTGCTAAATGTTAGTAACTCGAAATAAAAGCTACGGAATAAACGGAGAACTAGCTAAGGGTGAGGTGACGATGTGTGTTGGAAATGTTTCCAAGGTTGATGTGATCAACATCGCACGCTCTCTCTACCTTCAGGATTAGTAACGAACCTAAATAAATGTTATTTGGTGTTTTGCGTTGAGCATGAACATGATTAGATCATGTTTGTTGCAATACGATTATTCATTTAAGTCAGAGAATAATAGTTATTCTGGTTACATGAATAATACCTTCAATGGTCATGCACCAAGTGAGAATGGTTTGTTGAAATCTTGATCGTAGTAGTACACATGTTCATAACATTGATGTCAAAAGATACAAAGTTAATAATGATAGTACCACATACTTGTGGCACTGCCGCTAAATGTCATATTGGTATAAAGCGCATGTAGAAACTCCATGCTGATGGATATTTGGACTCATTGATTTCGAATCGGTTGAGACATGCGAACCATGCCTCTTGGGCAAGATGACTAAAGGACCCCGTTGGATGGAGCAGGCAAGTGATTCATTGGAAATGATACATGTTGATGTATGCAATCTAGTGAGTCTTGTAGCGTGCAGTGGATATCGTTATTTTCTTACCTTCACTGATGATTTGAGTAGATATAGTGTATATTTACTTAATGAAACACAAGTCTGAATCGTTTGAAAGGTTCAAGCAAATTCAGAGTGAAGTTTAAAGATCATCGTGACAAGAAGATAAAAATGACCGCGATATGATCGTGGAGGTGAATATCTGAGTTACGAGTTTGGCATACAACTTAAGACAACGTGAAATTTGTTTCACAACTAACGCCACCTGGAACACCATGCTGTGATGGTGTGTCCGAACATCATAGTCATGCTCTATTGATATAGTGCATACTATGATGTCTCTTATCATTTTACTACTATAATTTTTGGGGTTATGCATTAGAGACAACTACATTCACTTTAAATAGGGCATCATCTAAATCCGTTGAGATGACACCGTGTGAATTATGGTTTGATAGAAACCTAAGCTGTCATTTCTTAATGTTTGGGGCTGCGATGCTTGTGTGGAAAATGTTTTCACATAATAAGCTAGAACCCAAAGCGGACAAATGTATCTTCATAGAATACCCTAAGAACAGATGGGTATGCCTTCTATCTCAGATCCGAGTGCAAAGTGTTTGTTGCTAGAACTGGGTCCTTTCTCGAGAAAAAGTTTCTCTCAAAAGAATTGAGTGGGAGGAAGATAGAACTTGATGAGGTTGTTAAACCTTTGTTCAACCAGAGAGTAGCGCAGCGCAGAAAGATGTTTCTGTGAAGCCTACGTTAGTTGAAGAGGAAGTTAATGATGATGATCATGAAGCTTCAGGATCAAGTTACTATCAAACTCCGTAGGTCGACAAGGATGTGTACTGCTCCTGAGCGGTACGACAACTCTGTCTTGGAGGTCATGTTGTTGGACAACGATGAACCTACGAGCTATGGATAAGCGATGATGGGCCCGGATTCCGACAAATGGTTGGAGGCCATGAAATCCGAGATAGGATCCATGTATTAAAACCAAGTGTAGACTTTGGTAGACTTGCTCGTTGGACGGCAGGTCGTTGAGTACAAATGGATCTTTAAAATGAAGACAGACACTGATGGTGAATGTCACTATTTGTAAAGCTCGACTTGTTGCAAAGATGTTTGTGACAAGTTCAAGGAGTTGAGTACGATGAGACTTTCTCACTCGTAGCGATGCTAAAAGTCTGTTGGAATTGTGTTAGCAGTTGCTGTGTTTTCAATTATGAAATCTGGCAGATGGATGTCAAAACATCGTTTCCTTAATGGTTTACTTGAGGAAAGGTTGTATGTGATACAACCAGAAGGTTTTGTCAGGCCTAAGGATGCTAAAAGGTGTGCAAGCTTCGGTGATCCTTCCATGGACTGAAGCAAGCATCTCGGAGTTGGAATATACGCTTTGATGAGGTGATCAAAGTTTTGATGTTTATACAAAGTTTATGAGAAACTTGTATTTGCAATAAAGTGAGTGGGAGCACTATAGAATTTCTGATCAGTATATGTGGATGACATATTGTTGTTCAGAAATAATGTAGAGTTTCTGGAAAGCATAAAACGGTTATTTGGAAAGTGATTTTCAAAGGAAGACCTGGATAAAGCTACCTAATTGTTGAGCATCAAAATCTATAGAGATAGATCAAGATGCTTGATGAGACTTTCAATGAGTGCATACCTTCACAAGATTTTGAAAGAGTTCAAAATGGATCAGCCAGAGAAATAGTTCTCGTCTGATTTGTAAGGTGTGAAGTTGAGTGAGACTCAAAGCTCGACAACGGCAGAAGAAAGAGAAAGGACGAACGTCGTCCCCTATGCCTTAGCCATAGGCTCTATATTATGCCATGCTGTGTACCGCACCTATGTGTGCCTTGCCATGAGTTTGTCAAGGGGTACAAGAGTGGTCCAGGAGTGGATCACTGGACAGCGGTCGGAATTATCCTTAGTAACCAGAGGACTAAGGAAATGTTTCTTGATTATGGAGGTGATAAAGAGTTCGTCGTAAATAGTTACGTCGATGCAAGCTTTAACACCTATCCGGATGACTAGTAGTAGCAATCTGGATACGTATAGTGGAGCAGCCATTTGGAAATAGTACCAAGTGGAGTGTGGTAGCAGTGTTTACGGTTTGACATAGAGATTTGCAAAGTACACACGGATCTGAATATCGCAGACCCGTTGACTATAAGACCTCTCTCACATGCAAAGCATGATCGAGCCCCAAAACTCATTGGGTGTTAGATTCATAACAATGCGAATCACATGGTGATGTGAACTAGATTATTGACTCTAGTGCAAGTGGGAGACTGTTGGAAATATGCCCTAGAGGCAATAATAGATTAGTTATTATCATATTTCCTTGTTCGTGATAATCGTTTATTATCCATGCTATAATTGTATTGATCGGAAACTCAGATACATGTGTGGATACATAGACAACACCATGTCCCTAGTATGCCTCTAGTAGACTAGCTCGTTGATCAAAGGATGGTTAAGGTTTCCTAGCCATGGACATGAGATGTCATTTGATAACGGGATCACATCATTAGGAGAATGATGTGATGGATAAGACCCAAACTACAAACATAGCATATGATCGTTTCAGTTTATTGCTACTGTTTTCTGCATGTCAAGTATATGTTCCTATGACCATGAGATCATGCAACTCACGGATATCGGAGGAGTGCCTTGTGTGTATCAAACGTCGCAACGTAACTGGGTGACTATAAAGGTGCTCTACAGGTATCTCCGATGGTGTTTGTTGAGTTGGCATGGATCGAGACTGGGATTTGTTACTCCGTGTAACGGAGAGGTATCTCGGGGCCCACTCGGTAATGCAACATCACAATAAGCCTTGCAAGCAATGTGACTAATTGTTAGTTGCGGGATCTTGTATTACGGAACGAGTAAAGAGACTTGCCGGTAACGAGGTTGAACTAGGTATGGAGATACCGACGATCGAATCTCGGGCAAGTAACATACCGAAGAACAAAGGGAACGATATACGGGATTAACTGAATCCTTGACATAGAGGTTCGACCGATAAAGATCTTCGTAGAATATGTAGGAACCAATGTGGACGTCCAGGTCCCGCCATTGGTTATTGACCGTAGAGGTGTCTCGGTCATGTCTACATAGTTCTCGAACCCGCAGGGTCTGCACACTTAAGGTTCGGTGACGTTTCGGTAGTGTAGAGTTATGTATGGTGGTGACCGAAGGTTGTTCGGAGTCCCGGATGAGATCCCGGACGTCACGAGGAGCTCCGGAATGGTCCGGAGGTAAAGATTCATATATAGGAAGTCCCAGTTTGGTTTCCGGAAAAGTTTCGGGCTCATCGGTAGTGTACCGGGAGTATCGGTATTGTACCGGGAGTGCCGGTAGTGTACCGGAGGACCTCCGGGAGGGGTACTTCGACCCCAAGAGGTCCATGGGCTGTGGGAGAATAATAACCAGCCCTTATTGGGCTGGGAAAACAGCCACAAAGGCCCATGGCGCAGGAGAGAAAGTCCTAAAGTAAAAAGTGGAAAATCAGCCAATAGGAGGCAATCCTACTCCAACTAGGATTGGAGGTGAAGTAGGATTTCTTCCCACCTCCTATTTCGGCCGACCCAAAGGCCTTGGCTGCCTCTCCTCTCCTCTCCTCCTATATATACTAGTGGATTGGGTGGTTTTTGGACAGAATTTCCGGCCACGTGCTACCCGTTTCACCGGTGCACAGTTTCTCCTCTAGATCGGTTTTCCGCAGCGCTTAGGCGAAGCCCTGCCGGAATCACTCCACCACCATCACCGGAGCGCCGTCACGCTGCCGGTGAACTCTCTCTCCTCTCCACCTCCTCTTGCTGGATCAAGATGGTGGAGATCGTCATCAAGCTGCACGTGTGCTGAACGCGGAGGTGCCGTCCGTTCGGCGCTAGATCGGAAGGACCGTGATCGAGATCGCGAGACGGTTCGTGATGAGATCGCGGAACGGATCGTGATGAGTTCGTAGGACAGATCGTGATCAAGATCGTGAGACGGATCGTGATGAGATCGCGGGACGGATCGTGATGAGTTCACGGGACGGATCGTGATTGGATCGCGGGACGGATCGTGATGAGATCGCGGGACGCTCGGCGATTTGGATCGCGAAGATGTTCGACTACACCAACCGCGTTTCTTAACGCTTCCCGCTTAGCGATCTACAAGGGTACGTAGATCCACTCTCCCTCTCGTAGATGCTCATCACCATGGATAGGTTTGCGTGTGCGTAGGAAAATTTTTGTTTCCCATGCGACGTTCCCCAACAAGAGAGAGTTCAGATCTATTCTCAAAAGGTCAAAACCTCAAGTATATATAGGAGGAGGGAGAGGGAGGGCTGACCTAGCCTCTCCTCTAAGGAGGAGGGTTTCGGCCGAAGTGGGGGAGGAGTCCTCCTCCCACAAGGGAGGTGGATCTCCTCCTTTCAAACTCCCTTAGCCCTTATCTCTAGATCCCTAGCCGCATGGGACTTTCTTGAAGATCTTGGCCAGCCCAAGAAAGGGCTGGCACACCTCCTCTATGGGCCCATGAAGTCCCATGGTCGTCACACCCCTCCCGGGGGTCCTCCGGCACCCTCCCGGCACTCCCGGTACACTACCGATGAGCCCGAAAACTTTCCGGTGACCAAAACTAGACTTCCTATATATCAATCTTTACCTCTGGACCATTCTGGAGCTCCTCGTGATGTCCGGGATCTCATCCGGTACTCCGAACAACCTTCAGTAGTCATTTATACCATTTCCCTATAACCCTAGCATCATCGAACCTTAAGTGTGTAGACCCTACGGGTTCGGGAGACACGTAGACATGACCGAGACATCTCTCCGGCCAATAACCAACAGCGGGATCTGGATACCCATGTTGGCTCCCACGTACTCCACGATGATCTCATCAGATGAACCAATATGTCGAGGATTCAACCAATCCCGTATACAATTCCCTTTGTCTATCGGTATGATACTTGCCCGAGATTCGATCGTCGGTATCCCTATACCTTGTTCAATCTCGTTATCGGCAATTCTCTTTACTCGTTCTGTAATACATCATCCCGTGGCTAACTCCTTAGTCGCATTGAGCTCATTATGATGATGTCTTACCGAGTGGGCCTAAAGATACCTCTCTGTCACACGGAGTGACAAATCCCAGTCTTGATTCGTGTCAACCAAACAGACACTTTCGGAGATACCCGTAGTGCACCTTTATAGCCACCCAGTTACGTTGTGACGTTTGGCACACCCAAAGCATTCCTACGGTATCCGGGAGTTGCACAATCTCATGGTCTAAGGAAACGATACTTGACATTGAAAAGCTTTAGCAAATGAACTACACGATCGTGTGCTATGCTTAGGATTAGGTCTTGTCCATCACATCATTCTCCTAATGATGTGATCCCATTATCAACAACATACAATGTCCATGGTCATGAAACCTTGACCATCTATTGATCAACGAGCTAGTCAACTAGAGGCTCGCTAGGGACTTATTGTGGTCTATATATTCACACATGCATTACGGTTTCCGGTTAACACAATTATAGCATGAACAATAGAAAATTATCATGAACAAGGAAATACAATAATAACCATTTTATTATTGCCTCTAGGGCATATTTCCAACAGTCTCCCAATTGCACTAGAGTCAATAATCTAGTTACATTGTGATGAATCGAACACCCATAGCATTCTGGTGTTGATCATGTTTTGCTCGTGAGAGAGGTTTAGTCAACGGATCTGCGACATTCAGATCCGTATGCACTTTACAAATATCTATATCTCCCTCCTGAATGTAATCACGGATGGAGTTGAAGCGGCGCTTGATGTGTCTTGTCTTCTTGTGAAACCTGGGCTCCTTCGCAAGGGCAATAGCTCCAGTGTTATCACAGAATAGAGTCATCGGGCCCGACGCATTGGGAATCACTCCTAGGTCAGTGATGAACTCCTTCATCCAGACTCCTTCCTTTGCTGCTTTCGAAGCAGCTATGTACTCCGATTCACATGTAGATGCCGCCACGACGCTTTGCTTGCTGCTGCACCAGCTGACTGCCCCTCCGGTTTGTGACTTGGAGTCGTCCGGATCTGTGTCGAAGCTAGCATCGGCGTAACCCTTTACGACGAGCTCTTCGGCACCTCCATATACGAGAAACATGTCCTTTGTCCTTTTCAGGTACTTCAGGATATTCTTGACCACTGTCCAGTGTTCCACTCCGGGATCACTTTGGTACCTCCCTACCAAACTTATGGCAAGGTTCACATCAGGTCTGGTACACAACATGGAATACATAATAGAACCTATGGATGAAGCATAGGGGATGTGTTGGGGAACGTCGCATGGGAAACAAAAATTTTCCTACGCACACGCAAACCTATCCATGGTGATGAGCATCTACGAGAGGGAGAGTGGATCTACGTACCCTTGTAGATCGCTAAGCGGGAAGCGTTAAGAAACGCGGTTGGTGTAGTCGAACATCTTCGCGATCCAAATCGCCGAGCGTCCCGCGATCTCATCACGATCCGTCCCACGATCCAATCACGATCCGTCCCTAGAACTCATCACGATCCGTCTCACAAACTTGATCACGATCTGTCCCGCGAACTCATCACGATCTGTTCCGCAATCTCATCGCGAATCGTCTCGCGATCTCGATCACGGTCCTTCCGATCTAGCGCCGAACGGACGGCACCTCCGCGTTCAGCACACGTGCAGCTTGATGACGATCTCCACCATCTTGATCCAGCAAGAGGAGGTGGAGAGGAGAGAGAGTTCACCGGCAGCGTGATGGCGCTCCGGTGATGGTGGTGGAGCAATTCCGGCAGGGCTTCGCCTAAGCGCTGCAGAAATTCGATCTAGAGGAGCACCGGTGGAACGGGTAGCACGTGGCCGTAATTGTTAGCCAAACCCTAGCTATTCCACTAGTATATATAGGAGGAGAGGAGAGGAGAGGCAGCCAAGTCCTTTGGTTCAGCCGAAATAGGAGGTGGAGTGCAATCCTACTTCACCTCCAATCCTAGTTGGAGTAGGATTGCCTCCTATTGGCTGATTTTTTCACTTTTTCCTTTAGGACTTTTTCTCCCTGCGCCATGGGCCTTTGTGGCTGTTTTCCCAGCCCACTAAGGGCCGGTAATTAACCTCTCACATCCCATGGTCCTCTTGGGGTCGAAATACCCCTCCCGGAGGTCCTCCGGTACACTACCGGCACTCCCGGTACACTACCGATGAGCCCGAAACTTTTCCGGCGACCAAACTGGGACTTCCTATATATGAATCTTTACCTCTCGACCATTCCGGAGCTCCTCGTGACGTCCGGGATCTCATCCGGGACTCCGAACAACTCTCGGTCACCACCATACATAACTCTACACTACCGAAACGTCACCGAACCTTAAGTGTGCAGACCCTGCGGGTTCGAGAACTATGTAGACATGACCGAGACACCTCTACGGTCAATAACCAATGGCGGGACCTGGACGTCCACATCGGTTCCCACATATTCTACGAAGATCTTTATCGGTCGAACCTCTATGTCAAGGATTCAGTTAATCCCGTATAACGTTCCCTTTGTCCTTCGGTATGTTACTTGCCCGAGATTCGATCGTCGGTATCTCTATACCTAGTTCAATCTCATTACCGGCAAGTCTCTTTACTCGTTCCGTAATACAAGATCCCGCAACTAACAATTAGTCACATTGCTTGCAAGGCTTATTGTGATGTTGCATTACCGAGTGGGCCCCGAGATACCTCTCCGTCACACGGAGTAACAAATCCCAGTCTCGATCCATGCCAACTCAACAGACACCATCGGAGATACCTGTAGAGCACCTTTATAGTCACCCAGTTACGTTGCGACGTTTGATGCACACAAGGCACTCCTCCGATATCCATGAGTTGCATGATCTCATGGTCATAGGAACATATACATTGACATGCAGAAAACAGTAGCAATAAACTGACACGATCATATGCTACGTTTGTAGTTCGGGTCTTGTCCATCACATCATTCTACTAATGATGTGATCCCGTTATCAACTGACATCTCATGTCCATGGCTAGGAAACCTTAACCATCCTTTGATCAACGAGCTAGTCCATTAGAGGCATACTAGGGACATGGTTTTGTCTATGTATCCACACATGCATTTAAGTCTCCGATCAATACAATTATAGCATGGATAATAAACGATTATCATGAACAAGGAAATATGATAATAAATAATTTATTATTGCCTCTAGGGCATATTTCCAACAGTCTCCCACTTGCACTAGAGTCAATAATCTAGTTCACATCGCCATGTGATTCGCATTGTTATGAATCTAACACCCAATGAGTTCTGGGGCTCGATCATGCTTTGCATGTGAGAGAGGTCTTATAGTCAACGGGTCTGCGATATTCATATCCGTGTGTACTTTTGCAAATCTCTATGTCAAACCGTAAACACTACTACCACACTCCATTTGGTACTATTTCCAAATGGCTGCTCCACTATACGTATCCAGATTGCTACTACTAGTCATCCGGATAGGTGTTAAAGCTTGCATCGACGTAACTCCTTACGACGAACTCTTTATCACCTCCATAATTGAGAAACATCTCCTCAGTCTCTTAGTTACTGAGTATAATCTTGACCGCTATCCAGTGATCCACTCCTGGTTCACTCTTATACCCCCTGACAGACTCATGGCAAGGCACACACAGGTGCGGTACACAGCATGGCATAATATAGAGCCTATGGCTAAGGCATAGGGGACGACGTTCGTCCTTTCTATTTCTTCTGCCGTTGTCGAGCTTTGAGTCTCACTCAACTTTCACACCTTACAAATCAGGCGAGAACTCTTTCTCTGACTGATCCATTTTGAACTCTTTCAAAATCTTGTCAAGGTATGCACTCATTGAAAGTCTCATCGAGCATCTTGATCTATCTCCATAGATTTTGATGCTCAACAATTAGGTAGTTTTATCAAGGTCTTCCCTTGAAAAACACTTTCCAAACAACCGTTTATGCTTTCCAGAAATTCTACATTACTTCTGATTAACAATATGTCATCCACATATACTTATCAGAAATTCTATAGTGCTCCCACTCACTTTATTGCAAATACAAGTTTCTCGTAAACTTTGTATAAACATCAATAACTTTGATCACCTCATCAAAGCATATATTCCAACTCCGAGATGCTTGCTTCAGTCCATGGAAGGATCATCGAAGCTTGGACACCTTTTAGCATCCTTAGGCCTGACAAAACCTTCTGCTTGTATTACATACAACCTTTCCTCAAGTAAACCGTTAAGGAAACGATGTTTTGACATCCATCTGCCAGATTTCATAATTGAAAACACAGCAACTGCTAACATAATTCCAACAGACTTTAGCACCACTACGAGTGAGAAATTCTCATCGTAGTCAACTCCTTGAACTTGTCACAAACAACTTTGCAACAAGTCGAGCTTTACAAATGGTGATATTTACCATCAGCGTCTGTCTTCATTTTTAAAGATCCATTTGTACTCAACGACCTGCCGTCCAATGAGAAAGTCTACCAAAGTCTATACTTGGTTTTCATACATGGATCCTATCTCGGATTTCATGGTCTCATCCATTTGTCGGAATCCGGGCCCATCATCGCTTCTCCAGAGCTCGTAGGTTCATCGCTATCCAACAACATGACCTTTAAGACAGGGTCGTTGTACCACTCAAGAGCAGTACACGTCCTTGTCGACTTACGAGGTTCGATAGTAACTTTATCCGAAGCTTCATGATCATCATCATTAACTTCTTTCTTCAACTAACATAGGCTTCACAGAAACAACTTTCTGCGCTGCGCTACTCTGATTGAAACAAGGTTCAATAACCTCATCAAGTTCTATCTTCCTCCCACTCAATTCTTTCGAGGGAAACCTTTTCTCAGGAAAGGATCCATTCCAGCAACAAACACTTTGCACTTGGATCTGAGATAGAAGGTATACCCAATTGTTCTTGGCGTATTCTATGAAGATGCATTGGTCCGCTTTGGGTTTGAGCTCATTAGGTGAAAACATTTTCCACACAAGCTTCGCAGCCCCAAACATCAAGAAATGACAGCTTTAGGTTTCTATCAAACCATAATTCACACGGTGTCATCTCAACGGATTTAGATGGTGCCCTATTTTAAAGTGAATGCGGTTGTCTCTAATTCATAACCCTAAAACGATAGTATTAAAACGACAAGAGACATCATAGTATGTGCTATATCAAATAAGGCATGACTACGACGTTCGGACACACCATCACACTATGGTGTTCCAGGTGGCGTGAGTTGTGAAACAACTTTCACATTGTCTAAATTTGTATGCCAAACTCGTAACCCAGATATTCACCTCCACGATCATATCGCAGAAATTTTTATCTTCTTGTCACGATGATCTTTAAACTTCACTCTGAACTTTGCTTTGAACCTTTCAAACAATTCATATTTGTCTTTCATTAAGTAAATATACACTATATCTACTCAAATCATCAGTGAAGGTAGGAAAACAATGATATTCACTGCAAGCTATAAACACTCATTGGATCGTATACATCAACATGCATTGTTTCCAATAAGTCACTTGCCCGTTTCATCAAGCCAGAAAACGGGGTTTAGTCATCTTACCAAAAAGGCATGGTCCGCATGTCTCAACCGATTCAAAATCGAATGAGTCCAAAGATCCATCAACATGGAGTTTCTTCATGCGCTTTATACCAATATGACATTTAGCGGCGGTGCCACAAGTATGTGGTACTATCATTATTAACTTTGCATCTTTTGGCATCATTGTTATGAACATGTGTATTACTACGATCAAGATTCAATGAACCATCCTTACTGGGTGCATGACCATTGAAGGTATTTATTCATGTAAGCAGAATAACCATTATTCTCTAACTTGAATGAATAACCGTGTTGCAATAAACATGATCTAATCACGTTCATGCTTCAATGCAAAACACCAAATAAAATTTAGGTTCGTCACTAATCCCGAAGGTAGAGAGAGCGTGCGATGTTTGATCATACCAACCTTGGAAACATTTCCAACACACAGCGTCACCTCACACTTAGCTAGTTCTCCATTTATTCCGTAGCTTTTATTTCGAGCTACTAACATTTAGCAACCGAACCGGTATCCAATACCCAGGTGCTACTAGGAGTACTAGCAAGGTACACATCAATAACATGCATATCAAATATACTTCTGTCGACTTAGCCAGCCTTCTTATCTACCATGTATCCAGGGTTGTTCCGCTTCAGTGACCGTTCTCCTCATAATGGAAGCACTCAGTCTCGGGTTTAGGTTCAACTTTGGGCTGCTTCACTGGAGCAGCAACTGACTTGCCATCCATGAAGTTTCCCTACTTGCCCTTGCCCTTCTCGAAACTAGTGGTTTTACTAACCATCAACACTTTGATGCTCCTTCTTGATTTCTACCTTCACGGTGTCAAAACATCGCGAGCAGCTCAGGAATCATTTCTATCCCTGGCAATTTATAGTTCATCACCAAGTTCTAGTAGCTTAGTGATAGTGACTTGGAGAATTATATTAATCACTATCTTATCTGGAAGATCAACTCCCACTCGATTCAAGCGATTGTAGCACCTAGACAATCTAAGCACATGCTCAACTATTGAGCTATTCTCTTTCGTCTTGCAAGCAAAGAATCTTTGTTTGAGATCTCATATCTCATAACACGGGCACGAGCCTGAGATCACAATCTCAGCTCTTAGAACATCTCGTATGTTCCGTGACGTTCAAAATGTCTTGGAGCCTCAATTCTAAGTCGTAATGCATGACGCACTAAACTATCAAGTAGTCATCAGAACGTGCCTGTCAGATGTTCACAACATCTACAGACGACGCTAGAGGGGGTGGCGTACCGAATGGTGCATTAAGGACATAAGCCTTCTGTGCAGCAATGAGGACAATCCTCATATCACGGACCCAGTCCGCAATATTGCTACCATCATCTTTCAACTCTATTTCTCTAGGAACATATAAAAAAAATTAAGGGAGCTACAGCGCGAGCTAGTAATCTACAACACAATTTGCAAAGACACTATTGACTATGTTCATGATAATGAGTTCAATTAATCATATTACTTAAGAACTCCCACTCAAATTGACATCCCTCAGGTCATCTGAGTGTCACATGATCCAAATTCACCAACTCAAGTCCGATCATCACGTGAGTTGAGGTGGCTTTAATGGTGAACATCATTATGTTGATCATATCTACTATATGACTCATGCTCGACCTTTCGGTCTCTTGTGTTCCGAGGCCATGTCTGTACATGCTAGGCTCGTCAAGTTTAACCCGAGTGTTCCGCATGTGCAAATCTGTCTTGCACCCGTTGTATGTGAACGTAGAGTCTATCACACCCGATCATCACGTGGTGTCTCAACACGACGAACTTTCGCAACGGTGCACACTTGGGGAGAACACAATTTATCTTGAAATTAAGTGAGGGATCACCTTATAATGCTACCGTCGTCCTAAGCAAAACAAGGTGCATAAAAGGACTAACATCACATGCAAATCATAAGTGACATGATATGGCCATGAACTCGTGCTTAAGATCTCCATCTTCAAAGCACCGGCATGATCTCCATCGTCACCGGCACGACAGCATGATCTCCATCATCTTGATCTCCATCAACGTGTCGCGATCGGGGTTGTCACGCCCTGAATGCTTCTACTACTATTGCTACCGTTTAGCGATAAAGTAAAGCATTACATAGCGCTTAATGATTGACACGCATGTCATACAATAATTAAATACAACCCTATGGCTCCTGCCGGTTGCCGTACTCATCGACATGCAAGTCGTGATAATCTATACATCACATGATCATCTCATACATCACATATATCATATCACGTAATTGGCCATATCATATCACAACATACCCTGCAAGAACAAGTTAGACGTCCTCTAATTGTTGTTGCATGTTTTACGTGGCTGCTACGGGTATCTAGCAAGAACAATTATCACCTACGCAAAACCACAACGGTGATACACAAGTTTGCTTTTCAACCTTCTCAAGGACCGCCTTTGTCGGATCCGATCCAACTAGAGTAAGAGAAACTGTCACCCGCAAGCCAGCTAAGCAACAAGTTGCGTCGCGGGAACCGGTCTCTCGTAAGCGTACGAGTAATGTTGGTCCGAGCCGCTTCATCTCACAATACCGCTGAACCAAAATACGACCAAGGGAGGAAGCAATCTAAGCATCAACGCCCACAAACCTTTTGTGTTCTACTCGAGATCTCATCGAACCATCAACCTAGCTCATGATGCCACTGTTGGGGAACGTCGCATGGGAAACAAAAATTTTCCTACGCACACGCAAACCTATCCATGGTGATGAGCATCTACGAGAGGGAGAGTGGATCTACGTACCCTTGTAGATCGCTAAGCGGGAAGCGTTAAGAAACGCGGTTGGTGTAGTCGAACATCTTCGCGATCCAAATCGCCGAGCGTCCCGCGATCTCATCACGATCCGTCCCGCGATCCAATCACGATCCGTCCCTAGAACTCATCACGATCCGTCTCACAAACTTGATCACGATCTGTCCCGCGAACTCATCACGATCTGTTCCGCAATCTCATCGCGAATCGTCTCGCGATCTCGATCACGGTCCTTCCGATCTAGCGCCGAACGGACGGCACCTCCGCGTTCAGCACACGTGCAGCTTGATGACGATCTCCACCATCTTGATCCAGCAAGAGGAGGTGGAGAGGAGAGAGAGTTCACCGGTAGCGTGACGGCGCTCCGGTGATGGTGGTGGAGCAATTCCGGCAGGGCTTCGCCTAAGCGCTGCAGAAATTCGATCTAGAGGAGCACCGGTGGAACGGGTAGCACGTGGCCGTAATTGTTAGCCAAACCCTAGCTATTCCACTAGTATATATAGGAGGAGAGGAGAGGAGAGGCAGCCAAGTCCTTTGGTTCAGCCGAAATAGGAGGTGGAGTGCAATCCTACTTCACCTCCAATCCTAGTTGGAGTAGGATTGCCTCCTATTGGCTGATTTTTTCACTTTTTCCTTTAGGACTTTTTCTCCCTGCGCCATGGGCCTTTGTGGCTGTTTTCCCAGCCCACTAAGGGCTGGTAATTAACCTCTCACAGCCCATGGTCCTCTTGGGGTCGAAATACCCCTCCCGGAGGTCCTCCGGTACACTACCGGCACTCCCGGTACACTATCGATGAGCCCGAAACTTTTCCGGCGACCAAACTGGGACTTCCTATATATGAATCTTTACCTCTCGACCATTCCGGAGCTCCTCGTGACGTCCGGGATCTCATCCGGGACTCCGAACAACTCTCGGTCACCACCATACATAACTCTACACTACCGAAACGTCACCGAACCTTAAGTGTGCAGACCCTGCGGGTTCGAGAACTATGTAGACATGACCGAGACACCTCTACGGTCAATAACCAATGGCGGGACCTGGACGTCCACATCGGTTCCCACATATTCTACGAAGATCTTTATCGGTTGAACCTCTATGTCAAGGATTCAGTTAATCCCGTATAACGTTCCCTTTGTCCTTCGGTATGTTACTTGCCCGAGATTCGATCGTCGGTATCTCTATACCTAGTTCAATCTCGTTACCGGCAAGTCTCTTTACTCGTTCCGTAATACAAGATCCCGCAACTAACAATTAGTCACATTGCTTGCAAGGCTTATTGTGATGTTGCATTACCGAGTGGGCCCCGAGATACCTCTCCGTCACACGGAGTAACAAATCCCAGTCTCGATCCATGCCAACTCAACAGACACCATCGGAGATACCTGTAGAGCACCTTTATAGTCACCCAGTTACGTTGCGACGTTTGATGCACACAAGGCACTCCTCCGATATCCATGAGTTGCATGATCTCATGGTCATAGGAACATATACATTGACATGCAGAAAACAGTAGCAATAAACTGACACGATCATATGCTACGTTTGTAGTTCGGGTCTTGTCCATCACATCATTCTACTAATGATGTGATCCCGTTATCAACTGACATCTCATGTCCATGGCTAGGAAACCTTAACCATCCTTTGATCAACGAGCTAGTCCATTAGAGGCATACTAGGGACATGGTTTTGTCTATGTATCCACACATGCATTTAAGTCTCCGATCAATACAATTATAGCATGGATAATAAACGATTATCATGAACAAGGAAATATGATAATAAATAATTTATTATTGCCTCTAGGGCATATTTCCAACAGGATGACACTCATCTCTTCTCTATCTTTTGTCGTGGTCGGGCATTGAGTCGTACTCAATCTCACACCCTGTAACACACGCAAGAACCCCTTCTTGGACTGATCCATATTGAACTTCTTCAATATCTTTTCAAGGTATGTGCTTTGTGAAAGACCTATGAGCCGTCTCGATCTATCTCTATAGATCTTAATACCTAATATGTAAGCAGCTTCTCCAAGGTCCTTCTTTGAAAAACACTTGTTCAAGTAGGCCTTTTATACTTTCCAATAGTTCTATATCATTTCCCATTATCAGTATGTCATCCACATATAATATAAGAAATGCTACAGAGCTCCCACTCACTTTCTTGTAAATACAGGGTTCTCCATAAACCTGTATAAACCCAAATGCTTTAATCACCTCATTAAAGCGAATGTTCCAACTCCGAGATGCTTGCACCAGCCCATACATGGAGCGCTGGAGCTTGCATACTTGTTTAGCATCTTTAGGATCGACAAAACCTTCCGGCTGCATCATATACAGTTCTTCCTTGAGGAAACCATTAAGGAATGCCGTTTTGACGTTCATTTGCCAGATCTCATAATCATAAAATGCGGCAATGGCTAACATGATTCGGACAGACTTCGGCATCGCTACGGGTGAGAAAGTCTCATCGTAGTCAACTCCTTGAACTTGTCGATAACCCTTAGCGACAAGCCGAGCCTTATAGACGGTCACATTACCATCCACGTCAGTCTTCTTCTTAAAGATCCATTTATTCTCAATGGCTCACTTATCATCAGGCAAGTCCACCAAAGTCCATACTTTGTTCTCATACATGGATCCTATCTCGGATTTCATGGCATCAAGCCATTTGTTGGAATCCGGGCCCGCCATCGCTTCTTCATAGTTCGAAGGTTCACCGTTGTCCAACAACATGATCTCTAGGACAGGGTTGCCGTACCACTCTGGTGCGAAACGTGTCCTAGTGGACCTTCGACGTTCAACTTGATCTGAAGTTTCATGATCATCATCATTAACTTCCTCTCCAGCCGGTGTAGGCTCCACAGAAACAACTTCCTGTGCTGCGCTACTCTCCAGTTCGAGTGGAGGTACTATTACCTCATCAAGTTCTATTTTCCTCCCACTTACTTCTTTCGAGAGAAAATCTTTCTCGAGAAAGGATCCATTCTTGGCAACAAAGACTTTGCCCTCGGATCGTAGGTAGAAGGTATACCCAATAGTCTCTTTGGGATATCCTATGAAGACGCACTTTTTCGCTTTGGGTTCGAGCTTCTCAGGTTGAAGTTTCTTCACATAAGCATCGCATCCCCAAACTTTTAGAAACGACAACTTAGGTTTCTTTCCAAACCATAGTTCATACGGTGTCGTCTCAACGGATTTTGACGGTGCCCTATTTAAAGTGAATGCGGCAGTCTCTAATGCATATCCACAAAATGATAGTGGTAAGTCGGTAAGAGACATCATAGATCGCACCATATCCAATAGAGTGTGATTACGACGTCCAGACACACCATTTCGCTAAGGTGTGCCGGGCGGCATGAGTTGTGAAACAATTCCACATTTCCTAAGGTGCGTGCCAAACTCGTGACTTAAATATTCTCCGCCACGATCAGATCGTAGGCATTTTATTTTCCTGTCACGTTGATTCTCTACCTCACTATGGAATTCCTTGAACCTTTCAAAGGTTTCAGACTTGTGTTCCATAAAGTACACATACCCATATCTGCTCAAGTCATCAGTGAGGGTGAGAACATAACGGTAGCCACCGCGAGCCTCGACGCTCATTGGACCGCATACATCGGTATGTATTATCTCCAACAAGTCAGTTGCTCGCTCCATTGTTCCGGAGAACGGAGTCTTGGTCATCTTGCCCATGAGGCATGGTTCGCACGTGTCAAATGATTCGAAATCAAGTGACTCCAAAAGTCCATCAGCATGGAGCTTCTTCATGCGTTTTACACCAATATGACCAAGGCGGCAGTGCCACATGTAAGTGGGACTATCGTTATCAATCTTACACTTTTTGGTACTCACACTATGGACATGTGTAACATCACGTTCGAGATTCATCAAAAATAAACCATTGACCAGCGGGGCATGACCATAAAACATTTCTCTCATATAAATAGAACAACCATTATTCTCAGATTTAAATGAGTAGCCATCTCGCATCAAGCGAGATCCAGATACAATGTTCATGCTCAAAGCTGGTACTAAATAACAATTATTAAGGTTTAAAACTAATCCCGAAGGTATATGTAGAGGTAGCATGCCGATGGCGATCACATCGACCTTGGAACCATTCCCGACGAGCATCGTCACCTCGTCCTTTGCCAGCCTCCGCTTATTCCGTAGCTCCTGCTTCGAGTTACAAATGTGAGCAACTGCACCGGTATCAAATACCCAAGAGCTACTACGAGCGCTGGTTAGGTACACATCAATAACAAGTATATCACATATACCTTTAACGTTGTCGTCCTTCTTATCCGCTAAGTACTTGGGGCAGTTCCGCTTCTAGTGACCGGTACCCTTGCAATAAAAACACTCAGTCTCGGGCTTGGTCCATTCTTGTTCTTCTTCTTCCCGACAACTTGCTTACCGGGCGCGGCAACAGCTTTGCCGTCCTTCTTGAAGTTCTTCTTACCCTTGCCTTTCTTGAAACTAGTGGTCTTATTCACCATCAACACTTGATGCTCCTTTTTGATCTCAACCTCTGTTGATTTCAGCATCGAGTACAACTTAGGAATGGACTTCTCCATACCTTGCATGTTGTAGTTCGTCACAAAGCTCTTGTAGCTAGGTGGAAGCGACTGGAGGATTCTGTCAATGATCGAGTCATCAGGGAGATTAAATCCTAGCTGAGTCAAGCGGTTGTGCAAACCAGACATCTTGAGTATGTGCTCACTGACAGAACTGTTCTCCTCCATCTTACAACTGAAGAACTTGTTGGAGATTCCATATCTCTCGACCCGGGCATGAGATTGGAAAACCAGTTTCAGCTCTTGGAACATCTCATATGCTCCGTGTTGCTCAAAACGCTTTTGGATCCCCGATTCTAAACTGTAAAGCATGTCGCACTGAACAAGGGAGTAATCATCGTAGCGAGACTGCCAAGCGTTCATAACATCTTGGTCCGCTGGGAAAACGGGTGGGTCACCTAGCGGTGCATCAAGGACATACAATCACTTGGAAGCTATGAGGATTATCCTCAAGCCATGGACCCAGTCCGCATAGTTGCTTCCATCATCTTTCAGCTTAGTTTTCTCTAGGAACGCGTTGAAATTGAGGGTGACCTTCGCGTTGGCCATTGGATCTACAATATAGATAGTAAAGACAATTTTATACTAAGTTCATGATAATTAAGTTCACATAATCAAATTATTTAATGAACTCCCACTTAGATAGACATCTCTCTAGTCATCCAAGTGATACATGATCCATGTCAACTAGCCCGTGTCCGATCATCACGTGAGACAGACTAGTCATCCATGGTGAACATCTCCATGTTGATAGTATCTTCTATACGACTCATGTTCGACCTTTTGGTCTTCCGTGTTCCGAGGCCATGTGTGTACATGCTAGGCTCGTCAAGTCAACCTAAGTGTTCCGCGTGTGTAAATCTGGCTTACACCCGTTGTATGCGAACGTTAGAGCCTATCACACCCGATCATCACGTGGTGCTTCGGAACAACGATCCTTAGTAACGGTGCACAGTTAGGGTGAACACTTTCTTGAAATTTTATTCGAGAGATCATCTTATTTACTATCGTCGTTCTATGCAAATAAGATGTAAACATGATAAACATCACATGCAATCAATATAGTGACATGAAATGGCCAATATCATCTTGCTCCTTTGATCTCCATCTTCGGGGCACCATGATCATCACTGTCACCGGCACGACACCATGATCTCCATCATCATGATCTCCATCATCGTGTCTTCATGAAGTTATCTCGCCAACTATTACTTCCACTACTATGGCTAACGCTTAGCATTAAAGTAAAGTAATTACATGGCGTTTATGATTGACACACGGGTCATACAATAAAATAAGACAACTCCTATGGCTCCTGCCGGTTGTCATACTCATCGACATGCAAGTCGTGAATCCTATTACAAGAACATGATCAATCTCATACATCAAAATGCATCACATCACATCCTTTTGGCCATATCACATCACAAGGCACATGCTGCAAAAACAAGTTAGACGTCCTCTAATTTGTAGTTGCAAGTTTTACGTGGCTGCTATAGGTTACTAGCAAGAACGTTTCTTACCTACGCCAAAACCACAATATGATATGCCAATTGCTATTTACCCTTCATAAGGACCCTTTTCATCGAATCCAATCCAACTAAGGTGGGAGAGACAGACACCCGCTAGCCACCTTATGCAACTAGTGCATGTTAGGCGGTGGAACCGGTCTCAGGTAAGCGTACGTGTAAAGTTGGTCCGGACCGCTTCATCCCACAATACCGCCGAATCAAGATAAGACTAGTAGCGGTAAGCAAATAAACAAAATTGACGCCCACAACAACTTGTGTTCTACTCGTGCATAGATTCTACGCATAAACCTAGCTCATGATGCCACTGTTGGGAGACGTAGTAGTAAATCAAAATTTTCCGACGTATCACCAAGATCTATCCATGGAGAAACCATCAACGAGAGGGGAGAGATTGCATCTTCATACCTTTGAAGATCGCCAAACGGAAGCGTTACAAGAACGCGGTTGGTGGAGTCGTACTCGCAGCAATTCAGATCGCGGTGGATTCCAATCTAAGCGCCGAACAACGACGCCTCCGCGTTCAACACACGTACAGCCTGGTGACGTCTGTTGGGGAAAGTCGCATGGGAAACAAAAAAAATTCCTACGCACACGTAGATCTATCCATGGTGATGAGCATCTACAGAGGGAGAGTGGATCTACATACCCTTGTAGATCGCTAAGCGGGAAGCGTTAAGTAACGCGGTTGATGTAGTCGAACGTCTTCGCGATCCAAATCGCCAAGCGTCCCGCGATCCGATCACGATCCGTCCCGATCAAGTACTGAACGGACGGCACCTCCGCGTTCATCACACGTGCAGCTTGATGATGATCTCCGCCTTCTTGATCCAGCAAGAGGGAGCGGAGAGGTAGAAGAGTTCTCCGGCAGCGTGATGGCGCTCCGGCGATGGTGGTGGAGCTATTCCTGCAGGGCTTCACCTAAGCATTGCAGAAAACTGATCTAGAGGAGAAACTACGATCTAGAGGAAGTAGAGAGAGCACATGGCAATTAGGGTTAGCTCTTCCCTCTAAATCCTCTAGTATATATAGGAGGGAGGAAGGGGAGGAGGCAGCCTCAAACCCTCAAGACCTGGCCGAAATTGGAGGGAGGAGTCCTCCTCCTCCACTCCTAGTAGGATTAGGACTCCTTCCTTATTTGGCCTTTTTTGCCTTTTTCCACATTTTTATCTTTTGGCTTTTCTTCCCAGCCACATGGGCCTTGTGTGGGACTTCCACCAGCCCACTAAGGGCTGGTATTCACCCTCACACAGCCCATGTAGCCTCTTGGGTCGAAATACCCCTCCCGATGGTCCCTAGGTACACTACCGACACTCCCGGTACACTACCGATGAGCCCGAAACTTTTCCGGCGACCAAAACAGGACTTTCTATATATAAATCTTTAACTCCGGACCATTCCGGAGCTCCTCGTGACATCCAGGATCTCATCCGGGACTCCAAACAAACTTCGGTCACCACCATACATAACTCTATACTACCGAAACGTCACCAAACCTTAAGTGTGCAGACCCTGCGGGTTCAAGAACTATGTAGACATGACCGAGACACCTCTACAGTCAATAACCAGTGGCGGGACCTGGATGTCCACAATTGTTCCTACATATTCTACAAAGATCTTTGTCGGTCGAACCTCTATGTCAAGGATTCAGTTAATCCCGTACAACGTTCCTTTTGTCCTTCGGTATGTTACTTGCCCGAGATTCGATCGTCGGTATCTCCATACCTAGTTCAACCTCGTTACCGTCAAGTCTCTTTACTCGTTCTGTAATAAAAGATCCCGTGGCTAACATTTAGTCACATTGCTTGCAAGGCTTGTTGTGATGTTGTATTACCGAATTGGCCCTGAGATACCTCTCCATCACACGGAGTAACAAATCCCAGTCTTGATCCATGCCAACTTAACAGACACCCTCGAAGATACCTGTAGAGTACCTTTATAGTCACCCAGTTATGTTGCGACGTTTGATACAGACAAGGCACTCCTCCGATGTCAGTGAGTTGCATGATATCATGGTCATAGGAACATATACTTGACATGTAGAAAACAGTAGCAATAAACTGACACGATCATATGCTACGTTTGTAGTTTGGGTCTTTTCCATCACATCATTCTCCTGATGATGTGATCCCGTTATCAAATGACATCTCATGTCCATGACTTGGAAACCTTAACCATCTCTTGATCAACGAGCTAGTCTATTAGAGGCATACTAGGGACATGGTTTTGTCTATGTATCCACACATGCATCTAAGTCTCCGATCGATACAATTATAGCATGGATAATAAACAATTATCATGAACAAGGAAATATGATAATAACCAATTTATTATTGCCTCTAGGGCATATTTCCAACAGTCTCCCACTTGCACTAGAGTCAATAATCTAGTTCACATCACCATGTGATTCGCATTGTTATGAATCTAACACCCAATGAGTTTTGGGGCTCGATCATGCTTTGCATGTGAGAGAGGTCTTATAGTCAGCGGGTCTATGATATTCAGATCCGTGTGTACTTTGCAAATCTCTATGTCAAATTGTAAACATTGCTCTATTATACGTATCCAGGTTGCTACTATGAGTCATCTAGATTGGTGTTAAAGCTTGCATCAACGTAACTCTTTACGATGAATTCTTTATCACCTCCATAATCGAGAAACATCTCCTTAGTCCTCTGGTTACTAAGGATAACCTTGACTGTTGTCCAGTGATCCACTCCTGAATCACTCTTGTACCCCTTGACATACTCATGGCAAAGCACACACTAGGTGCGGTACACAGCATGGCATAATATAGAGCCTATGGCTAAGGCATAGGGGACGACGTTCGTCCTTTCTCTTTCTTCTGCTGTTGTCGAGCTTTGAGTCTCACTCAACTTCATACCTTACAAATCATGCGAGAACTCTTTCTCTGACTGATCCATTTTGAACTCTTTCAAAATCTTGTCAAGGTATGCACTCATTGAAAGTCTCATCAAGCATGTTGATCTATCTCTATAGATTTTGATGCTCAGCAATTAGGTAGCTTTGTTCAGGTCTTCCTTTGAAACTCACTTTTCAAACAACCGCTTATGCTTTCCAGAAATTCTACATTATTTCTGATCAAAAATATGTCATCCACATATACTTATCAGAAATTCCATAGTGCTCCCACTCACTTTATTGTAAATACAAGTTTCTCGTAAACTTTGTATAAACTGAAAAACTTTGATCACCTCATCAAAGTGTATATTCCAATTCCGAGATGCTTGCTTCAGTCCATAGAAGGATCACTGAAGCTTGCACACCTTTTAGCATCCTTAGAACTAACAAAACCTTCTGGTTGTATCACATACAACCTTTCGTCAAGTAAACCGTTAAGGAAACGTTGTTTTGGCATCCATCTGCCAGATTTCATAATTGAAAAATGCAGCAATTGCTAACATAATTCCAACAGACTTTAGCATCGCTATGAGTGAGAAAGTCTCATCGCAATCAACTCCTTGAACTTGTCACAAACATCTTTGCAACAAGTCGAGCTTTACAAATGGTGATATTCACCATCAGCGTCTGTCTTCATTTTAAAGATCCATTTGTACTCAGCGACGTGCCTTCCAACGAGCAAGTCTACCAAAGTCTATACTTGGTTTTCATACATGGATCCTTTCTCGGATTTCATGGCCTCTAACCATTTGTCGGAATCCGGGCCCATCATCGCTTCTTCATAGATCGTAGGTTCATCGTTGTCCAATAACATGACCTCTAAGACAAGGTTGTCGTACCACTCAGGAGCAGTATACGTCCTTGTCGACCTATGAGGTTCGATAGTAACTTGATCCGAAGCTTCATGATCATCATCATTTACTTCCTATTCAAGTGACATAGGTTCCACAGAAACATCTTTCTGCGCTGCTCTACTCTCTGGTTGAAACAAAGGTTCAACAACCTCATCAAGTTCTATCTTCCTCCCACTCAATTCTTTCGAGAGAAACTTTTCCTCGGGAAAGGACCCGTTTTAGCAACAAACATTTTATGCCTGGATCTGAGATAGAAGGTTCACCTAACTGTTCTTAGGTTATTCTATCAAGATGCATTAGTCCGCTTTGGGTTCGAGCATATTAGGTGAAAACACTTTCCACACAAGCGTCGTAGCCCCAAACATTAAGAAATGACAGCTTAGGTTTCTATTAAACCATAATTCACACGGTGTCATCTCAACGGATTTAGATGGTGCCCTATTTAAAGTGAATGTAGTTGTCTCTAATGCATAACCCCAAAATTATAGTAGCTAAACGATAAGAGACATCATAGCACGCACCATATCCAATAGAGCACGACTATGACATTCCGACACACCACACACTATGGTGTTCCAGGTGGCAGGAGTTGTGAAACAACTTTCACATTGTCTAAAGTTGTATGCCAAACTCGTAACTCAGATATTCACTTCCACGATCATATCGCAGACATTTTTATCTTCTTGTCACGATGATCTTAAACTTCACTCTGAATTTGCTTGAACCTTTCAAACGATTCAGACTTTGTGTTTCATTAAGTAAATATACACTATATCTACTCAAATCATCAGTGAAGGTAAGAAAATAACGATATCCACCGCACGCTAAAAGACTCATTGGATTGCATACATCACTCATGTATCATTTCCAATAAATCACTTGCCCTCTCCATTAAACCGGAAAACGGGGTTTTAGTCATCTTATCCAAGAGGCATGGTCCGCATGTCTCAACCGATTCAAAATCGAATGAGTCAAAAGATCCATCAGCATGGAGTTTCTTCATGCGCTTTATACCAATATGACATTTAGCGGCAGTGCCACAAGTATGTGGTACTATCATTATTAACTTTGTATCCTTTGGCATCAATGTTATGAACATGTGTATTACTACGATCAAGATTTAACAAACCATTCTCACTGGGTGTATGACCATCGAAGGTATTATTCATGTAAACAAAATAACCATTATTCTCTGACTTAAATGAATAACCGTATTGCAATAAACACGATCTAATCACGTTCATGCTCAACGCAAACACCAAATAACATTTATTTAGGTTCGTCTCTAATCCCGAAGGTAGAGGGAGCATGCGATGTTGATCATATCAACCTTGGAAACATTTCCAACACACATCATCACCTGACCCTTAGCTAGTTCTCCGTTTATTCCGTAGCTTTTTATTTCGAGTTACTAACATTTAGCAACCGAACCGGTATCCAATACCCTGGTGCTACTAGGAGTACTAGCAAGGTACACATCAATAACACGTATATCAAATATATTTATATCGACATTGTCAGCCTTCTTATCTACCAAGTATCTAGGATTGTTCCGCTTCAGCGACCGCTCTCCTCATAATCGAAGCACTTAGTCTTGGGTTTGGGTTCAACTTTGGGTTGCTTCACTAGAACAGCAACTGACTTGCCATCCATGAAGTTTCCCTCCTTGCCCTTGCCCTTCTCGAAACTAGTGGTTTTACTAACCATCAACACTTGACGCTCCTTCTTGATTTCTACCTTCGCGGTGTCACACATCGCGAATATCTCACGGATCATTATTTCTATCCCTGGCATCTTATAGTTCATCACCAAGTTCTAGTAGCTTAGTGACAGTGACTTGGAGAACTATATCAATCACTATCTTATCTGGAAGATCAACTCCCACTCGATTCAAGCGATTGTAGCACCCAGACAATCTGAGCACATGCTCAACGATTGAGCTATTCTCTTTCATCTTGCGGGCAAAGAATCTTGTTGGAGATCTCATATCTTGCAACACGGGCACGAGCCTGAGATCCTAATTTTAGCTCTTAGAACATCTCACATGTTCCGTGACGTTCAAAACGTTTCAGAGGCTCAATTCTAAGCCGTAATGCATGACGCACTAAACTATCAAGTAGTCATCAGAACGTGCCTGTCAGATGTTCACAACATCTACAAACGACGCTAGAGGGGTTGGCGCACCGAGTGCTGTATTAAGGACATAAGCCTTCTGTGCAGCACTGAGGACAATCCTCAGATCACGGACCCAGTCCGCAATATTGCTACCATCATCTTTCAACTCTATTTCTCTAGGAACATATAAAAATACGAGGGAGCTACATCGCGAGCTAGTAATCTACAACATAATTTGCAAAGGCACACTGACTAAGTTCATAACAATGAGTTCAATTAATCATATTACTTAAGAACTCCCACTCAAATTGACATCCCTCCGGTCATTCGAGTGATACATGATCCAAATTCACCAACTCAAGTCCGATCATCACATGAGTTGAGGTGGTTTCAATGGTGAACATCATCATGTTGATCATATCTACTATATGACTCATGTTCGACCTTCCGGTCTCTTGTGTTCCGAGGCCATGTCTATACAAGCTAGGCTCGTCAAGTTTAACCCGAGTGTTCTGCATGTGCAACACTGGCTTGCACCCGTTGTATGTGAACATAGAGTCTATCACATCCGATCATCACGTGGTGTCTCGACATGACGAACTTTCGCAACGGTGCACACTCGGGGAGAACACAATTTATCTTGAAATTAAGTGAGGGATCACCTTATAATGCTACCGTCGTCCTAAGCAAAACAAGGTGCATAAAAGGATTAACATCACATGCAATTCATAAGTGACATGATATGGCCATGAACTTGTGCTTTTGATCTCCATCATGAAAGCACCGGCATGATCTCCATCGTCACCGCATGACACCATGATCTCCATCATCTTGATCTCCATCAACGTGTCGCCATCTGGGTTGTCGCGCCCAACATGCTTCTACTACTATTGCTACCATTTCGCGATAAAGTAAAGCATTACATAGCGCTTAGTGATTGACACGCAGGTCATACAATAATTAAAGACAACCCTATGGCTCTTGCCGGTTGCCGTACTCATCGACATGCAAGTCGTGATAATCTATACATCACATGATCATCTCATACATCACATGTATCACATCATGTAATTGGCCATATCACATCACAACATACCCTGCAAAAACAAGTTAGACGTCCTCTAATTGTTGTTGCATGTTTTACGTGGCTGCTACGGGTATCTAGCAAGAACAATTCTCACCTACGCATAAACCACAACGGTGATACATTAGTTGCTTTTCAACCTTCTCAAGGACCGCCTCTGTCGAATCCGATCCAACTAAAGTAGGAGAAACTGACATCCGCTAGCCATCTTTTGCAACAAGTGCAGTTGAGGGAACCGGTCTCTCGTAAGCGTACGAGTAAGGTTGGTCCGGGCCGCTTCATCCCACAATACCGCTGAACCAAAACACGACCAAGGGAGGAAGCAATCTAAACATCAACGCCCACAAACCTTTTGTGTTCTACTCGAGATATCATCTACACATAGACCTAGCCCTGATACCACTGTCGGGGAACGTCGCATGGGAAACGAAAAAAATTCCTACGCACATGCAGATCTATCCATGGTGATGAGCATCTACGAGAGGGAGAGTGGAACTACGCACCCTTGTAGATCGCTAAGCGGGAAGCGTTAAGTAACGCGGTTGATGTAGTCGAACATCTTCACAATCCAAATCGCCGAGCGTCCCGCGATCCAATCATGATCTGTCCCGATCAAGTACTGATCGGACGGCACCTCCGCGTTCATCACACGTGCAGCTTGATGACGATCTCGGCCTTGTTGATCCAGCAAGAGGGAGCGGAGAGGTAGAAGAGTTCTCCGGCAGCGTGACGGCGCTCCGGCGATGGTGGTGGAGCTATTCCTGCATGGCTTCACCTAAGCACTGCAGAAAACTGATCTAGAGGAGAAACTACGATCTAGAGAAGTAGAGAGAGCACGTGGCAATTAGGGTTAGCTCTTCCCTCTAAATCCTCTAGTATATATAGGAGAGAGGAAGGGGAGGAGGCAGCCTCAAACTCTCAAGACCTGGCCGAAATTGGAGGGAGGAGTCCTCCTCCTCCACTCCTAGTAGGATTAGGACTCCTTCCTTATTTGGCCTTTTTGCCTTTTTCCACCTTTTTCTCTTTGGGCTTTTCTTCCCAGCCACATGGGCCTTGTGTGGGACTTCCACCAGCCCACTAAGGGCTGGTATTCACCCTCACACAGCCCATGTAGCCTCTTGGGTCGAAATACCCCTCCCGATGGTCCCTAGGTACACTACCGACACTCCCGGTACACTACCGATGAGCCCGAAACTTTTCCGGCGACCAAAATAGGACTTCCTATATATAAATCTTTACCTACGGACCATTCCGTAGCTCCTCGTGACGTCCAGGATCTCATCCGGGACTCCAAACAAACTTCGGTCACCACCATACATAACTCTATACTACCGAAACGTCACCAAACCTTAAGTGTGAAGACCCTGCGGGTTCGAGAACTATGTAGACATGACTGAGACACCTCTACAGTCAATAACCAGTGGCGGGACCTGGATGTCCACATTGGTTCCTACATATTCTACGAAGATCTTTATCGGTCGAACCCTCTATGTCAAGGATTCAGTTAATCCCGTATAACGTTCCTTTTGTCCTTCGGTATGTTACTTGCCCGAGATTCGATCGTCGGTATCTCCATACCTAGTTCAACCTCGTTACCGGCAATTCTCTTTACTCGTTCCGTAATACAAGATCCCGTGGCTAACATTTAGTCACATTGCTTGCAAGGCTTGTTGTGATGTTGTATTACCGAGTGGGCCCTGAGATACCTCTCTGTCACACGGAGTAACAAATCCCAGTCTTGATCCATGCCAACTCAACAGACACCCTCGAAGATACCTGTAGAGTACCTTTATAGTCACCCAGTTACATTGCGACATTTGATACACACAAGGCACTCCTCCGATGTCAGTGAGTTGCATGATCTCATGGTCATAGGAACATATACTTGACATGCAGAAAATAGTAGCAATAAACTGACACGATCATATGCTACGTTTGTAGTCTGGGTCTTGTCCATCACATCATTCTCCTAATGATGTGATCCCGTTATCAAATGACATCTCATGTCCATGGCTAGGAAACATTAACCATCTTTTGATCAACGAGCTAGTCTATTAGAGGCATACTAGGGACATGGTTTTGTCTATGTATCCACACATGCATCTAAGTCTCCGATGGATACAATTATAGCATGGATAATAAACAATTATCATGAACAAGGAAATATGATAATGACCAATTTATTATTGCCTCTAGGGCATATTTCCAACAACGTCTACTACGCCTTGATCCAGCAAGGAGGAAGGAGAGGTTGGGGAAGGGCTCCAACAGCAGCACGACGGCGTGGTGGTGGTGGAGTAGCAAGGTATTCCGGTAGGGCTTCGCCTAAGCGATGCGGAGGAGGAAGTAGAGAGGTAGGGCTTCACTATGAGAGAGAGAGAGTTCAGATCTATTCTCAAAAGGCCAAAACCTCAAGTATATATAGGAGGAGGGAGAGGGAGGGCTGACCTAGCCTCTCCTCTGAGGAGGAGGGTTTTGGCCGAAGTGAGGGAGGAGTCCTCCTCCCACAAGGGAGGTGGATCTCCTCCTTTCAAACTCCCTTAGCCCTTATCTCTAGATCCCTAGCCGCATGGGCCTTTCTAGAAGGTCTTGGCCAGCCCAATAAGGGCTGGCACACCTCCTCTAAGGGCCCATGAAGTCCCATGGTCGTCACACCCCTCTCGGGGGTCCTCCTGCACCCTCTCAGCACTCACGGTACAGTACCGATGAGCCCGAAAACTTTCCGGTGACCAAAACTGGACTTCCTATATATTAATCTTTACTTCCGGACCATTCCAAAGATCCTCGTGACGTCCAGGATCTCATCCGGGACTCCGAAAAACCTTCGGTAGTCACGTATACCATTTCCCTATAACCCTAGCGTCATCGAACCTTAAGTGTGTAGACCCTATGGGTTCGGGAGACACGTAGACACGTAGACATGACCGAGACATCTCTTCGGCCAATAACCAACAGCGGGATCTGGATACCCATGTTGTCTCCCACGTACTCCATGATGATCTCATCGGATGAACCATGATGTCGGTGATTCAATCAATCCCATATACAATTCCCTTTGTCTATCGGTATGATACTTGCCCGAGATTCGATCGTCGGTATCCCTATACCTTGTTCAATCTTGTTACCGGCAAGTCTCTTTAATCATTTTGTAATACATCATCCCGTGGCTAACTCCTTTGTCACATTGAGCTCATTATGATGATGTCTTACCGAGTGGGCCCAGAGATACCTCTCCGTCACACGGAGTGACAAATCCCAGTCTCGATTCGTGCCAACCCAACAGACACTTTCGAAGATACCCGTAGTGCACCTTTATTGCCACCCAGTTACGTTGTGACGTTTGGCACACCCAAAGCATTCCTACGGTATTCGGGAGTTGCACAATCTCATGGTCTAAGGAAACGATACTTGACATTGAAAAGCTTTAGCAAATGAACTACACGATCTTGTGCTATGCTTCGAATTAGGTCTTGTCCATCACATCATTCTCCTAATGATGTGATCCCGTTATCAACGACATCCAATGTCCATGGTCATGAAAACTTGACCATCTATTGATCAACGAGCTAGTCAACTAGAGTCTCACTAGGGACTTATTGTGGTCTATGTATTCACACATGCATTACGGTTTCCGGTTAACACAATTATAGCATGAACAATAGACAATTATCATGAACAAGGAAATACAATAATAACTATTTTATTATTGCCTCTAGGGCATATTTCCAACACAACGTGCCGAACTGTGATAGTGTCATGCAGTTTTCTCGGACCTGGCCCGGTCCACGGCCGGGTTCAGGGGCGCCAGACATCACATCCCGGTGATATGCCAGCGCGCGTGCAAGCTCGCGGTGCGCGCCCTCATCCAGAGGAGCTCACTCGTTGGGAAGGCCGCGGCCATGGCCGGCGCCGAGATCACCCGGAAGCACTTCCTGGGGGCCATGGAGCATGCGAGGCGGAGCGTCAGCGGCATGGACGTGTTGAAGTATGACTACTCTGCTCAGAAGTTCAAGCAGGGCGGGAGCTTTGAGGAGGCGCCGTCGCCGCCGCAGACACAGGTAGGCCCGCCGGAGGGGCATTTGGAGCTGAAGGCCGCGGAGGACGTCGACTCTTCCATGGACAAGGGTTTGCTCTAAAAATATACTGTACCTAGGAGTTGTAATTTGCATATTTACTTTAATTTTTATTAATTACTTGTAAGTTGCAGAACTTTGCTACGGCTTGTGTGTTGGGTTGGGGGGTGTCTAGATGAGTAATATTAAAAAAACGTCTTACATTATGGGACGGAGTGAGTAGTATGCAAGAAGGAAAAAAACTGAAAAAATTGTTTGCAGGAATCTCCATGCAAGATCAACAGATTATAGTATCGACTTAGATCGATTGATTTCTAGCAAAGCCGATTGGGTTATTGTGATGAGGCAAAAATTATCTCGGATGAAAATGCGTGGTGGTTCTTCTCACAAAGTTTGTTCACCTTTTCTCAAACATGAAAGATATTGATATGAATAGTACTACCTTCGTCCTATAATATAAGAGCATTTTTAACGCTACAATATCAAAAGCGCTCTTATATATCGGACAGATAGAATAATGCTCTACAAAACATGTCAAGGTCATGAAAGAGATCCCTAAACTTACAAGAACCTGAAATCGGTATATCATGAAGATACCCTGGAATTACATAATGTGCAATGCTAATATTCTCCTAAGGTTTATTGTAATATGAGATGCAACAGAAAAGACATATGCTTACTCTAACAATAGTAAGCAGATTGCCACAGCGACAACACGGCCCCCACCTCCATCTCCTTTCCCAGGAAAAAACTTAGGATTCCTCTATCTTCCGCCATCGCCGCCTCTGGTCCGCCTCGTCTCTAGCGGCCCTAGGGCTATGAAGGCGCGATGGACTCCGGCCCTTGCTGACGGGAGGGATCTTCACTCGTTTTTAGTGTTGGGGAACGTTGCATGGGAAACAAAAAATTTCCTACGCACACGCAGATCTATCCATGGTGATGAGCATCTACGAGAGGGAGAGTGGATCTACATACCCTTGTAGATCGCTAAACGGGAAGCGTTCAGAAACGCGGTTGGTGTAGTCGAACGTCTTCGCGATCCAAATCACCGAGCGTCTCGCGATCCGATCACGAACCATCCCGCGATCTCGTCACGATCCATCCCGCGATCCAATCACGAACGTCTCGTGGCCTTGATCACGGTCCTTCCGATCTAGTACCGAATGGACGGCACCTCCGCATTTAGCACACGTGCAGCTTGATGACGATCTCCGCCGTCTTGATCCATCAAGAGGGAGCGGAGAGGTAGGAGAGTTCACCGGCAGCGTGACGGCGCTCCGGCGATGGTGGTGGAGGAATTCCGGCAGGGCTTCGCCTAAGTGCTCCAGAAAAAATCGATCTAGAGGAGACTGGAGGAACGGGTAGCATGTGGCTGTAAATCAAGTGCAAAACACCCAATACCTCCAGTATATATAGGAGGAGAGGAGGAGAGGCCTTGGCACAAGATCCAAGGCCTCCTTGCTTTGGCAAAAGGAGAGAGGGAGAGGTGTAGTCCACCTCCAATCCTAGTAGGACTAGGATTCACCCTATTTTTCCATTTTTCCACTTTTTCTCTTAGGCCTTTTTTCCTCCATCCGCATGGGCCTCTTGTGGATGTTACACCAGCCCACTAAGGGCTGGTTATTACTTTCCCACAGCCCATGAAGCCTCTTGGGTCAAAATAACCCTCCCGAAGGTCTCTCGGTACCCTACCGGCACTCCCGGTACACTACCTATGAGCCCGAAACTTTTCTGGCGACCAAAACAGAACTTCCTATATATGAATATTTACCTCCAGACCATTCCAGAGCTCCTCGTGACGTCCGGGATCTCATCCGGGACTCCGAACAACCTTCGGTCTCCACCATACATAACTCTACACTACCGAAACGTCACCAAACCTTAAGTGTGCAGACCCTGCGGGTTCGAGAACTATGTAGACATGACCGAGACACCGCTACGGTCAATAACCAATGGCGGGACCTGGATGTCCACATTGGTTCCTAGATATTATATGAAGATCTTTATTGGTCGAACCTCTATGTCAAGGATTCAGTTAATCCCGTATGATGTTCCCTTTGTTCTTCGGTATGTTACTTGCCCGAGATTCGATCGTCGGTATCTCCATACCTAGTTCAACCTCGTTACTGGCAAGTCTCTTTAGTCCTTCCATAATACAAGATCCCGTGACTAACACTTAGTCACATTTCTTGCAAGGCTTGTTGTGATGTTGTATTACCGAGTGGGCCCTGAGATACCTCTCCGTCACATGGAGTAACAAATCCCAGTCTTGATCCATGCCAATTCAACAGACACCCTCGGAGATACCTGTAGAGCACCTTTATAGTCACCCAGTTACGTTGCGACGTTTGATACACACAAGACACTCCTCCGATGTCCGTGAGTTGCATGATCTCATGGTCATAGGAACATATACTTGACATGCAGAAAAGAGTAGCAATAAACTAACACGATCATATGCTACGTTTGTAGTTTTGGGTCTTGTCCATCACATCATTCTCCTAATGATGTGATCCCGTTATCTAATGACATCACATGCCAATGGCTAGGAAACCTTGACCATCTTTGATCAACGAGCTAGTTCACTAGAGGCATACTAGGGACATAGTGTTGTCTATTTATCCACACATGCAATGTGTTTCCAATCAATACAATTATAGCATGGATAATAAACGATTATCATGAACAAGGAAATACAATAATAAACATTTTATTTATTGCCTCTAGGGCATATTTCCAACAGTCTCCCACTTGCACTAGAGTCAATAATCTAGTTCACATCACTATGTGATTTACATTGTAATGAATCGAACACCCATGCAGTTCTGGTGTTGATCATGTTTAGCCCTTGGAAGAGGTTTAGTCAACGGGTCTGCAACATTCAGATCCGTGTGCACTTTGTAAATATTTATGTCCTTCTCCTCGATGTAATACCGGATGGATTTGAAGCGTCGCTTTATGTGTCTGGTCCTCTTGTGAAACCTTGGTTCCTTGGCTAGTGCAATGGCACCAGTGTTGTCACAGAACAGGTTCATTGGATTCAGTGCACTAGGCACTACTCCAAGATCTGTCATGAACTGCTTCATCCAGACACCTTCCTTCGCCGCCTCCGAGGCTGCAATGTACTCCGCTTCGCACGTAGAATCAGCTACCACGCTTTGCTTGGAACTGCACCAGCTTACTGCTCCCCCGTTAAGAATAAATACGTATCCGGTTTGCGACTTAGAGTCGTCCGGATCGGTGTCAAAGCTTGCATCGCGTAACCCTTTACGACGAGCTCTTCATCACCTCCATAAACGAGAAACATTTCCTTAGTCCTTTCAGGTACTTAAGGATATTCTTGACCGCTTGCCAGTGCTCCATTCCTGGATCCCTTTGAAACCTTCCGGCCATACTTATGGCAAGGCTAACATCGGGTCTTGTGCACAGCATTGCATACATGATAGAGCCTATGGCTGAAGCATAGGGGATGATGCTCATCTTTTCTTTATCTTCTGCAGTCACTGGGCATTGAGTCTTACTCAACTTCACACCTTGTAACACAGGCAAGAACCCCTTCTTGGACTGATCCATTTTGAACTTCTTCAAAACTTTATCAAGGTATGTGCTCTATGAAATTGCTATTAAGCGTCTCGATCTATCTCTATAGATCTTAATGCCTAATATGAAAGCAGCTTCTCCTAGGTCCTTCATTGAAAAACTCTTATTCAAATATTCCTTCACATTTTCCAGCATTTCTATAGTGTTTCCAATCAGCAATATGTCACCCACATATAATACTAGAAATGCTATAGAGCTCCCAATCACTTTCTTGTAAATACAAGCTTCTCCATAAACTTGTATAAACTCAAACGCTTTGATCACCTCATCAAAGCACTTATTCCAACTCCGAGATGCTTGCACCAGTCCATAAATGGATCGCTGGAGTTTGCAAACTTTGTCAGCATTCTCTGGATCGACAAAACCTTTGGGTTGCATCATATACAACTCTTCCTCAAGGAAACCATTGAGGAACACCGTTTTCACATCCATCTGCCAAATTTCATAGTCAAAATAAGCAGCTACTGCCAACATGATTCTGACAGACTTAAGCATCGCTACGGGTGAGAAAGTCTCATCGTAGTCAACTCCTTGAACTTGTGAAAAACCCTTTGCCATAAGTCAAGCTTTATAGACGGTGATATTACCGTCCGCGTCCGTCTTCTTCTTAAAGATCCATTTGTTCTGAATGACCTTTCGCCCTTCAGGTAATACTTCCAAAGTCCATACTTTGTTTTCATACATGGATCCCATCTCGGATTTCATGGCCTCTAACAATTTCTTGGAATCCGGGCCCATCACTGCTCCTCCATAGCTCGTAGGTTCATTGTTGTCCAACAACATGACCTCTAAGATAGGGTTGCCATACCACTCTGGAGCAGTACGCGCCCTTGTCGACCTACGAGGTTCAATAGCAGCTTGATCTGAAGCTTCATGATCATCATCATTAACTTCCTCTTCTACCGTCGTAGGTTCCACAGAAACATCTTTCTGCGCTGCGCTACTCTCTGGTTGAAGTAGAGGTTCAATAACCTCATCAAGCTCTATTTTCCTCCCACTCAATTCTTTCGAGAGAAACTCTTTCTCAAGAAATGTTCCGTTCTTAGCAGCAAACACTTTGCCTTCGGATCCGAGATAGAAGGTATACCCGACTGTCTCTTTCGAGTATCCTATGAAGATGCATTTCTCCGCTTTGGGTTCTAGCTTTTTAAGCTGAAGCTTTTTGACATAAGCATCACATCCCCAAACTTTAAGAAACGACAACTTTGGCCTCTTGCCAAACCATAGTTCATATGGCGTCGTCTCAACGGATTTCGATGGTGCCCTATTTAAAGTGAATGTTGTTGTCTCTAATGCATAACCCCAAAACGATAGTGGCAAATCAGCAAGAGACATTATAGAATGCACCATATCTAATAAGGTTCGATTACGACGTTCGGACACACCATTACGCTGTGGTGTATCGGGCGGTGTCAACTGTGAAACAATTCCACACTCTCTTAAGTGACTGCCAAACTCATAACTCAGATATTCACCTCCTCGATCAGATCGCGGGAATTTAATATTCTAGTTACGATGATTCTCAACTTCACTCTGAAATTGCTTGAACTTTTCAAACGTTTCAGACTTGTGTTTCATCAAGTAAATATACCCATATCTACTTAAGTCATCAGTGAGGGTGAGAAAATAACAATATCCACCACGCGCTACAACATTCATTGGACCGCACACATCAGTATGTATGATTTCCAATAAGTCACTCGCCCGTTCCATTGTTCCAGAGAATGGCGTTTTAGTCATCTTGCCCATGAGGCATGATTCACATGTGTCAAATGATTCAAAATCAAGTGACTCCAAAAGTCCATCAGCATGGAGCTTCCTCATGCGTTTTACACCAATATGACCTAAACGGCAGTGCCACAAGAAAGTGGTACTATCATTATAAACTCTACATCTTTTGGCATCAATGTTATGAACATGTGTTTCATCACTATCAAGATTCAATATGAATAAACCCCTAACATTGGGTGCATGACCATAAAAGATTTTACTCATATAAATAGAACAACCTTTATTCTCTGATTTAAATGAGTAACCGTCTCGCAATAAACAAGATCCAGGTATAATGTTCATGCTTAACGCAGGCACTAAATAACAATTATTCAGGTTCATCACTAATCCCGATGGTAATCGAAGAGAGAGCGTGCCGACGGCGATCACATCAACCTTGGAACCATTTCCGACGCGCATCGTCACTTCGTCCTTCGCCAGCATTTGTTTATTCCGTAGCTCCTGCTTTGAGTTGCAAATGTGAGCAACCGAACCGGTATCAAATACCCAAGCACTACTACGAGAGCTGGTTAGGTACACATCAATAACATGTATATCATATATAGCTTGTTTGTCGTTGACCGCCTTCTTGTCAGCCAGGTACTTGGGGCAGTTCCGCTTCCAGTGACCAGTTCCAATGCAATGAAAGTACTCAGTTTATGGCTTAGGCCCATGCTTAGGCTTCTTAGGAGTAGCAACTGCTTTTCCATCATTCTTGGTTTTACCCTTCTTACCTTTGCCCTTGCCATTCTTCTTGAAACTAGTGGTTTTATTGACCATCAACACTTGATATTCTTTCTGGATTTCAGACTCAGCGACTTTCAGCATCGCAAACAGCTCGGACGTTGACTTGGTCATCCCATGCATGTTATAGTTCATTACAAAGCTCTTGTAACTAGGTGGCGGTGATTGAAGAACTCTGTCAGTGATTGCCTCTTACGGAAGGGTAATTCCCAACTCAGCTAGACGGTTTGAATACCCAGACATTTTGAGTATATGCTCACTAATAGACCTGTTCTCCTCCATCTTGCAAGCATAGAATTTGTCGGAGGTCTCATACCTCTCGATCCGGGCATTCTTCTGAAAGATAAACTGCAACTCCTGGAACATCTCATATGCTCCATGACGTTTAAAACGTCTTTGCAGTCCCGATTCTAAGCCATACAATATTGCACACTGAACTATTGAGTAATCTCCAGCACGAGCCTCCCAAGCGTTCTTAACGTCTTCGAAGGTCATGTCTGCGGGTTGGTTACCAAGCGGTGCATCAAGGACATATGATTTCTGGGAAGCCGTAAGGATAATCCTTAGATTACGGGTCCAGTCAACAAAGTTACTTTCATCATCTTTCAACTTAGCTTTCTCTAGGAACCCATTAAAATTCAAGGGTGCTACTGCGCGAGCCATTGATCTACAACATAAATATGCAAAGGTTACTTAGACTATTGTTGAAGATAATGAGTTTAGTTAATCAAATTACTAAAGTTCCAACTCAAATTGACATCCCTCAGGTCATCTGAGTGTCACATGATCCAAATCCACCAACTCAAGTCCGATCATCACGTGAGTTGAGGTGATTTCAATGGTGAACATCTTCATGTTGATCATATCTTCTATATGACTCATGTTCGACCTTTCGGTCTCTTGTGTTCCGAGGCCATGTCTGTGCATGCTAGGCTCGTCAAGTTTAACCCGAGTGTTCTGCACGTGCAACACTGGCTTGCACCCGTTGTATGTGAACGTAGAGTCTATCACACCCGATCATCATGTGGTGTCTCGACACGACGAACTTTCGCAACGGTGCACACTCGGGGAGAACACAATTTATCTTGAAATTAAGTGAGGGATCACCTTATAATGCTATCGTCATCCTAAGCAAAACAAGGTGCATAAAAGGATTAACATCACATGCAAATCATAAGTGACATGATATGGCCATGAACTTGTGCTTTTAATCTCCATCATGAAAGCACCGGCATGATCTCCATCGTCACCGGCATGACACCATGATCTCCATCAACGTGTCGCCATCGGGGTTGTCGCGCTCAACATGCTTCTACTACTATTGCTACCGTTTAGCGATAAAGTAAAGCATTACATAGCGCTTAATGATTGACACGCAGGTCATACAATAATTAAAGACAACCCTATGGCTCCTGCCGGTTGCCGGTACTCAACGACATGCAAGTCGTGATAATCTATACATCACATGATCATCTCATACATCACATATATCACATCATGTAATTGGCCATATCATATCACAACATTGTTGGGAGACGTAGTAGTAAATCAAAATTTTCCTACGTTCACCAAGATCTATCTATGGAGAAACCAGCAACGAGAGGGGAGAGATTGCATCTTCATACCTTTGAAGATCGCTAAGCGGAAGCGTTACAAGAACGCGGTTGATGGAGTCGTACTCGCAGCGATTCAGATCGCGGTAGATCCGATCAAGTGCCGAACGGACGGCACCTCCGCGTTCAACACACGTGCAGCCCGGTGACGTCTCCAACACCTTGATCCAGCAAGGAGGAAGGAGAGGTTGGGGAAGGGCTCCAACAGCAGCACGACGGCGTGGTGGTGGTGGAGTAGCAAGGTATTCTGACAGGGCTTCGCCTAAGCGCTGCGGAGGAGGAAGAAGAGAGGTAGGGCTTCGCCGTGAGAGAGAGAGATCAAATCCTGTCTCAAAACATCCAAAACCTCAAGTATATATAGGAGGAGGGACGTGGAGGGCTGGCTTGGCCTCTACTCCAAAGAGGAGATGGCCGGCTGAATTAAAGGGAGAGTCCACCTCCCACAAGGGAGGTGGATCTCCTCCTTTTAAATCCTTTTTGCCTTATCTCCTTATCTCCAGCCACATGGGCCTTTAGCAAAAGTCTTTCCCAGCCCAATAAGGGCTGGCACACTTTATCTAACAGCCCATGTGGTCCTTTGGTCGTCACACCCCTCCCGGGGGTCCTCCGGCACCCTCCCGGCACTCCCGGTACACTACCGATGAGCCCGAAAACTTTCCGGTGACCAAAACTGGACTTCCTATATATCAATCTTTACCTCCGGACCATTCCGGAGCTCCTCGTGACGTCCGGGATCTCATCCGGGACTCCGAACAACCTTCGGTAATCACGTATACCTTTTCCCTATAACCCTAGCGTCATCGAACCTTAAGTGTGTAGACCCTACGGGTTCGGGAGACACGTAGACATGACCGAGACACCTCTCCGGCCAATAACCAACAGCGGGATCTGGATACCCATGTTGGCTCCCACGTACTCCACGATGATCTCATCGGATGAACCACGATGTCAGGGATTCAATCAATCCCGTATACAATTCCCTTTGTCTATCGGTATGGTACTTGCCCGAGATTCGATCGTCGGCATCGCCATACCTTGTTCAATCTCGTTACTGGCAAGTCTCTTTACTCGTTCCGTAACACATCATCCCGTGGCTAACTCCTTAGTCACATTGAGCTCATTATGATGATGTCTTACCGAGTGGGCCCAGAGATACCTCTCCGTCACACGGAGTGACAAATCCCAGTCTTGATTCGTGTCAACCCAACAGACACTTTCGGAGATACCCGTAGCGTACCTTTATAGCCACCCAGTTACGTTGTGACGTTTGGCACACCCAAAGCATTCCTACGGTATCCGGAAGTTACACAATCTCATGGTCTAAGGAAATGATACTTGACATTGAAAAGCTTTAGCAAACGAACTACACGATCTTGTGCTATGCTTAGGATTGGGTCTTGTCCATCACATCATTCTCCTAATGATGTGATCCCGTTATCAACGACATCCAATGTCCATGGTCATGAAACCGTGACCATCTATTGATCAACGAGCTAGCCAACTAGAGGCTCACTAGGGACATGTGATGGTCTATGTATTCACACATGTATTACGGTTTCTGGTTAACACAATTGTAGCATGAATAATAGACAATTATCATGAACTAGGAAATACAATAATAACCATTTTATTATTGCCTCTAGGGCATATTTCCAACAGTCTCCCACTTGCACTAGAGTCAATAATCTAGTTACATTGTGATGAATCGAACACCCATAGCGTTCTGGTGTTGATCATGTTTTGCTCGTGAGAGAGGTTTAGTCAACGGATCTGCGACATTCAGATCCGTATGCACTTTACAAATATCTATGTCTCCCTCCTGAATGTAATCACGGATGGAGTTGAAGCGGCGCTTGATGTGTCTTGTCTTCTTGTGAAACCTGGGCTCCTTCGCAAGGGCAATAGCTCCAGTGTTGTCACAGAGTAGAGTCATCGGGCCCGACGCATTTGGAATCACTCCTAGGTCGGTGATGAACTCCTTCATCCAGACTCCCTCCTTTGCTGCTTCCGAAGCAGCTATGTACTCCGCTTCACATGTAGATGCCGCCACGACGCTTTGCTTGCTGCTACTCCAGCTGACTGCCCCTCCATTCAAAATATACACGTATCCGGTTTGCGACTTAGAGTCGTCCGGATCTGTGTCGAAGCTAGCGTCGACGTAACCCTTTACGACGAGCTCTTCGGCACCTCCATATATGAGAAACATGTCCTTTGTCCTTTTCAGCTACTTCAGGATATTCTTGACCGCTGTCCAGTGTTCCGCTCCGGGATCACTTTGGTACCTCCCTACCAAACTTATGGCAAGGTTCACATCAGGTCTGGTACACAGCATGGCATACATGATAGAGCCTATGGCTGAAGCATAGGGGATGACACTCATCTCTTCTCTATCCTTTGTCGTGGTCGGGCATTGAGTCGTACTCAATCTCACACCTTGCAACACAGGCAAGAACCCCTTCTTGGACTGATGCATATTGAACTTCTTCAATATCTTTTCAAGGTATGTGCTTTGTGAAAGACCAATGAGGCGTTTCGATCTATCTCTATAGATCTTAATACCTAATATGTAAGCAGCTTCTCCAAGGTCCTTCATTGAAAAACACTTATTCAAGTAGGCCTTGATACTTTCCAAGAGTTCTATATTATTTCCCATTATCAGCATGTCATCAACATACAATATAAGAAATGCTATAGAGCTCCCACTCACTTTCTTGTAAATACAAGGTTCTCCATAAACCTGTACAAACCCAAACGCTTTAATCACCTCATTAAAGCGAATGTTCCAACTCCGAGATGCTTGCACCAGCCCATAGATGGAGCGCTGGAGCTTGCATACCTTGTTAGCATCTTTAGGATCGACAAAACCTTCCGGCTGCATCATATACAGTTCTTCCTTGAGGAAGCCATTAAGGAATGCCGTTTTGACGTCCATTTGCCAGATCTCATAATCATAAAATGCGGCAACTGCTAACATGATTCGGACTGACTTTAGCATCGCTACGGGTGAGAAAGTCTCATCGTAGTCAACTCCTTGAACTTGTCGATAACCCTTAGCGACAAGCCGAGCTTTATAGGCGGTGACATTACCGTCCGCGTCAGTCTTCTTCTTAAAGATCCATTTGTTTTCAATGGCTCGCTTATCATTAGGCAAGTCCACCAAAGTCCATACTTTGTTCTCATACATGGATCCTATCTCGGATTTCATGGCCTCAAGCCATTTGTTGGAATCCGGGCCCGTCATCGCTTCTTCATAGTTCGAAGGTTCACCGTTGTCCAACAACATGATCTCTAGGACAGGATTGCCGTACCACTCTGGTGCGGAACGTGTCCTGGTGGACCTTCGAATAGCAACTTGATCTGAAGTTTCATGATCATCATCATTAACTTCCTCTCTAGCCGGTGTAGGCTCCACAGAAACAACTTCCTGTGCTGCGCTACTCTCCGGTTCGAGTGGAGGTACAATTTCCTCATCAAGTTCTATTTTCCTCCCACTTACTTCTTTCGAGAGAAACTCTTTCTCAAGAAAGGATCCATTCTTGGCAACAAAGACTTTGCCTTCGGATCGTAGGTAGAAGGTATACCCAATAGTCTCCTTGGGATATCCTATGAAGACGCACTTTTCCGCTTTGGGTTCGAGCTTCTCAGGTTGAAGTTTCTTCACATAAGCATCGCATCCCCAAACTTTTAGAAACGACAGCTTAGGTTTCTTTCCAAACCACAATTCATACGGTGTCGTCTCAACGGATTTAGACGGTGCCCTATTTAAAGTGAATGCGGCAGTCTCTAATGCATATCCCCAAAATGATAGCGGTAAGTCGGTAAGAGACATCATAGATCGCACCATATCCAATAGAGTGCGATTACGACGTTCAGACACACCATTTCGCTGGGGTGTGCCGGGCGGCGTGAGTTGTGAAACAATTCCACATTTCCTAAGGTGCGTGCCAAACTCGTGACTTAAATATTCTCCGCCACGATCAGATCGTAGGCATTTTATTTTCCTGTCACGTTGATTCTCGACCTCACTCTGAAATTCCTTGAACCTTTCAAAAGTTTCAGACTTGTGTTTCATTAAGTAGACATAACCATATCTACTCAAGTCATCAGTGAGGGTGAGAACATAACGGTAGCCACCGCGAGCCTCGACGCTCATTGGACCGCATACATCGGTATGTATTATTTCCAACAAGTCAGTTGCTCGCTCCATTGTTCCGGAGAACGGAGTCTTGGTCATCTTGCCCATGAGGCATGGTTCGCATGTGTCAAATGATTCGAAATCAAGTGACTCCAAAATTCCATCAGCATGGAGCTTCTTCATGCGTTTGACACCAATATGGCCAAGACGGCAGTGCCACATGTAAGTGGGACTATCGTTATCAACTTTACACTTTTTGGTACTCACACTATGGACATGTGTAACATCACGTTCGAGATTCATCAAAAATAAACCATTGACCAGCGGGGCATGAGCATAAAACATTTCTCTCATATAAATAGAACAACCATTATTCTCGGATTTTAAATGAGTAGCCATCTCGCATCAAGCGAGATCCAGATCCAATGTTCATGCTCAAAGCTGGTACTAAATAACAATTATTAAGGTTTAAAACTAATCCCGAAGGTAGATGTAGAGGTAACGTGCCGACGGCGATCACATCGACCTTGGAACCATTCCCGACACGCATCGTCACCTCATCCTTGGCCAGCCTCCGCTTATTCCGCAGCTCCTGCTTGGAGTTACAAATGTGAGCAACTGCACCGGTATCAAATACCCAGGAGCTACTACGAGCGCTGGTCAAGTACACATCAATAACAAGTATATCACATATACCTTTAATGTTGCCGTCCTTCTTATCCGCTAAATACTTGGGGCAGTTCCGCTTCCAGTGACCGGTACCCTTGCAATAAAAGCACTCGGTCTCAGGCTTGGGTCCATTTTTCTTCTTCTTCCCGGCAACTTGCTTACCGGGCGCGGCAACAGCTTTGCCGTCCTTCTTGAAGTTCTTCTTACCCTTGCCTTTCTTGAAACTAGTGGTCTTATTCACCATCAACACTTGATGCTCCTTTTTGATCTCGACCTCCGCTGATTTCAGCATCGAGTACAACTCAGGAATGGACTTCTCCATACCTTGCATGTTGTAGTTCATCACAAAGCTCTTGAAGCTAGGTGGAAGCGATTGGAGGATTCTGTCAATGACCGAGTCATCCGGGATATTAACCCCCAGCTGAGTCAAGCGGCTGTGTAGCCCAGACATCTTGAGGATATGCTCACTGACAGAACTATGCTCCTCCATCTTACAGCTGAAGAACTTGTCGGAGACATCATATCTCTCGACCCGGGCATGAGCTTGAAAAACCAGTTTCAGCTCCTGGAACATCTCATATGCTCCGTGTTGCTCAAAACGCTTTTGGAGCCCCGGTTCTAGACTGTAAAGCATGCCGCATTCAACAAGGGAGTAATCATCGCAGCGTGATTGCCAAGTGTTCATAACATCTTGTTCCGCTGGGAGAACGGGTGCGTCACCTAGCGGTGCATCTAGGACATACAATCTCTTGGAAGCTATGAGGATGATCCTCAAGCTACGGACCCAGTCCGCATAGTTGCTTCCATCATCTTTCAGCTTGGTTTTCTCTAGGAACGCGTTGAAATTGAGGGTGACATTCGCGTTGGCCATTGGATCTACATCATAGATTGTAAAGACAATTTTAGACTAAGTTCATGATAATTAAGTTCACTTAATCAAATTAATGAACTCCCACTTAGACAGACATCTCTCTAGTCTTCCAAGTGATACATGATCCATGTCAACTAGCCCGTGTCCGATCATCACGTGAGACGGACTAGTCATCCATGGTGAACATCTTCATGTTGATCGTATCTTCTATACGACTCATGTTCGACCTTTCGGTCTTCCGTGTTCCGAGGCCATGTCTGTACATGCTAGGCTCGTCAAGTCAACCTAAGTGTTTCGCGTGTGTAAATCTGGCTTACACCCGTTGTATGCGAACGTTAGAACCTATCACACCCGATCATCACGTGGTGCTTCGGAACAACGATCCTTAGCAACGGTGCACAGTTAGGGTGAACACTTCTCTTGAAATTTTATTGAAAGATCATCTTATTTACTACCGTCGTTCTAAGCAAATAAGATGTAAACATGATAAACATCACATGCAATCAATATAGTGACATGATATGGCCAATATCATTTTGCTCCTATGATCTCCATCTTCGGGGCACCATGATCATCACTGTCACCGGCACGACACCATGATCTCCATCATTGTGTCTTCATGAAGTTGTCTCGCCAACTATTACTTCTACTACTATGGCTAACGCTTAGCAATAAAGTAAAGTAATTACATGGCGTTTATGATTGACACGCAGGTCATACAATAAATAAGACAACTCCTATGGCTCCTGCCGGTTGTCATAATCATCGACATGCAAGTCGTGAATCCTATTACAAGAACATGATCAATTCATACATCACAATGCATCACATCACATCCTTTGGCCATATCACATCACAAGGCACATGCTGCAAAAACAAGTTAGACGTCCTCTAATTTGTAGTTGCAAGTTTTTTACGTGGCTGCTATAGGTTACTAGCAAGAACGTTTCTTACCTACGTCAACACCACAACGTGATTTGCCAATTGCTATTTACCCTTCATAAGGACCCTTTTCATCGAATCCGATCCGACTAAGGTAGGAGAGACAGACACCCGCTAGCCACCTTATGCATCTAGTGCATGTCAGGCGGTGGAACCGGTCTCACGTAAGCGTACGTGTAAAGTTGGTCCGGGCCGCTTCATCCCACAATACCGCCGAATCAAGATAAGACTAGTAGCGGCAAGCAAATTAACAAACTCAACGCCCACAACTGCTTTGTGTTCTACTCGTGCATAGATTCTACGCATAGACCTAGCTCATGATGCCACTGTTGGGAGACGTAGTAGTAAATCAAAATTTTCCTACGTTCACCAAGATCTATCTATGGAGAAACCAGCAACGAGAGGGGAGAGATTGCATCTTCATACCTTTGAAGATCGCTAAGCGGAAGCGTTACAAGAACGCGGTTGATGGAGTCGTACTCGCAGCGATTCAGATCGCGGTAGATCCGATCAAGTGCCGAACGGACGGCACCTCCGCGTTCAACACACGTGCAGCCCGGTGACGTCTCCAACACCTTGATCCAGCAAGGAGGAAGGAGAGGTTGGGGAAGGGCTCCAACAGCAGCACGACGGCGTGGTGGTGGTGGAGTAGCAAGGTATTCCGACAGGGCTTCGCCTAAGCGCTGCGGAGGAGGAAGAAGAGAGGTAGGGCTTCGCCGTGAGAGAGAGAGATCAAATCCTGTCTCAAAACATCCAAAACCTCAAGTATATATAGGAGGAGGGACGTGGAGGGCTGGCTTGGCCTCTACTCCAAAGAGGAGATGGCCGGCTGAATTAAAGGGAGAGTCCACCTCCCACAAGGGAGGTGGATCTCCTCCTTTTAAATCCTTTTTGCCTTATCTCCTTATCTCCAGCCGCATGGGCCTTTAGCAAAAGTCTTTCCCAGCCCAATAAGGGCTGGCACACTTTATCTAACAGCCCATGTGGTCCTTTGGTCGTCACACCCCTCCCGGGGGTCCTCCGGCACCCTCCCGGCACTCCCGGTACACTACCGATGAGCCCGAAAACTTTCCGGTGACCAAAACTGGACTTCCTATATATCAATCTTTACCTCCGGACCATTCCGGAGCTCCTCGTGACGTCCGGGATCTCATCCAGGACTCCGAACAACCTTCGGTAATCACGTATACCTTTTCCCTATAACCCTAGCGTCATCGAACCTTAAGTGTGTAGACCCTACGGGTTCGGGAGACACGTAGACATGACCGAGACACCTCTCCGGCCAATAACCAACAGCGGGATCTGGATACCCATGTTGGCTCCCACGTACTCCACGATGATCTCACATCGGATGAACCACGATGTCAGGGATTCAATCAATCCCGTATACAATTCCCTTTGTCTATCGGTATGGTACTTGCCCGAGATTCGATCGTCGGCATCGCCATACCTTGTTCAATCTCGTTACCGGCAAGTCTCTTTACTCGTTCCGTAACACATCATCCCGTGGCTAACTCCTTAGTCACATTGAGCTCATTATGATGATGTCTTACCGAGTGGGCCCAGAGATACCTCTCCGTCACACGGAGTGACAAATCCCAGTCTTGATTCGTGTCAACCCAACAGACACTTTCGGAGATACCCGTAGCGTACCTTTATAGCCACCCAGTTACGTTGTGACGTTTGGCACACCCAAAGCATTCCTACGGTATCCGGAAGTTACACAATCTCATGGTCTAAGGAAATGATACTTGACATTGAAAAGCTTTAGCAAACGAACTACACGATCTTGTGCTATGCTTAGGATTGGGTCTTGTCCATCACATCATTCTCCTAATGATGTGATCCCGTTATCAACGACATCCAATGTCCATGGTCATGAAACCGTGACCATCTATTGATCAACGAGCTAGCCAACTAGAGGCTCACTAGGGACATGTGATGGTCTATGTATTCACACATGTATTACGGTTTCTGGTTAACACAATTGTAGCATGAATAATAGACAATTATCATGAACTAGGAAATACAATAATAACCATTTTATTATTGCCTCTAGGGCATATTTCCAACAAACATACCCTGCAAAAACAAGTTAGACGTCCTCTAATTGTTGTTGCATGTTTTACGTGGCTGATACGGGTATCTAGCAAGAACAATTCTCATCTACGCAATAACCACAACGGTGATACACTAGTTGCTTTTCAACCTTCTCAAGGGCCGCCTTTGTCGGATCCGATCCAATTAAAGTGAGAGAAACTGTCACCCGCAAGCCATCTATGCAAATAGTTGCGGTTGAGGGAAGCGGTCTCTCGTAAGCGTACAAGTAATGTTGGTCCGGGCCGCTTCATCTCACAATACCGCTAAATCAAAATCCGACCAAGGGAGGAAGCAATCTAAGCATCAACGCCCACAAACCTTTTGTGTTCTACTCGAGATCTCATCGACACATAGACCTAGCTCATGATGCCACTGTTGGGGAACGTTGCATGGAAAACAAAAAAAATCCTACGCACACGCAGATCTATCCATGGTGATGAGCATCTACGAGAGGGAGAGTGGATCTACATACCCTTGTAGATCGCTAAGCGGGAAGCGTTAAGAAACGCGGTTGGTGTAGTCGAACGTCTTCGCGATCCAAATCGCCGAGCGTCCCGCGATCCGATCACGAACCGTCCCGCGATCCAATAACGAACGTCTTGTGGCCTTGATCACGGTCCTTTCGATCTAGTACCGAACGGACGGCACCTCCGCGTTCAGCACACGTGCAGCTTGATGACGATCTCCGCCGTCTTGATCCAGCAAGAGGGAGCGGAGAGGTAGGAGAGTTCACCGGCAGCGTGACGGCGCTCCGGCGATGGTCGTGGATGAATTCCGGCAGGGCTTCGCCTAAGCGTTGCAGAAAAAACCGATCTAGAGGAGACTGGAGCAACGGGTAGCACGTGGCTGTAAAATCAAGTGCAAAACACCCAATACCTCTAGTATATATAGGAGGAGAGGGGGAGAGGCCTTGGCACAAGGGCCAAAACCTCCTTTCTTCGGCCGAAGGAGAGAGGGAGAGGTGGAGTCCACCTCCAATCCTAGTAGGACTAGGATTCACCCTATTTTGCCTTTTTTCCACTTTTTCTCTTAGGCCTTTTTTACTCCAGCCGCATGGGCCTCTTGTGGATGTTCCACCAGCCCACCAAGGGCTGGTTATTACTTTCCCACAGCCCATGAAGCCTTTTGGGTCGAAATAACCCTCCCAGAGGTCTCTCGGTACACTATCGGCACTCCCGATACCCTACCGATGAGCCTGAAACTTTTTCGGCGACCAAAACAGGACTTCCTATATATGAATCTTTACCTCCGGACCATTCCGGAGCTCCTCGTGATGTCTGGGATCTCATCCGGGACTCCGGACAACCTTCAGTCACCACCATACATAACTCTACACTACCGAAACGTCACCAAACCTTAAGTGTGCAGACCCTGCGGGTTCGAGAACTATGTAGACATGACTGAGACACCTCTACGGTCAATAACCAATGGCGGGACCTGGATGTCCACATTCGTTCCTACATATTCTACGAAGATCTTTATCGGTCGAACCTCTATGTCAAGGATTCAGTTAATCCCGTATGATGTTCTCTTTGTTCTTCGGTATGTTACTTGCCCGAGATTCGATCGTTCGTATCTCCATACCTAGTTCAATCTCGTTACTGGCAAGTCTCTTTACTCGTTCCGTGATACAAGATCACGTGACTAACACTTAGTCACATTGCTTGCAAGGCTTGTTGTGATTTGTATTACCGAGTGGGCCCTGAGATACCTCTCCGTCACATGGAGTAACAAATCCCAGTCTTGATCCATGCCAACTCAACAGACACCCTCAGAGATACCTGTAGAGCACCTTTATAGTCACCCAGTTACGTTGCGATGTTTGATACACACAAGGCACTCCTCCGATGTCCGTGAGTTGCATGATCTCATGGTCATAGGAACATATACTTGACATGCAGGAAAAAGTAGCAATAAACTGATACGACATATGCTACGTTTGTATTTTTGGGTCTTGTTCATCACATCATTCTCCTAATGATGTGATCTCGTTATCAAATGACATCACATGCCAATGACTAGGAAACCTTGACCATCTTTGATCAACGAGCTAGTTCACTAGAGGCATACTAGGGACATAGTGTTGTCTATTTATCCACGCATGCAATGTATTTCCAATCAATACAATTATAGCATGGATAATAAACGATTATCATGAACAAGGAAATACAATAATAAACATTTTATTTATTGCCTCTAGGACATATTTCCAATATTTAGGTGTTTTTATATGAGTTTGTTTAGGATTTCTGTCCTGCTCATGAAGACGAGGCGGTGACGGCTCCTGGAGATGTAATAAGCTTCTCCCGCATGGGCTCCGTTCTGGTGATGAATCTAGTGTTGCGGGAGGTTTTGTAGAGGTGTGTCTCTAGCAGATCTCGCAGGATTCTATCGGTGCTGGTCTTCGGTGGGTCCGTTTGGATCCAGTCTTTGATCTACAAGTTGGATCATTTTGATATATACTTATGTTCAACGGCGGCGGTCGTTGTTCTGTTGCGCTAGTTAGTATATCAGGTATATCTGTAGACTTTCCGACAATCTACTATAGTAAGTTTGGCCTGGCTCCGGTGAGAGAGGGATGATGAAGGCGGCGCATTTTCAGCTCGCTTTAGTCCTTGTAGTCGTAGCTAGGAGGTCTGTGGGATGTAATTTTTATTATTTATATGTTCTTTGTACTCCCTTCATTCCCTTATACACGGCAACAAACTCATATTACAGGTACCAAGACAAAATTTAATGACTTCTTGGAAAGTCAAGTTTTTTTTCGTTAACTGGAATCATTAATATGTTGCATGCATGCAACGAATGAGTAAGAAAAAAATAGTAAAGTGTCATTATGAATACTTGCATGCAAGCATTAAACAAGTTGCTAGTATGAAGAAACATCATTAATGTTACCTCGATTACTGTTGGTGGCCTTATATAGATGTAAAATGTATTTTTCATAATGACCTTGTATAAGGGAATGGAGGAAGTACTACCATGGCATGATGATAGATTGGAAGTTTTCTTACAAAAAAATAATACAAAAGGACATCTAAAATAACACCCTCTGTTTCAAACTAAGTAAAGTTTTAAGTGAAACTTGCTTAAGTTTTTCTTTTTCTTTTTTGCGGATATAACTTGCTTAAGTTTGACTAACAAATTTTCGTGTCTTTACGTTCTCATACTCGTGAATGAAAATCTCTTAAGACTAATTTAATGTTCTAGATGTTACTCCCTCCATCCAACAATATATGATGTTTTTGCAACGTAAGACAGAGGAAGTAATAACTAAACTTTGGCATGGTGTGAAGTTCCTAAAAGTCTAAATGAGCTTCCCATTTCAAAAACTCACAGTCCCTCCGTTTATAAATATAAGCGTTTTTAGATATTTTAATATAAATTACAACGAGATTTTTACATACAGATGTATATATGCATATTTTTAGAGTGTCAATTCACTCATTTTCCTCTATATGTAGAGGAACCGGAAGAGCACAAAATCCTTTCACTTTCTAAAAAATATTGACAACTTCTAGCAGAAAACATACAGACAGCTCATGTTTCGCCTCCTCATAAGTTAATGGTGCTGCTTTGTTAGATAGACATTTTCTGGTTTATTGTTACACAATATATGTAATAAACTGACAGAAAAAAGGAAGTAAGAAGAAGAGAGAGAGAGAGACAGACAGACAATAAACCGTTCTTTTCTATCTGATGAAAATAAACAAGTTGAGCTACAGCCGAGGTCCCTAGGAAACACTAGAGGTTGAACATGTTGGAACACATCTCACGGGCCTCTTTTCAAAATTTCACAGTAGCTACCAACTCTATATCTCTATTCAGGACACCTGACAAGGAGGGGCCGAATCAGTAGCCATTCGGCCACATTTGGTTAGCCTGGGCGGCGGCAGCAGCACTCAAGTTTCCGTCGCTGGGGTTTCGGTGCTCTGGTCCTAGGCCTGGCTGCGACTGCCCGAGCGCTGCACCGTACTGCGACGGCATCTGTCCCTGCCTAAGGCCGCCCTGATGGCCCTGCTGCCCCTGATAGGCCCCCTGCTGCCCTTGATAGCCATACAAGGGGTTGGCAGCAAGAGGCGGCATTCCTCGTGATCCAGCTCCATGCATCCACATTGCAGGGTTCTCGCCCTGCAGAGACAAACATGGAAGTTAGGAATCGTACAGTTTTTCTAGTACTATAAATCTAGTTCCCCCAATCTTGTGTGAATCTCTTACCTGCTGTAGAGACATGTAGGGGTTTCCATCCTTGTATTGGGAGGGCATTGCTCCATCAAACCCAGGAGCTGTGGTTGCCGACGGATTGCTTTGGTTCATGGCAAAGTTTTGAGGCATGCCATTGGCAGTCCCGAAACCCCCAACGTAGTTGGAGAGCATTGAGGCTGGCTGTGGAACGCTCCCAAGAGGAACGTTGCTCTTGTATTGCGGCATTGGGTATTTTACACCCGAGTTGGGAGCTGCAGCTGGGCCTTGGTGGAATAGACCACTGTTCATGTATGGTTGCTGATAGGCTGCAGGCGGGAGATATGCATAGCTTTGCGGCAAAGATGGGTATCCGATCATGCTTGCATATCCAAGGGGAAGACCTCCTTGAGCATAAGGATGAAGGGCGGCAAGATGGTGAGGCAGAGGAGGACCTGGAGCAATGCCGGTGCTTCCCTGAGAGTGGGTCAACTGTGGGTTGGATAAACCACCTTGATTAACATTCTACAAGAACAAACCACATTAGAATAGTGCTGCAGAAATAATTAAGAAAACTGAACATCTAACGTAACAAGATAACAGCATATTGCAGCTTTTCTAGTAACACAAATAACAGTATAATAAAATCCTAATGAGTAATACAGCTACAATTTAGCTCTCTAGAGAAAAAATGCCCACACAGGATTAGGCAGAAATGGAAGGGTTGCTAGCCACAAGACACAGAACTAAAGAAAATAAAGCACGAGGCAGATGTAATTATAACAGGATTTGACCAAACATGACCAAAAAATTGATTGCTAACACTCTGGGCATACTTAACAATTAACATGCAGCATAGTAGCTGCACTAAGAGCAGTAAGCAAGAGTTATCCTGATTGCAGGCTGCAACTTCCAGACACATTTTAGAGTGCAGCAAGTAAAACTTGTATAACTAATCCAAGTTCCTCAGCAAAAAATATTTTTACAATTTTACCAGAATGAATTCATACATATAGAATTTGTTAACACATGGCGACTCTCAAAAGAGTTGTTGTCTAGTCCATTATTCAGTGAAGTGTTCACCTCTTGTGGCTGTGAAGAAACAGTTGTATTGTTCACAGACGATTGTGGTGTACCATGAACCATTGTAGCCAATGGAGGGTTAGTAAGCAGCAGCGAGAATGCTGGATCCAACTCACGGAAAGGCGGCATTGCTGGTGGCAATAGGCCATTCGGCATATTTCCTTGCTGCGAGTAATAAAACAAGTTTGTCAATGAATGAAGAATGAAGCCAGAGCAGGACTTTTTTGAACTGCATTTTGGAATCATTGGTTAGCAAATACTCCCTCTGTCCCAAAATAAGTTTCGTTGATCTAGTACAAAAGTTGTACTAATTTAGTACTAAATCTGCGACACTTATTTTGAGACGGAGGGAGTATTAATACAGTTTGCACCAGGCCACCAGGGCATTTTTATCCACTATTAGGTCAGGTAGTTGGTTTCTTCATTTCATATCAACATGGTGGTAGATGTGATATACAAAAATAAGCACAACTCTAAATTTACATGCACATATATGGAAAGTAACAACATATCAATGGAAATTCTTATAAATAAACCAAGATAAGAAATGAGCATATACCATGAAGTTAGAGAGGGGAGAAATGTTTTGCATTTGACGATTGTCCTGCAGATAGGTCTGCACGGTAGGCTCTGGTTGTACTGCACTCGACGTGGCATAATCAGATGATAAATTGTATTCGGTATTGTTTGTAACATCCAGTAAATCAGCTCTTCCCACTTCAGACTGTTGTGCTGATGTAATGTCAGGATTCTCCACGTTACTATCTGGTGCAGAAGCAATGTACTCATTGGCTGCAGGAGTTTCTGTCTCCTTGTTTTCAAATTCGTGGATTCTGAAAATGAAGGACTCAAAAATGTCACATGATGAAAGACAGTGTTGATTCTGAAATGAAGGACTTCACATGATGAAAGGGCGTAAAGAATTTGATGAAGAAATTCATACCTGACATCACACTGGTCGCCTGACTGGTTATCAGGAACGGATACGGCCTCCACGTCACTATTGGCAGGCATCATGGAGCATGATGCATCAAGTGTCCCAGACACAAAACTACCAAATGTCAAGTGCCCAAAATCGGCATTGGAAACCTGAAGGTGACCTGGGATTATTACAGCTGGGTTATCATCAGATGGTTTTGGTTTGTTTTCCTCATGTATAGTCAAGTGTTCCAACTGATACGCTGTAGTAGACATATCACCATTTGAATCTGCATCTAGAAGGATGAAATCATTAAAGTTGAGAAAGACAATCTATATAATTAACTAAAAAGGAAGTGACAAAAAAGACAGGGAATTCTGGTCAACAAGGAGGGAGCATGCAACATAAAATACGAAAAGAGGTATGCATAAGATCTACAGTCAGGGAGACCCAAGGCAAAAAGAATTCAGAGAAGAGGCACAGAAATCAGGGTTTGATGTACCAAACCACACTACCTTGTGTTTGGTAGGTAAGACATGCATGTTTCCCGGTGGGTGAGATGATAGGCAGTAAACATGCATCGAAAAACAAATACAGCTCGGGGTCATACAGAAATATAAACTCCAGTATGCTCTAGCATAAACAGATATTCATGTTCTAGCATAAACAGATCTTCATGTAGGGCGTAGGCACAAATGAAAGTACAGATAGAGGTAAATGACATCTTTTATAACTTACTTTGGTTCTGTTCAAATGAATGTTCATCAGAGAGATAGTCATCTGTTTTCTCTATCAAGTCATTGTTCAAGAGTGTGCCCTTATCAGACGGGGATAATGGTCCTGGAGATGTTAGGCCACTGGCACTTATCTCCTTAGTTTGCTCAAACTTGTTGGCATCTCCAGCGCCGTCATTGTTGACCTCCAGGGTAAATGATCTTGGTGCACTCACATTTGCAGAAGCAGCACCAATGCCTTCTGGCACATCAGACCCCTGTCCTGGAGGTAATATGCCAACAGAGTCCTCCTTAGTTACAGAGGGGGCCTGAATAGTGCCGTTTGGCAATTTATCAGCTGCGACACGGTCCCCTTCTGATGGCAAAACGGTGGCAGCGACTGAACCACCAACAGCCTTAATTGCAACCGGTCTCCCAGGTTTAGCTTGAGGCCTGCCCATCTTCACTATTTCAGCCAAAGAAGGGCGTCCTGGCACCCCACCCCAACCATGCTGCACTTGTGGAGGCTGGAAACTGGTAGACTTCACATCAGCTAAATTGCTGGTAACAAAAGCACAAAAAGTTAGGAAGTCTGCCAAGGAAGTCCTCGAGCTATGTACTTGCATTACCAGTAGTCACTAATAAGCATACAATGTATAAACAAGCAAGTGAAGCTGTGCATCATAAAAAGTAAAAAAAAAAAACTATTGTTCCGGTTTGTAATGGTTCTGAACTTCTGATAAAAAAACACATATATTTTCTGAAAACACAGAACATGAAGAATCAAACATGCACGATGCAGAGATAAAATGAAAATTAGAAGACAGGGCAGCTCCGAGCACATGGTCCATCTCTCCCTAATCGTCAAATTAGAATCAAGCATGCACAATGAAGAGATAAAATGAAAATTAGAAGACAGGACAGCTCTGAGCACATGGTCAGTCTTTCCCTAATCGTCAAACTAAAATGCAGCATGGTCCTGCTAAGGCATAACCAGTTTAAAGTTCTATCATCTTATTTCACTTCTTTTCAGGACAGTGTGATGTCTGCAAAGACCCTAACTCGTGTCCTATGCCAACTCGTATTCTAACTCGCCTTCTACTAAGTGTTGCAACAAAGAGTTGGCTATGTTCCTTATCTAGAAAGAAAGCTAATAAGGGTGAAATCATGTAACGGTGCTTAACAGTTAATAAACTACAGAAACATGTGATGCAATTTTGTTGTACTTGATTTTCCTAAAAGAAGACTGGACCAGACAATATAAATCAATCAATAATTACAACAGAGAATAGGGCCAGTTCTTTTGGGGCTTATGCGTGGCTCTGGAAATGAGCTGCCCCCTCGCCACCTTATTCTAGAAGCCCAACCTAAATGTAATTTAGCTGCTAGTTAACCCTTAATTGGTAGGCTTAATTAGTAGGCTTCTAAAATAAAAATTTAGGTCGGGCTTCTAAAATAAGCTGGGGAGGGGGAGCTTATTTTCACAGCCAACCATAAGCCCCAGAAGAACTGGCCCCAACAGAACTACTGCAAGAAGTGCAACAAAACTATGAGCAAAATTATTAACTAATATAATCAATATTTGGCTAGAATAGCTATGCAAGATCAGGATCTATTTTACATACCCAGCTTCTGAAATTGTTTCCATAGGATTGCTCCCCTTGACAGCATCAGAGGTTGATGTGTTTGGTGGCGGAAGTAACTCTGTTTCCTTCTTGATAGGACCTTTAGCGCTAGCAGTTGAGTCTGCTGATATGTCGTCATGTTGATAACATATTCAAAATGAGTTAGACTGTACAAAATCAAACTTCATTATGATATCACAATACAGAATTTAGCACGCTACCTCCCGGACCAGAGTAACCCCGTCCACCTCGATCCGAACCAACCTTAGAACCTCGGTATGCAGGTTTATAGAATGGGCGAGACCGTGTTTCCTGAGGAGCTTTTACCTGCAGGTGATAAGAGATTGTCAGGAGAACGAGCAAGTGGCATATCTAAAACAACAGAAATACCAAAAATGCACTGAAGAATATCCCCAAAAAAGTTGTATTGAGGCTTAAGGATTCTCTATGTACTGACCTCCTTTTTGTTGCTACGCTTTCTCCTCACTTCATGAAAGGGATCTGAACAAACATGACAATAGAGTTAGATAACTTGCCAACATACAGTTAGTTGCTTGTGGTTAGTCTTCAAGGTTACATTTAAACCATAGACAATATTATATGTGTAGGTAAGCATTAGTTGATAGTGCATGAGGATAGGACAGGCATGATCCGCAGAAACAAACGAACAGGAGAATCTTCCCCTCGGCACTTACTGCAAAGAAAGTCCATTGTCATCGTCTCTAGTGAGTTAATAGACTTGTTTTCCAAGAATAAAAAGGTTACCAAATGCACTAGTTTCAAACACACAAAATAACTGCCACTCTTTTGAACAAAGGGAATGATGCACCAATAATGAATGCATGTATAACACTCACAACATAATGAATGCAAAATTAATCTCCAAGTGAAAGCTTCTACACCATCTACACCTCAATGCAATGTGCAACCTTTACACAACAGCCCCATAAGTCAACCATGGATGAATGGAGATATTAAATGTGAACACTCTATCTGGACCAACTATCCTATTTATATGCAACTTCAGAGTGAAGCAACACACAAATCAAGCCCTCCACGGATCCCACTGAACTGAGCCTGCTTGCATCACTAGGCACCACCTGCTGCTCCCTCGGAGCAAAACCGAAAACTGATGTGCTCATTCTCGGGCACCAGAAATCCCCATCGGATCAAGCCAACAGCACATAAACACAAATCGCATACACCGCATCGCGCGTCAGAAATCCGGGCCAGATTGCCACGCGATACGATACCAGTGCGATAGCGAGGGTCCACGCCGGGGGTTACGACGGCTATGGGGCGTGACGAAATCGGTGACGAGCTGCGCGGAGTAGCAAACCCTAGCTAGCGCTGACCGGCGAGGCGATAGTAAGTGATACACGAGTGGAATTCCGGGCCCGGGGGGCGGGGGGAGGGCGAGGGTACCTTGGGAGATGAGGCGCTCGACGGCGACGTCGGGGTCCATGGCGCAGTCGAGCAGCGTGGCGTAGATCTCGGCCTCGGTGCGGTCGGCGAGGATCCCCTTGAGGCCCTGCACGAGCTTCCGCGAGGCGTGCGGGATCTCCGCCCCGTCCCCCGCCGCCGCGGGCCCGCCGCGGGCCTGCTGCTGCTGCTGGCCCCTCCCGCCGCCCCCGCCGCCGCCGCCCCGGCCGCCGCCCCTCATGGCGCCGCCGCCTCCCTCCGGATCCGACGGGCACCCGCTAGACGCCCCAGCCGCCGCCGCCGCCGCGTGGGGAGGGGGGAGGGCAGCAGGCAAAACCCTCGCCGCCGCCGCGCGTGAGTCCCGTGTGTCGTATCGCCGCACGCACACGCCACGCAGCCTCGGACGGACGAACGGACGAAGGGAGGGAGGGAGCTGGCTAGCCTGGCGCAGGAGGTGGAGCTGGAGTATATATTGCTGGGAAAATAATACTCCTCCCAGCTGGACTGGACTGGATTGGGAAGGGGGAAAGGGAGAGTCCTGTGTGTGCGTGGGCGTGGCTGTGTCGGGGCAGGAGTAGGGTTTGAAAACCCAGCCCAGCGGGTCAGTCACCGACGGGTGGGGCCTTTTCCTTCCTGTTTGGACGGTTTTGTGTTGCTTTCCAAACACCCCTGTTTGGACGGACAGTTTGTGTCCAAACACCCTCAATCAATCAAAAAAAACCAACGTGTTTAGGGTTTGTAGGCTTTTCATTCTCATTTCATTTTTGCTTACTTATATGGTGTGCTATTATACTTTGTTGGGTGTGTGGAGTGCATGGAACATACACCATCCATCAGGTGACAATACGGTGAGAAGGAGGAATGTGTACATCGTCCGTCGTCGCAGGGAGGGGGGGGGGGTCGTCGGGCATCGCGTGTGTGCACCTGTTTATTAGTTTAGGTTTTGGTCGTTCTATGTCATGGCTTTGGTGACGACCACGGCGATGCTCCCCGAAGGTGCATTATGATCTATTGTTGGTGATGAATTTGAGAACTAGTTTGTTCAAGCATGGATGGCGTGGTGGTCACGGCATCCTTGTGGCGGGCTTGTGTCCTCGGGCTTTGCCGTTGGGATGACGTTCTCTCAAGCGTCAATGTTGTGGCCTCCCATTTTCGTCGCGTACTTCCGAGGTATCGGGGTCATCGTTGTAGCTTGTACTACGGGCCAACCAGCCATCTTCCCCTACGCAGAACCGGGTCATGAGAGAGGTGAGGGTGGCCATGGTCTTGGGTTTGTCCTGCTCGAGTTGTCGCATTAGTCATTCATCGCAAACGTTGTGTCGGAAGGCAGCAATCGCTTTTGCATCAGGACAGTCGACGATTTGGTTCTTCTTGATCAAAAACTGATTCCAAAATTTCCTAGCGGACTCGCCAAGCTGTTGGATAATGTGACTGAGATCATCTGCGTCCGGGGGGGCAGACATAGGTGTCCTGAAAGTTAGCTCGGAAGGCCTCTTCAAGCTCCTCTCAGCTTCCGATAGAGTTCTCGGGCAAGCTATTGAGTCAATGCCTTGTTGGACCTTTAAGCTTTAATGGTAAGTATTTGATGGCGTGGAGGTCATTTCCTCGTGCCATGTGAATGTGGAGAAGGAAATCTACGATCCATGCCGCTAGGTCAGTCATTCCATCATATTGTTCAATATTGGCGGGTTTAAACCCCTCTCGGAACTGGTGTTGCATGACTTCGTATATAAAACACATAGGGTGTGCAGCTCCTCTGACCCGAGATATGGTTTGTAGGACATATGTTGCTGTCCGAGCACGAGTATTATCCCGAGCCCTAGCATGCTTATAGCGTCATGCTTGATATCCGACTTGTCCAATGGGAGCACGGTCCCTATCGTTATAGAGCAGGCTGTGCGGTTAATTCTCCTCGCAAAATCATATGACGGGGCAAACAGGGTCGGATTCCTGCCTTCACGACGAGATATTGCATGGGGTCACGAGGTACTCCCTTTGATCTATCCTGCCCCCGAGGAGGGCGATTTGGCCGAACAGAACGAACGTTCCCATAGAGCAGATTGTCGGCAGCCTCGTCATTGAATGACGGAAGCAGACCGCCGCCGTGGGTGCGACTTGGTTTGATCCACAAGCCTTTGTTCGAGGCCCTGCTAGGCTGCGAGGAACTCCACCCACTTGCCATTGACTGTGTCTTGATCGGCTTTAAGCTTCTCATGCCCTCCTTTTATACTATGAGCGGAGCCAATGAGACGTCGTCGAAAGGTTCCAAGATCGAAGAAGTCCTTGGGGACGTCGAACTTGACGGGTCTAAGACTTACTTCCTCTTCCGATTCTGGCATATAGTTGCTATCGTCGAGATCATCGATGTCCTCCATCCCTATGGCGTCGTGGATTGGATCGGATGTGGTGTAATCGCCATTGTCTTGGTTCTTGGCGCCATACGGAGTGGTGGTGGTGTTGGCGGTGCCATTATCGATGTTGTTGTTGCTGGTGTTCCCCTTACCGGCGCTTCTAGAGCGCTTCCCGCTCTGTCAGTGTTTGGGGGGTCCTTCTTCTTCTCCTCCTCCTCGTCCTTGGGGGTATCCACCATATAGACATCTGATACGTCTCCAACGTATCTATAATTTTTGCTTATTCCATGTTGTTATATTATCAATCTTGGATGTTTTATTATCATTTTATAGCAACTTTATATCATTTTTTGGGGACTAACCTATTGACATAGTGTCAGAGTGTCAGTTGCTGTTTTTTACATCGCGGAAATTCAGTACCAAACGTAGCCCAAACACCGTGAAACTTTTTGGAGATTTTTTTGGGCCAGAAGACATCCAGTGGACCAGAGAAGTGCCAGAGGGGAGGGATGAGGAGGCCACAACCCACCAGGGCGCGCCAGAGGCCCCTGGCGCGGTCTGGTGGGTTGTGCCCTCCTCGGGACGCCTCTCCACCGACTATCGCCTCTATAAATACCCAAAAATTCAGAAAACACTAGGGGAGTCGACGAAACACAATTCCAGCCGTCGCAAGTTACAAAACCTCGAGATCCAATCTAACACCGTCACGGAGGGGTGCATCGTCTTCATGGGTGCCTCTCCAATGATGCGTGTGTAGTCCTCCATAGACCTACAGGTTCGTAGGCAGTAGCTAGATGGCTTCCCCTCTCTCTTTTGATTCTCAATACAATGGTCTCTTGGAGATCTATTTGATGTAATGACTTTCTGCGGTGTGTTTGTTGAGATCCGATGAATTTTCAGTTCATGATCAGTTTCTATCCATGAATATGATTTGAGTCTTCTTTGATCTCTTATTTGCATGATTACTTATAGCCTCGTATTTCTTCTTCGAATCTTTGGTTTAGTTAGGCCAACTCAATCGATTCTTCTTGCCGTGGGAAGAGGTGCTTTGTGATGGGTTCAATCTTGCGGTGTCCTTTCCCGGTGACAGAAGGGGCAACAAGGCACGCATGTATCGTTGCTATTAAGGATAAAAAGATGGGATTTATTCCTACATGAATAGATCTTGTCTACATCATGTCACCATTCTTATTGCATTACTCCATTTCTCCACGGACTTAATACACTAGATGCATGCTGGACAGCGGTCGATGTGTGGAGTAATAGAAGTAGATGCAGAATCGTTTCAGTCTACTTATCTTGGACGTGGTGCCTATATAATGATCATTACCTTGGATATCGTCATGACTATTTGATCTTCTATCAATTTCTCAATAGTAATTTGTTCACCCATCGTGTGCGATACTCATGAGAGAAGCCACTAGTGAAACCTACGCCCCCCGGGTCTATTTTTCCAACATATTGTTTTCCGATCTATCTTTTTGCCGTGTTTGTTTTCAGATCTATTAATCCAAAAAAACCAAAAATACCTTGCTGCACTTTTTGTTTACTTATTTTATTTTGTTTTCTTGCGAGATCTATTTGCCCAAACTATCACAACCTAATCTATCTTATTATCGTTGAGAGCTTGACAACCTCTCTTACGCGTCGGGTTGCAAGTATTTGTTATTTGTGTACAGGTGTTGTTTACATAGGTGCTTGATCTTTCTCTACGGATTGATTCCTTGGTTTCTTAACTGAGGGAAATACTTACCGTCGCTGTGTTGCATCATCCCTTCCTCTTTGGGGAAATACCGACGCAGTCTCAAGCCATGTCAAAGGAATTTATGGTGCCGTTGCCGGGGAGGAAGCGATCTCTTCAGCGTGCCAATCTCTGGCACCGGGGAGACATCATCAACATCTATCAGGTTCCTAATCACAAATCTCATCTCCTTACAATTTACATTCTTTGCCATTTTCCTCTCGTTTTCATCTCCCCCACTTCACAAAAATTTGCTATTTTATTCGCCCTCTTTTTCGTTTGCCTTTTTGCTTGTTTGTTATCTTTGCTTATGTTGCCATGTGCCTTCTATTTGTTTGCATCTTCGCTTGCTAAAAATCTATTGATATGGATCCTCATCCACTTGCTAATCTTTTCAAAATACCAAATTATGATGAACCAATTGCTAGTGAGTTGAGTGCACATGATTATCTCAATGAAGTTTTTTTTAAATCATGAATCTGAAAATTTTGATGAAGTGTTGAAAGGAGAAATTTATAAGGTGATTCATGATAGCACCTTGAATGAAAAGCATGATTGCCATGTTGTCGGTATGAATTCTCTAAATATACATGATGCTAATGATATGCAAAACCACAAGCTTGGGGGTGTTATGTGATACGCCTCCAACGTATCTACTTTTCCAAACTCTTTTGCCCTTGTTTTGGACTCTAATTTGCATGATTTGAATGAAACTAACCCGGACTGACATTGTTTTCAGCAGAACTGCCATGGTGTTGTTTTTGTGCAGAAACAAAAGTTCTCGGAATGACCTGGAAACTTACGAGGATATTTTGTGGAATATATAAAAAATACCGGAGAAAGAATCAACCGAAGATAAGCTGCCAGTGGGCCATGAGCCCAGGAGGCGCCCCCTAGGGGGCGCCTGGCAGGCTCGTGGGGCCCACATGGCTCCTCCGACCTCATCTCCAACTCCATATAACCTCTCTCGCCCAGGAAAAAATTAGAGAGAAGAGTTCATCGCGTTTCACGATACGGAGCCGCCGCCACCGCCTGTTCTTCCTCGGGAGGGCAGATTTGGAGTCCGTCCTGGGCTCCGGAGAGGGGAAATCGACGCCATCGTCATCATCAACCATCCTCCATCGCCAATTCCATGATGCTCTCCATCGTTCGTGAGTAATCTCATCGTAGGCTTGCTGGACGGTGATGGGTGGGATGAGATCTATCATGTAATCGAGTTAGTTTTGATGGGGTTTGATCCCTAGTATCCACTATGTTCTAAGATTGATGTTGCTACTACTTTTCCATGCTTAATGCTTGTCACTAGGGCCCGAGTGCCATGATTTCAGATCTGAACCTATTATGTTTTCATCAATATATGTGTGTTCTTGATCCTATCTTGCAAGTTGTAGTCACCTACTATGTGTTATGACCCGGCAACCCCGGAGTGACAATAGCCGGAACCACTCTCGGAGATGACCATAGTGTGAGGATTCCATGTATTCACCATGTGCTAATGCTTTGTTCCGGTTCTCTATTAAAAGGAGACCTTAATATCCCTTAGTTTCCATTAGGACCCCGCTGCCACGGGAGGGATGGACAAAAGATGTCATGCAAGTTCTTTTCCATAAGCATGTATGACTAAATACGGAATACATGCCTACATTACATTGACGAACTGGAGCTAGTTACATATCACCCTATGTTATAACCGTTACATGATGAATGTCATCCGACATAATTATCCATCACCGATCCAATGCCTACGAGATTTTCCTATACTGGTCCTTGCTTAGTTACTTTACCGTTACTGCTGTCACACTTGCTATACCAATCACAAGTGCTACTGTTACCATTGTTACCGTTACTATCATACTGTTTTGCTACTAAAACTTTGCTGCAGATACTAAATCTTTCAGGTGTGGTTGAATTGACAACTCAACTGCTAATACTTGAGAGTATTCTTTGGCTCCCCTTGTGTTGAATCAATAAATTTGGGTTGAATACTCTACCCTCGAAAACTGTTGCGATCCCCTATACTTGTGGGTTATCAAGACCTTTTTCTGGCGCCATTGCCGGGGATCATAGCTCTATTCTCTGAGTCACTTGGGATTTATATCTGTTGATCACTATGAAGAATTTGCGAGATCCAAAAACTAAAGTTCTGCCCTCAACTACGAGGACAGGTAAGGAATTGCCATCTAGCTCTGCACTTGATTCACCTTCTGTTATGAGTAAATTTGCGACACCGCCACCTGCTATTAATTCTGATATGTCGCCTGTGCTTGATGATGCTACTTCTGCTATACATGATAATTATGATGATGCTTTGCTTTATAAGGATATGCCACTTGGTGAATTTCTTGATGCACAAATTGCTAGAGTTACTACTGAATCAAATGATACTTCTGAAACTGATGAAATTATTGAAATGGAACCTGATGTTACACCTGTTAGACCTAGCCCTCCTAGATATGAATTGCCTAATATACCTAAGGGTTATGTTATGGAAGGAGAGGTAGCTAAAGACTTTCTTGCTTGTAAGGATAGCTATGATCTCGAGAATTTATTACGCAAGTGGAAAGAAAAATCTCTGAATGCTAGAATGAAATATGATCCTAAGTTTGCTACTTCACCTATCTTTGTTACTGATAAGGATTATGAGTTCTCTGTCAGTCCGAAGTTAATCACTTTGGTTGAATCTGATCCTTTTCATGGTTATGAATCTGAAACTATTGTAGCACATCTTACTAAACTGAATGATATAGCCACCCTATTCACTAATGAGGAAAAAATTCGCTATTACTATATCCTTAAGCTGTTTCCTTTCTCACTAAAGGGTGATGCTAAAACTTGGTTTACTTCTCTTGCTCCTGGTTGTGTGCGTAGTCCCCAGGATATGATATACTACTTCTCTGAGTAATATTTTCTTGCCCATAAGAAACAAGCTGTCTTGCAGGATATATATATAACTTTGTGCAAATTGAAGAAGAGAGTCTCCCACAAGATTGGGGGAGGCTTGTCTAGTTACTTAATGCTTTTCCTGATCACCCTCTTAAGAAAAATGAAATACTTGATATCTTTTATAATGGACTAACCAATGCTTCTAGGGACCACCTAGATAGTTGTGCTGGCTGTGTTTTCAGGGAACGAACTGTGGAACAAGCTAAAATTCTATTAAATAATATCTTGAGCAATGATAATGCTTGGACTATTCCCGAACCACCTCCGAAGCCAACTCAAAGAAAAGAGGTATTCTATTCCTCAGTCCTGAAGATATGCAAGAAGCAAAGAAATCTATGCGAGAGAAAGGTATTAAATCTGAAGATGTTAAGAATCTACCACCTATTGAAGAGATACATGGTATTGATAACCCGACACGGGTAGTAGAGGTAAATTCTCTTCGTAGATTTAATGAGAGTGATATCCCTTATGATAAACCTGCTAGCTTATGCTTAGATGAATTTGATAACTTTGTTGCCAAACAACAAAGTTTTAATGATTATGTTAGCAGACAATTGGAACAAAGTGCCCGTATGATTAATCATATAAGTGCTTGTGTGGATAGAAATGTTAATGATCTTAAGCTTATTAGTAAACATGCTTCTATGGTCACTACTCAAGTAGAGCAAGTACTTAAGGCTCAAAATGACTTGCTTAATGAATTGAATGATAATTCTGTTAAAGTTGTTACTAGAGGTGGTAGAATGACTAAGGAACCTTTGTATCCTGATAGCCATCCTAAGAGAATTGAGCAAGATTCTCAAGGAATTAATACTGATGCACCTAGTCATCCTGGCAATAGGAAGAAAAAGAAAGATGATAGGAACCTGCATGCTAGTAAACCTGTTTCTGTTATACCTGAGAATCAAAATGATATATCTATTTCTGATGTTGAGACACAATCTGGTGATGAACATGAGCCTAGTGATAATATTTATAATGATGTTCATATTGATGCTCAACCTAGCAATGATAATGATGTGGAGATTGAACCTGCTATTGATCCTGATAACCCACAACCTAAGAATAAAAGATATGATAAGAGTGATTTTATTTCTAGGAAGCATGGTAAAGAAAGAGAACCATGGGTTCAGAAACCCATGCCCTTTCTGTTGGAAATATGCCCTAGAGGCAATAATAAATTAGTTATTATCATATTTCCTTGTTCATGATAATCGTTTATTATCCATGCTATAACTGTATTGATCGGAGACTTAAATGCATGTGTGGATACATAGACAAAACCATGTCCCTAGTATGCCTCTAATGGACTAGCTCGTTGATCAAAGGATGGTTAAGGTTTCCTAGCCATGGACATGAGATGTCATTTGATAACGGGATCACATCATTAGGAGAATGATGTGATGGATAAGACCCAAACTACAAACATAGCATATGATCGTGTCAGTTTATTGCTACTGTTTTCTGCATGTCAAGTATATGTTCCTATGACCATGAGATCATGCAACTCACGGATATCGGAGGAGTGCCTTGTGTGTATCAAACGTCGCAACGTAACTGGGTGACTATAAAGGTGCTCTACAGGTATCTCCGATGGTGTTTGTTGAGTTGGCATGGATCGAGACTGGGATTTGTTACTCCGTGTGACGGAGAGGTATCTCAGGGCCCACTCGGTAATACAACATCACAACAAGCCTTGCAAGCAATGTGGCTAAGTGTTAGTCACGGGATCTTGTATTACGGAACGAGTAAAGAGACTTGCCAGTAACGAGGTTGAACTAGGTATGGAGATACCGACGATCGAATCTCGGGCAAGTAACATACCGAAGAACAAAGGGGACGTTATACGGGATTAACTGAATCCTTGACATAGAGGTTCGACCGATAAAGATCTTCGTAGAATATGTAGGAACCAATGTGGACGTCCAGGTCCCGCCATTGGTTATTGACCGTAGAGGTGTCTCGGTCATGTCTACATAGTTCTCGAACCCGCAGGGTCTGCACACTTAAGGTTCGGTGACGTTTCGGTAGTGTAGAGTTATGTATGGTGGTGACCGAAGGTTGTTCGGAGTCCCGGATGAGATCCCGGACGTCACGAGGAGCTCCGGAATGGTCCGGAGGTAAAGATTCATATATAGGAAGTCCCAGTTTGGTTTCCGGAAAAGTTTCGGGCTCATCGGTAGTGTACCGGGAGTATCGGTATTGTACCGGGAGTGCCGGTAGTGTACCGGAGGACCTCCGGGAGGGGTATTTCGACCCCAAGAGGTCCATGGGCTGTGGGAGAATAATAACCAGCCCTTAGTGGGCTGGGAAAACAGCCACAAAGGCCCATGGCGCAGGAGAGAAAGTCCTAAAGCAAAAAGTGGAAAATCAGCCAATAGGAGGCAATCCTACTCCAACTAGGATTGGAGGTGAAGTAGGATTGCTCCCACCTCCTATTTCGGCCGACCCAAAGGCCTTGGCTGCCTCTCCTCTCCTCTCCTCCTATATATACTAGTGGATTGGGTGGTTTTTGGACAGAATTTCCGGCCACGTGCTACCCGTTTCACCGGTGCACAGTTTCTCCTCTAGATCGGTTTTCCGCAGCGCTTAGGCGAAGCCCTGCCGGAATCACTCCACCACCATCACCGGAGCGCCGTCACGCTGCCGGTGAACTCTCTCTCCTCTCCACCTCCTCTTGCTGGATCAAGATGGTGGAGATCGTCATCAAGCTGCACGTGTGCTGAACGCGGAGGTGCCGTCCGTTCGGCGCTAGATCGGAAGGACCGTGATCGAGATCGCGAGACGGTTCGTGATGAGATCGCGGAACGGATCGTGATGAGTTCGTAGGACAGATCGTGATCAAGATCGTGAGACGGATCGTGATGAGATCGCGGGACGGATCGTGATGAGTTCACGGGACGGATCGTGATTGGATCGCGGGACGGATCGTGATGAGATCGCGGGACGCTCGGCGATTTGGATCGCGAAGATGTTCGACTACACCAACCGCGTTTCTTAACGCTTCCCGCTTAGCGATCTACAAGGGTACGTAGATCCACTCTCCCTCTCGTAGATGCTCATCACCATGGATAGGTTTGCGTGTGCGTAGGAAAATTTTTGTTTCCCATGCGACGTTCCCCAACAGTGGTATCAGAGCTAGGTTGATGGTTCGATGAGATCTCGAGTAGAACACAAAAGGTTTGTGGGCGTTGATGCTTAGATTGCTTCCTCCCTTGGTCGGATTTTGGTTCAGCGGTATTGTGAGATGAAGCGGCCCGGACCAACATTACTCGTACGCTTACGAGAGACCGGTTCCCGCGATGCAACTTGTTGCTTAGCTGGCTTGCGGGTGACAGTTTCTCTTACTCTAGTTGGATCGGATCCGACAAAGGCGGTCCTTGAGAAGGTTGAAAAGCAAACTAGTGTATCACCGTTGTGGTTTTGCGTAGGTGAGAATTGTTCTTGCTAGATACCCGTAGCAGCCACGTAAAACATGCAACAACAATTAGAGGACGTCTAACTTGTTTTTGCAGGGTATGTTGTGATATGATATGGCCAATTACATGATGAAATATATGTGATGTATGAGATGATCATGTGATGTATAGATTATCACGACTTGCATGTCGGTGATTACGGCAACCGGCAGGAGCCATAGGGTTGTCTTTAATTATTGTATGACCTGCGTGTCAATCATTAAAGCGCTATGTAATGCTTTACTTTATCGCTACGGTAGCAATAGTAGTAGAAGCATGCAGGGCGTGACAACCCCGATGGCGACACGTTGATGGAGATCATGGTGTCGTGCCGGTGACGATGGAGATCATGCCGGTGTTTCGAAGATGGAGATCTTAAACACAAGTTGATGGCCATATCATGTCACTTATGAATTGCATGAGATGTTAATCCTTTTATGCACCTTGTTTTGCTTAGGACGACGGTAGCATTATAAGGTGATCCCTCACTTAATTTCAAGATAAATTGTGTTCTCCCCAAGTGTGCACCGTTGCGAAAGTTCGTCGTGTTGAGACACCACGTGATGATCGGGTGTGATAGACTCTACGTTCACATACAACGGGTGCAAGACAGATTTGCACATGCGGAACACTCGGGTTAAACTTGACGAGCCTAGCATGTACAGACATGGCCTCGGAACTCAAGAGACCGAAAGGTCGAGCATGAGTCATATAGTAGATATGATCAACATAATGATGTTCACCATTGAAGCCACCTCAACTCACGTGATGATCGGACTCGAGTTGGTGAATTTGGATCATGTGACACTCAGATGACCTGAGGGATGTCAATTTGAGTGGGAGTTCTTAAGTAATATGATTAATTGAACTCATTATCACGAACATAGTCAGTAGTGTCTTTGCAAATTATGTTGTAGATTACTAGCTCGCACTGTAGCTCCCGTGTGTTTTTATATGTTCCTAGAGAAATAGAGTTGAAAGATGATGGTAGCAATATTGCGGACTGGGTCCGTGATATGAGGATTGTCCTCATTGCTGCACAGAAGGCTTATGTCCTTAATGCACCGTTCGGTACGCCACCCCCTCTAGCGTCGTCTGTAGATGTTGTGAACATCTGACAGGCACGTTCTGATGACTACTTGATAGTTTAGTGCGTCATGCATTACGACTTAGAATTGAGGCTCCAAGACGTTTTGAACGTCACGGAACATATGAGATGTTCTAAGAGCTGAGATTGTGATCTCAGGCTCGTGCCCGTGTTATGAGATATGAGATCTCAAACAAAGATTCTTTGCTTGCAAGACGAAAGAGAATAGCTCAATAGTTGAGCATGTGCTTAGATTGTCTAGGTGCCACAATCGCTTGAATCGAGTGGGAGTTGATCTTCCAGATAAGATAGTGATTGATATAGTTCTCCAAGTCACTATCACTAAGCTACTAGAACTTGGTGATGAACTATAAATTGCCAGGGGTAGAAATGATTCCTGAGCTTCTCGCGATGTTTTGACACCGCGAAGGTAGAAGTCAAAAAGGAGCATCAAAGTGTTGATGGTTAGTAAAAACCACTAGTTTCGAGAAGGGCAAGGGCAAGTAGGGAAACTTCATGGATGGCAAGTCAGTTGCTGCTCCAGTGAAGCAGCCCAAAGTTGAACCTAAACCCGAGACTGAGTGCTTCCATTATGAGGAGAACGGTCACTGAAGCGGAACAACCCTGGATACATGGTAGATAAGAAGGCTGGCTAAGTCGACAGAAGTATATTTGATATGCATGTTATTGATGTGTACCTTGCTAGTACTCCTAGTAGCACCTGGGTATTGGATACCGGTTCGGTTGCTCGAAATAAAAGCTACGGAATAAATGGAGAACTAGCTAAGTGTGAGGTGACGATGTGTGTTGGAAATGTTTCCAAGGTTGATATGATCAAACATCACACGCTCTCTCTACCTTCGGGATTAGTGACGAACCTAAATTTTATTTGGTGTTTTGCATTGAAGCATGAACGTGATTAGATCATGTTTATTGCAACACGGTTATTCATTCAAGTTAGAGAATAATGGTTATTCTGCTTACATGAATAAATACCTTCAATGGTCATGCACCTAGTAAGTGTGGTTCATTGAATCTTGATCATAGTAATACACATGTTCATAACAATGATGCCAAAAGATGCAAAGTTAATAATGATAGTACCACATACTTGTGGCACTGCCGCTAAATGTCATATTGGTATAAAGCGCATGTAGAAACTCCATGCTGATGGATATTTGGACTCATCGATTTCGAATCGGTTGAGACATGCGAACCATGCCTCTTGGGCAAGATGACTAAAGGACCCCGTTGGATGGAGCAGGCAAGTGATTCATTGGAAATGATACATGTTGATGTATGCAATCTAGTGAGTCTTGTAGCGTGCAGTGGATATCGTTATTTTCTTACCTTCACTGATGATTTGAGTAGATATAGTGTATATTTACTTAATGAAACACAAGTCTGAATCGTTTGAAAGGTTCAAGCAAATTCAGAGTGAAGTTTAAAGATCATCGTGACAAGAAGATAAAAATGACCGCGATATGATCGTGGAGGTGAATATCTGAGTTACGAGTTTGGCATACAACTTAAGACAACGTGAAATTTGTTTCACAACTAACGCCACCTGGAACACCATGTTGTGATGGTGTGTCCGAACATCATAGTCATGCTCTATTGATATAGTGCATACTGTGATGTCTCTTATCATTTTACTACTATAATTTTTGGGGTTATGCATTAGAGACAACTACATTCACTTTAAAATAGGGCACCATCTAAATCCGTTGAGATGACACCGTGTGAATTATGGTTTGATAGAAACCTAAAGCTGTCATTTCTTGATGTTTGGGGCTGCGAAGCTTGTGTGGAAAATGTTTTCACCTAATGAGCTCAAACCCAAAGCGGACAAATGCATCTTCATAGAATACGCCAAGAACAGTTGGGTATACCTTCTATCTCAGATCCGAGTGCAAAGTGTTTGTTGCTGGAATGGATCCTTTCCTGAGAAAAGGTTTCCCTCGAAAGAATTGAGTGGGAGGAAGATAGAACTTGATGAGGTTATTGAACCTTGTTTCAATCAGAGTAGCGCAGCGCAGAAAGTTGTTTCTGTGAAGCCTATGTTAGTTGAAGAAAGAAGTTAATGATGATGATCATGAAGCTTCGGATCAAGTTACTATCGAACCTCGTAGGTCGACAAGGACGTGTACTGCTCTTGAGTGGTACAACAACCCTGTCTTAAAGGTCATGTTGTTGGACAGCGATGAACCTACGAGCTATGGAGAAGCGATGATGGGCCCGGATTCCGACAAATGGATGAGACCATAAAATCCGAGATAGGATCCATGTATGAAAACCAAGTATAGACTTTGGTAGACTTGCTCGTTGGACGGCAGGTCGTTGAGTACAAATGGATCTTTAAAAATGAAGACAGACGCTGATGGTAAATATCACCATTTGTAAAGCTCGACTTGTTGCAAAGTTGTTTGTGACAAGTTCAAGGAGTTGACTACGATGAGATTTTCTCACTCGTAGTGGTGCTAAAGTCTGTTGGAATTATGTTAGCAGTTGCTGCGTTTTCAATTATGAAATCTGACAGATGGATGTCAAAACATCATTTCCTTAACGGTTTACTTGAGGAAAGGTTGTATGTGATACAACCAGAAGGTTTTGTCAGTCCTAAGGATGCTAAAAGGTGTGCAAGCTTTGGTGATCCTTCCATGGACTGAAGCAAGCATCTCGGAGTTGGAATATACACTTTGATGAGGTGATCAAAGTTTTTGATGTTTATACAAAGTTTACGAGAAACTTGTATTTGCAATAAAGTGAGTGGGAGCACTATAGAGTTTCTGATAAGTATATGTGGTTGACATATTGTTGATCGGAAATAATGTAGAATTTCTGGAAGGCATAAAAGGTTGTTTGAAAAGTGTTTTTCTAAGGAAGACCTGGATAAAGCTACCTAATTGTTGAGCATCAAAGTCTATAGAGATAGATCAAGATGCTTGATGAGACTTTCAATGAGTGCATACCTTCACAAGATTTTGAAAGAGTTCAAAATGGATCAGCCAGAGAAATAGTTCTCGTCTGATTTGTAAGGTGTGAAGTTGAGTGAGACTCAAAGCTCGACAACGGCAGAAGAAAGAGAAAGGACGCACGTCGTCCCCTATGCCTTAGCCATAGGCTCTATATTATGCCATGCTGTGTACCGCACCTATGTGTGCCTTGCCATGAGTTTGTCAAGGGGTACAAGAGTGGTCCAGGAGTGGATCACTGGACAGCGGTCGGAATTATCCTTAGTAACCAGAGGACTAAGGAAATGTTTCTTGATTATGGAGGTGATAAAGAGTTCGTCGTAAATAGTTACGTCGATGCAAGCTTTAACACCTATCCGGATGACTAGTAGTAGCAATCTGGATACGTATAGTGGAGCAGCCATTTGGAAATAGTACCAAGTGGAGTGTGGTAGCAGTGTTTACGGTTTGACATAGAGATTTGCAAAGTACACACGGATCTGAATATCGCAGACCCGTTGACTATAAGACCTCTCTCACATGCAAAGCATGATCGAGCCCCAAAACTCATTGGGTGTTAGATTCATAACAATGCGAATCACATGGTGATGTGAACTAGATTATTGACTCTAGTGCAAGTGGGAGACTGTTGGAAATATGCCCTAGAGGCAATAATAAATTAGTTATTATCATATTTCCTTGTTCATGATAATCGTTTATTATCCATGCTATAACTGTATTGATCGGAGACTTAAATGCATGTGTGGATACATAGACAAAACCATGTCCCTAGTATGCCTCTAATGGACTAGCTCGTTGATCAAAGGATGGTTAAGGTTTCCTAGCCATGGACATGAGATGTCATTTGATAACGGGATCACATCATTAGGAGAATGATGTGATGGATAAGACCCAAACTACAAACATAGCATATGATCGTGTCAGTTTATTGCTACTGTTTTCTGCATGTCAAGTATATGTTCCTATGACCATGAGATCATGCAACTCACGGATATCGGAGGAGTGCCTTGTGTGTATCAAACGTCGCAACGTAACTGGGTGACTATAAAGGTGCTCTACAGGTATCTCCGATGGTGTTTGTTGAGTTGGCATGGATCGAGACTGGGATTTGTTACTCCGTGTGACGGAGAGGTATCTCAGGGCCCACTCGGTAATACAACATCACAACAAGCCTTGCAAGCAATGTGGCTAAGTGTTAGTCACGGGATCTTGTATTACGGAACGAGTAAAGAGACTTGCCAGTAACGAGGTTGAACTAGGTATGGAGATACCGACGATCGAATCTCGGGCAAGTAACATACCGAAGAACAAAGGGGACGTTATACGGGATTAACTGAATCCTTGACATAGAGGTTCGACCGATAAAGATCTTCGTAGAATATGTAGGAACCAATGTGGACGTCCAGGTCCCGCCATTGGTTATTGACCGTAGAGGTGTCTCGGTCATGTCTACATAGTTCTCGAACCCGCAGGGTCTACACACTTAAGGTTCGGTGACGTTTCGGTAGTGTAGAGTTATGTATGGTGGTGACCGAAGGTTGTTCGGAGTCCCGGATGAGATCCCGGACGTCACGAGGAGCTCCGGAATGGTCCGGAGGTAAAGATTCATATATAGGAAGTCCCAGTTTGGTTTCCGGAAAAGTTTCGGGCTCATCGGTAGTGTACCGGGAGTATCGGTATTGTACCGGGAGTGCCGGTAGTGTACCGGAGGACCTCCGGGAGGGGTATTTCGACCCCAAGAGGTCCATGGGCTGTGGGAGAATAATAACCAGCCCTTAGTGGGCTGGGAAAACAGCCACAAAGGCCCATGGCGCAGGAGAGAAAGTCCTAAAGCAAAAAGTGGAAAATCAGCCAATAGGAGGCAATCCTACTCCAACTAGGATTGGAGGTGAAGTAGGATTGCTCCCACCTCCTATTTCGGCCGACCCAAAGGCCTTGGCTGCCTCTCCTCTCCTCTCCTCCTATATATACTAGTGGATTGGGTGGTTTTTGGACAGAATTTCCGGCCACGTGCTACCCGTTTCACCGGTGCACAGTTTCTCCTCTAGATCGGTTTTCCGCAGCGCTTAGGCGAAGCCCTGCCGGAATCACTCCACCACCATCACCGGAGCGCCGTCACGCTGCCGGTGAACTCTCTCTCCTCTCCACCTCCTCTTGCTGGATCAAGATGGTGGAGATCGTCATCAAGCTGCACGTGTGCTGAACGCGGAGGTGCCGTCCGTTCGGCGCTAGATCGGAAGGACTGTGATCGAGATCGCGAGACGGTTCGTGATGAGATCGTGGAACGGATCGTGATGAGTTCGTAGGACAGATCGTGATCAAGATCGTGAGACGGATCGTGATGAGATCGCGGGACGGATCGTGATGAGTTCACGGGACGGATCGTGATTGGATCGCGGGACGGATCGTGATGAGATCGCGGGACGCTCGGCGATTTGGATCGCGAAGATGTTCGACTACACCAACCGCGTTTCTTAACGCTTCCCGCTTAGCGATCTACAAGGGTACATAGATCCACTCTCCCTCTCGTAGATGCTCATCACCATGGATAGGTTTGCGTGTGCGTAGGAAAAATTTTGTTTCCCATGCGACGTTCCCCAACACTTTCCTCCCAAACCATCCAACAAAAAGGATGATGAGGATTTTGTGCGCTTTGTTGAAATGATTAGACCTATCTTTTTGCAAATGTGTTTGACTGATATTCTTAAAATGTCTCCTTATGCTAAATACATGAAAGATATTGTGACAAATAAAAGAAAGGTACCTGATGTGGAGATTTCCACCGTACTTGCTAATTACACTTTTAAGGGTGGGACTCCTAAGAAACTAGGTGATCCCGGAGTACCCACTATACCTTGCTCCATTAAAGGAAATTATGTTAGAACTGCTTTATGTGATCTTGGAGCCGGTGTTAGTGTTATGCCTCTATCTTTATATCATAGACTTGAATTGGATAAGTTGACACCTACTGAAATTTCTTTGCAAATGGCCGACAAATCAACTGCTTTACCTATCGACATTTGCGAGGATGTGCCTGTTGTGGTTGCGAACGTTACTATCTTAACAGACTTTGTTATTCTTGATATTCCCGAGGATGATGCCATGGCAGTCATCCTTGGAAGACTCTTTTTAAACATTGTAGGGGCTGTTATTGATTGCAACAAAGGCAATGGTAATGAGCACACGGTGCACTTTCCGAAGAAACAATATCGGGTTCATTGCATAAATTCTATTGAAAAATCTTCATCCATTATTATTGGAAGCTTTGAATTTCCTATACCTACTGTCAAGATGAGATATGATATACTTATTGTTGGGGATATGCATATCCCCATTGAGGTAACCTAGTCATTTTTCGAAGATTCTCCGGTTTCATGTGATTCGAAAAAAGTTTGTCAAGGAGACTTAATCAACCTCATTGATGGATTTCTTTTGATGACCATGAGATGGGTGAATCTAGAAGTCACAACCTTCTGTTCCCAACTTTTACTTTATGTTATTTAGTAGAAAAATAATAAATATAGCATTATTCTCCTGTTCTCTGCATTGTCCGTCCAATAAAAAATGACCTGAAAATAAAAGTTCTTCAAATGCCCTGAAATTCAAGTATGATTTTTTCTGGAATATTTAAGAATTTCTGAGATAGATAACTAGTTGGGGGGATGCACCAGTGGGCCACGAGCCCAAGAGGCACGCCCACCCCCTGGGCGCGCCTGGCAGGCTCGTGGGTCCCACGTGCCCCCCCTCCACTTATTCCAGCACCCATCTCCTTCTTCTACCTCCAGAAAAAATCATCCCGCAGCTCAAACCCGTGTTCTTGCTCATTTTGCTGCATTTCTCGATCTCCTTGTGCAAAGTCCCATTCACCAAACTATTTTGGGGAATTGTTCCTTAGTATGTGACTCCTCCATTGGTCCAATTAGTTTTGGTTCTAGTGCTTTATTCATTGCATATTATTGTTGCCTTGGTGTGTTGGAAATATGCCCTAGAGGCAATAATAAATTAGTTATTATCATATTTCCTTATTCATGATAATTGTTTATTATCCATGCTATAATTGTGTTGATGGGAAACTCAGATACATGTGTGGATACATAGACAACACCATGTCCCTAGTATGCCTCTAATAGACTAGCTCGTTGATCAAAGATGGCTATGGTTTCCTAGTCATGGACAAGAGATGTCATTTGATAATGGGATGACACATCATTAGGAGAATGATGTGATGGACAAGACCCAAACTACAAACGTAGCATATGATCATGTCAGTTTATTACTACTATTTTCTGCATGTCAAGTATTTGTTCCTATGACCATGAGATCATGCAACTCACTGACATCGAAGGAGTACCTTGTGTGTATCAAACATCGCAACGTAACTGGGTGACTATAAAAAGGTGCTCTATAGGTATCTCCGAGGGTGTCTGTTGGGTTGGCATGGATCAAGACTGGGATTTGTTACTCCGTGTGACGGAGAGGTATCTGAGGGCCCACTCGATAATACAACATCACAATGAGCCTTGCAAGTAATGTGACTAAGTGTTAGTCACGGGATCTTGTATTATGGAACGAGTAAAGAGACTTGTCGGTAACGAGGTTGAACTAGGTATGAAGATACCAACGATCGAATCTCGGGCAAGTAACATACCGAAGAACAAAGGGAACATCATACGGGATTAACTGAATCCTTGACATAGAGGTTCGACCGATAAAGATCTTCGTAGAATATATAGGAATCAATACGGGCATCCAGTTCCCGCTATTGGTTATTGACAGTAGAGGTGTCTCGGTCATGTCTACATAGTTCTCGAACCCGCAGGGTCTGCACACTTAAGGTTCGGTGACGTTTCGGTAGTATAGAGTTATGTATGGTGGTGACCTAAGGTTGTTCGGAGTCCAGGATGAGATCCTGGACGTCACAAGGAGCTCCGGAATGTTCCGGAGGTAAAGATTGATATATAGGCTGGTGGAAGTCCCACACAAGGCCCATGCAGCTGGGAAGAAAAGCCCAAAAGGAAAAAGGTGGAAAAGGCAAAAAAGGCAAAATAAGGAAGGAGTCCTAATCCTACTAGGAGTGGAGGAGGTGGACTCCTACCTCATATTTGGCCGAACCAGCCTTGGCTTGGAAACCAAGGCTGCCTCCTCTCCTCCTCTCCTCCTATATATACTAGAGGGTTTTAGGGTTTTTGCACAAGATTTTCAGCCACGTGCTACCCGTTCCTCTAGTGCATAGTTTCTCCTCTAGATCGGATTTCTGCAGTGCTTAGGCGAAGCCCTGCCAGAATAGCTCCACCACCATCGCCGGAGCGCCGTCACGCTGCCGGAGAACACTTCTACCTCTCCACTCCCTCTTGCTGGATCAAGAAGGCAGAGATCGTCATCAAGCTGTACTTGTGCTGAACACGGAGGTGCCGTCCGTTCGACGCTAGATCGGACGGACCGTGATCAAGATTGCGAGACGGATCGTGATGAGATCGCAGGACGGATCGTGATGAGTTCACGGGACAGATCGTGATTGGATCGCAGGATGGATCGTGATGAGTTCGCGGGACGGATCATGATTGGATCACGGGACGGATCGTAATGAGATCGCGGGACGCTCGACGATTTGGATCGCGAAGACGTTCGACTACACCAACCGCATTTCTTAACGCTTCCCGCTTAGCGATCTACAAGGGTACATAGATCCACTCTCCCTCTCATAGATGCTCATCACCATGGATAGATCTTGCGTGTGCGTAGGAAATTTTTTGTTTCCCATGCAACGTTCACCAATAGTGGCATCATGAGCTAGGTCTATGTGTAGATGAGATCTCGAGTAGAACACAAAAGATTTGTGGGCATTGATGCTTAGATTGCTTCCTCCCTTGGTCGTATTTTGGTTCAAAGGTATTGTGAGATGAAGCGGCCCGGACCAACATTACTCGTACGCTTACGAGAGACCGGTTCCCTCGACGCAACTTGTTGCCTAGATGGCTTGCGGGTGACAGTTTCTCTCACTTTAGTTGGATCGGATTCGGCTAGTTGGATCGGATTCGACAAAGGCGGTCCTTGAGAAGGTTGAAAAGAAAATTATGTATCACCGTTGTGGTTTATGCGTAGGTGAGAATCGTTCTTGCTAGATACCCGTAGCAGCCACGTAAAACTTGCAACAACAATTAGAGGACGTCTAACTTGTTTTTGCAGGGTATGTTGTGATGTGATATGGTCAATTACATGATGTGATATATGTGATGTATGAGATGATCATGTGATGTATAGAATTTCACGACTTGCATGTCAATGAGTACGGCAACCGGCAGGAGCCATAGGGTTGTCTTTAATTATTGTATGACATGTGTGTCAATCATTAAGTGTTATGTAATGCTTTATTTTATCGCTAAACGGTAGCAATAGTAGTAGAAGCATGCAGGGCATGACAACCCCGATGGCGATACATTGATGGAGATCATGGTGTCATGCCGGTGACGATGAAGATCATGCCGGTGCTTTCAAGATGGAGATCTAAAGCACGAGTTCATGGCCATATCATGTCACTTATGAATTGCATGTGATGTTAATCCTTTTATGCACCTTGTTTTGCTTAGTACGACGGTAGCATTATAAGGTGACCCCTCACTTAAATTTCAAGATAAATTGTGTTCTCCCCGAGTGTGCACCGTTGCGAAAGTTCGTCGTGTTGAGACACCACGTGATGATCGGGTGTGATAGACTCTACGTTCACATACAAAGGGTGCAAGCCAGTGTTGCACATGCAGAACACTCGGGTTAAACTTGACGAGCCTAGCATGTACAGACATGGCCTCGGAACACAAGAGACCGAAAGGTCGAACATGAGTCATATAGTAGATATGATCAACATAATGATGTTCACCATTGAAGCCACCTCAACTCACGTGATGACCGGACTTGAGTTGGTGAATTTGGATCATGTGTCACTCAGATGACCTAAGGGATGTCAATTTGAGTGGGAGTTCTTAGGTAATATGATTAATTGAACTCATTATCATGAACATAGTCAAAGTGTCTTTGCAAATTATGTTGTAGATTACTAACTCACGCTGTAGCTCCCTTGTATTTTTATATGTTCCTAGAGAAATAGAATTGAAAGATGATGGTAGCAATATTGCGGACTGGGTCCGTGATCTGATGATTGTCGTCGTTGCTGCACAGAAGGCTTATGTCCTTAATGCACTGCTCGGTGCGCCACCTCCTCTAGCGTCATCTGTAGATGTTGTGAACATCTGACAGGCACATTCCGATGACTACTTGATAGTTTAGTGCGTCATGCATTGCGACTTAGAATTGAGGCTCCGAAACGTTTTGAACGTCACGGAACATATGAGATGTTCTAAGATCTGAGATTGTGATCTCAGGCTTGTGCCCGTGTTGCGAGATATGAGATCTGCAACAAGATTCTTTGCCTATAAGATGAAGGAGAATAGCTCAATCGTTGAGCATGTACCCAGATTGTTTGGGTACTACAATCACTTGAATCGAGTGGGAGTTGATCTTCCAGATAAGATAGTGATTGACATAGTTCTCCAAGTCACTGTCACTAAGCTACTAGAACTTGGTGATGAACTATAAATTGCCAGGGATAGAAATAATGATTCCTGAGTTGTTCGCGATGTTTGACACCGCGAAGGTAGAAATCAAGAAGGAGCATCAAGTGTTGATGGTTAGTAAAACCACTAGTTTCTAAAAGGGCAAGGGCAAGGAGGAAAACTTCATGGATGGCAAGTCAGTTGCTGCTCCAGTGAAGCAACCCAGAGTTGAACCCAAACCCGAGACTAAGTGCTTCGATTATGAGGAGAGCGGCCGCTGAAGCGGAACAATCCTAGATACTTGGTAGATAAGAAGGCCGACAACGTCGACAACAGTATATTTGATATACGTGTTATTGATGTGTACCTTACTAGTACTCCTAGTAGCACCTGGGTATTGGATACCGGTTCAGTTGCTAAATGTTAGTAACTTGAAGTAAAAGCTACAGAATAAACGGAGAACTAACTAAAGGGTGAGGTGACGATGTGTGTTGGAAATGTTTCCAAGGTTGATGTGATCAACATCGCACGCTCTCTCTACCTTCGGGATTAGTGAAGAACCTGAATAAATGTTATTTGGTGTTCTGCGTTGAGCATGAACATGATTAGATCGTGTTTATTGCAACACAGTTATTCATTTAAGTTAGAGAATAATGGTTATTCTGTTTACATGAATAGTACCTTCAATGGTCATGCACCCAGTGAGAATGGTTTGTTGAATCTTGATCGTAGTAATACACATGTTCATAACATTGATGCCAAAAAGATATAGAGTTAATAACGATAGTACTGCATACTTGTGGCACTGCCGCTAAAATGTCATATTGGTATAAAGCGCATGAAGAAACTCCATGCTGATGGATCTTTGGACTCATTCGATTTCGAATCGGTTGAGACATGCGAACCATGCCTCTTGGGGAAGATGACTAAGGACCCCGTTTTCGGGTTTAGTGGAGCGGGCAAGTGATTTATTGGAAATGATACATGTTGATGTATGCAATCCAATGAGTCTTGTAGCGTGCGGTGGATATCGTTATTTTCTTACCTTCACTGATGATTTGAGTAGATATAGTGTATATTTACTTAATGAAACACAAGTCTGAATCGTTTGAAAGATTCAGAGTGAAGTTTAAGATCATCGTGACAAGAAGATAAAAATGTCTGCGATATGATCGTGGAGGTGAATGTCTGAGTTACGAGTTTGGCATACAACTTTAGACAATGTGAAAGTTGTTTCACAACTCACGTCACCTGGAACACCATAGTGTGATGGTGTGTCCAAAAATCATAGTCGTGCTCTATTTTGATATGGTGCTTGCTATGATGTCTCTTATCGTTTTGCTACTATAATTTTTGGGGTTATGCATTGAGACAACTACATTCACTTTAAATAGGGCACCATCTAAATCCATCGAGATGACACCGTGTGAATTATGGTTTGATAGAAACCTAAGCCGTCATTTCTTGATGTTTGGGGCTGCGGCACTTGTGTGGAAAATGTTTTCACCGAATGAGCTCGAACCCAAAGCAGACAAATGCATCTTCATAGATTACCCTAAGAAACAGTTGGGTGAACCTTCTATCTTAGATCCAAGCATAAAATGTTTGTTGCTAAAACTGGGTCCTTTCTCGAGAAAAGGTTTCTCTCGAAAGAATTGAGTGGGAGGAAAATAGAACTTGATGAGGTTGTTGAACCTTTGTTTCAACCAGAGAGTAGCGCAGCGCAGGAAGATGTTTCTGTGAAGCCTACGTTTGTTGAAGAGGAAGTTAATGATGATGATCATGAAGCTTCAGATCAAGTTACTATCAAACCTCGTAGGTCGACAAGGATGTGTACTGCTCCTGAGCGATACAACAACCCTGTCTTGGAGGTCATGTTGTTGGACAACGATGAACCTACGAACTGTGGAGAAGCGATGATGGGCCCGGATTCCGACAAATGGTTAGAGGCCATGAAATCCGAGATAGGATCCATGTATGAAAACCAAGTATAGACTTTGGTAGACTTGCTCGTTGGACAACAGGTCGTTGAGTACAAATGGATCTTTAAAATGAAGACGGACGCTGATGGTGAATGTCACCATTTGTAAAGCTCGCCTTGTTGCAAAGAAATTTACGACAAGTTCAAGAAGTTGACTGCGACGAGACTTTATCACTCGTAGCGATGCTAAAGTCTGTTGGAATTATGTTAGCAGTTACTGCATTTTTCAATTATGAAATCTGGCAGATGGATGTCAAAACATCGTTTCCTTAACAGTTTACTTGGGGAAAGGTTGTATGTGATACAACCAGAACGTTTTGTCTATCCTAAGGATGCTAAAAGGTGAGAAAGCTTCAGTGATCCTTCTATGGACTGATGCAAGCATCTCAGAGTTGGAATATACACTTTCATGAGGTGATCAAAGTTTTTCAGTCTATACAAAGTTTACGAGAAACTTGTATTTGCAATAAAGTGAGTGGGAGCACTATAGAATTTCTGATAAGTATGTGTGGATGACATATTGTTGATCGGAAATAATGTAGAATATCTAGAAAGCATAAACGGTTATTTGAAAAGTGTTGACCTGGATAAAGCTACCTAATTGTTGAGCATCAAGATCTATAGAGATAAATCAAAATGCTTGATGAGACTTTCAATGAGTACATGCCTTGACAAGATTTTGGAAGAGTTCAAAGTGGATTAGTCACAGAAAGAGTTCTCGCCTGATTTGTAAGGTGTGAAGTTGAGTGAGACTCAAAGCTCGACAATGGCAGAAGAAAGAGAAAGGACGAACGTCGTCCCCTATGCCTTAGCCATAGGCTCTATATTATGCCATGTTGTGTACCGCACCTGGTGTGTGCCTTGCCATGAGTCTGTCAAGGGGTACAAGAGTGATCCAGGAGTGGATCACTGGACAGCGGTCAAGATTATCCTTAGTAACTAAAAGAGTAAGGAGATGTTTCTCGATTATGGAGGTGATAAAGAGTTCGTCGTAAAGAGTTACGTCGATGCAAGCTTTAACACCAATCCGGATGACTCGTGGTAGCAATCCGGATACGTATAGTGGAGCAGCCATTTGGAATAGTAACAAGTGGAGTGTGGTAGCAGTGTTTACGGTTTGACATAAGAGATTTGCAAAGTACACGGATCTGAATGTTACAGACCTGTTGACTATAAGACCTCTCTCACATGCAAAGCATGATCGAACCCCAGAACTCATTGGGTGTTAGATTCATAACAATGTGAATCACATAGTGATGTGAACTAGATTATTGACTCTAGTGCAAGTGGGGGACTGTTGGAAATATGCCCTAGAGGCAATAATAACTTAGTTATTATCATATTTCCTTGTTCATGATAATCGTTTATTATCCATGCTATAATTGTGTTGATCGAAAACTCAGATACATGTGTGGATACATAGACAACACCATGTCCCTAGTATGCCTCTAATAGACTAGCTCGTTGATCAAAGATGGCTATGGTTTCCTAGTCATGGACATGAGATGTCATTTGGTAACGGGATCACATCATTAGGAGAATTATGTGATGGACAAGACCCAAACTACAAACGTAGCATATGATCGTGTCAGTTTATTGCTACTGTTTTCTACATGTCAAGTATATGTTCCTTTGACCATGAGATCATGCAACTCACTGACACCGGAGGAGTACCTTGTGTATATCAAACGTCGCAACATAACTGGGTGACTATAAAGGTGCTCTACAGGTATCTCCAAGGGTGTCTGTTGGGTTGGCATGGATCAAGACTCGAATTTGCTCCGTTTGACGGAGAGGTATCTCAGGGCCCACTCGGTAATACAACATCACAACAAGCCTTGCAAGCAATGTGACTAAGTGTTAGCCACGGGATCTTGTATTACGAACGAGTAAAGAGACTTGCCGGTAATGAGGTTGAACTAGGTATCGAGATACCGATGATCGAATCTCGGGCAAGTAACATACCGAAGAACAAAGGGAACGTTATACGTGATTGACTGAATACTTGACATAAAGGTTCGACCAATAAAGATCTTCGTAGAATATGTAGGAACCCATATGGTCATCCAGGGCCCACTATTGGTTATTGACTGTAGAGGTGTCTCGGTCATGTTTACATAGTTCTCGAACTCGCAGGGTCTGCACACTTAAGGTTCGATGACGTTTCGGTAGTATAGAGTTATATATGGTGTTGACCGAAGGTTGTTCGGAGTCCCGGATGAGATCCCAGACATCATGTGGAGCTCCAGAATGGTCCGGAGGTAGAGATTGATATATAGGAACTCCTATTTTGGTCGCCGGAAATGTTTCGGGCTCATCGGTAGTGTACTGGGAGTGCCGGTAGTGTACTGAGAGACCATCGGGAGGGATATTTCGACCCAAGAGGCTACATGGGCTTTGGGAGGATGAATACCAGCCCTTAGTGGGCTGGTGGAAGTCCCACACAAGGACCATGCATCTGGGAAGAAAAGCCCAAAGGGAAAAAGGTGGAAAAGGGCAAAATAAGGAAGGAGTCCTAATCCTACTAGGAGTGGAGGAGGTGGACTCTTACCTCCTATTCGGCTGAACCAGCCTTGGCTTGGAAGCCAGGGCTGCCTCCTCTGCTCCTCTACTCCTATATATACTAGAGGGTTTTAGGGTTTTTGCACAAGATTTTCAGCCACGTGCTACCCGTTCCTCTAGTGCATAGTTTCTCCTCTAGATCGGATTTTTGCAGTGCTTAGGCGAAGCCCTGTCGGAATAGATCCACCACCATCGCTGGAGCGCCGTCACGCTGCCGGAGAACTCTTCTACCTCTCCACTCCCTCTTGCTGGATCAAGAAGGCGGAGATCGTCATCAAGCTGTACGTGTGCTGAACGCGGAGGTGCCGTCCGTTCGGCGCTAGATCGGAAGGACCGTGATCAAGATCGCGAGACGGATCGTGATGAGATCGCAGGAGGATCGTGATGAGTTCGTGGGACGGATCGTGATTGGATCGCGGGACGGATCGTGATGAGTTCGCAGGACAGATCGTGATTGGATCACGGGACAGATCGTGATGAGATTGCGGGACACTCGGCGATTTGCATCACGAAGATGTTCGACTACACCAACCGCGTTTCTTAACACTTCCCGCTTAGCGATCTACAAGGGTACATAGATCCACTCTCCCTCTCGTAGATGCTCATCACCATGGATAGATCTTGCGTGTGCGTAGGAAATTTTTTGTTTCCCATGCAACGTTCCCCAACATGGTGACCCTGTTCTTGAGCTTTGCATGCTAATTTTATTTGGTCCCAAGTAGTTTTGATGCAAGATATGGCCTCTAGGCACTTGTAGGAGTAGTTGTTATGAGTTCTGTTAAGTTTTGTTCACTTTTATTTTGAGTCACTAAAAATTTCAGAATTATTTCAGAAGGAAAATGTCTAGGAAAAACTATCATGGTGGTCCCTCAAGCAAGAGGGGTCCCCGTCTTGCGATTCGGGAGCCCGATCCTTCTCAGCCGAGGGACGCACCGGTGCAACCATGTGAATGGCCTTCCGATGAATTCATGATTGATGCAGGTTTCAAGGACGAGTTTGATACATTTATTCGCAATGCCAGGCTCGAAGAATTCATCTCCAATAAATGTGAACAATATACTACAATCACTGCCTCTTTTGTTCGTAGATTCAAATTTTCAGTTGGCCGTGACACAACCATACTGTTTGATCTTTATGACAAATCGTATACTATGGATTTAGAGGATTTTAATAGAATATGCAAGATACCTGATTGGGGTAGTCCCAATGACCCTCTTAAGTCCTTGGTTAGAGATTTTATTTCCAATATAACTGTTGGAGAAACTAGATATATTACGCAGGCTACCATGGGGAGCATTCATTTTCCCGCCTTACAATATTTTGCCCTCTTCATAGGTAGATGCATTAATGGTAAACATGACCATAGCCACCTCTGCGCACCTGACCTTAGTATACTTAATAGTGCAGTAACAGGTGATAGAAGTTTTAACATGGGAGCTATAATTGCTAGGAGACTAAATAACAATGCTAATGAAGGAGATTTATTTGGTGGGATCTATGCCACTCGCCTAGCTAATTATTTTAAAATACCCATCCAGACAGGAGATCCCCCTCTTCATAGTGCTTTCCTTGATCGTGCTGGTATGATACGCTTCCAGTTTCTTGAGAGGAGCAATGAGTCCCTCCTATACCGGTTAATATTTAACCGACAGCGTGTTTTTCATATTACCCTTCCTGCTCCTGCCTTCTTTGATTTTCAGAGTAAACGGAGATATTACATAACCAGAGTAGAGGCAGAGGAGTATGAGAGGGAGGTGAAGGCTGCTCGCCTCCGTGAGGCAGCTATTCAGGCGGTAGCTACCGCGTCCCAGTACGACCCCCATTATGATTTTGGATATCGTCCGGACCAGCCTTGGGAGTAGACCAACTTAGGCCAAAAGCCTAAGCTTGGGGGAGTACATGTTTCTCACCGACTTTATATTCATGTTCACACATTCACTTTGATAGTCGGTGTTCACACTTTTTCATTATATCATCCATGCTAGTTTATTTTCTTTTTCTCGCATTCTTCTTGTGTGTTTGATTAACTTGAAAAAAATTAAAAATGAGAAAAACAAAAAAATAGTTGTAACTTTACATTCTTGCATGCTTAGTAGTAATTAAGAAAAGAAAACCCAAAAAGATTTCCCGTTCTTCTTTTGCTTGTTGGGAGTTTTCCCGTGTAAATAGTTTTCTTTTTCTTTGGGTCGAGGTAGAAGACCATGATTAAATGATTAGTGGCTCTCATACGCATTATTGTTTATCCGTCAAAGAGCCATATTACTTTGCCTTCTCCTCTGAGTTTCTTGCAGATTCCAGCTTAGTCCCATGCACGAACAGTCTTATTATTATTCACATCATTCGGTCGTGCAAGTGAAAGGCAATAATGACGATATATGATGAAGTGACTGAACCTGGAAAAGCTGGTATGAACTCGACCTATTTTGTTTTTGTAAATACGACTAGCTCATCGTTCCTAATTCAGCATTGTTATGAGAGAAACATGTTTGCAATGAGAACTTAGAGATCATAGTTTCTCATGCCATGCTTAATTAGCTAGGAGCTTATAATTGTTTGTCTTGGATGCCAACATGAATTTTAAAATGATTGTGATGTAGTATGATAGGATGGTATCCTCCTTTGAATGATTCAAGTGGCTTGACTTGGCACATGTTCATGCATTTAGTTGAAACAAAATCAACATAGCCTCCACGATATTCATGTTCATGGTGATTTATATCCTACTCATGCTTGCACTCAACATTGGTTAATTTCAATGCATATTGATGACTGTGGTCGCTCTCTAGTTGGTCGCTTCCCAGTCTCTTTCTATCCTTCACTTGTACTAAGCGGGAATACTGCTTGTGCATCCACTTCCATAAAACCCCAAGTTGTTCCATATGAGTCCACCATACCTACCTATATGCGGTATCTACCTGCCGTCCCAAGTAAATTTGCATGTGGCACTCTCTAAACCTTCAAATAATAATCTGTTTTGTATGCCTGAACCGCTCATGTGGTGACAGGGGGTGGTCAGTATCTTCCATGCTAGGCGTGTTATCCTCGATATATGTTTATTCACTATCACTCATGAGAAAGGGGCCGGCAATCGGAATGCCCAGTTCCATGCTCAAATCAAATAAAATATAATTGCAAAGAAAACTCCCCCTGGATTGTTGTTGGTATGGACGGCACTCGAGGATTCGGCTAGTCGTGGAGTGTGATTGATCGGTGGTGGGGGAGTCAAAACTTTACTATTCTGTTTGGGAACCGCCTATAATATGTGTAGCATGGAAGATGGTGAAAACTCTTGGTCATCACGTTGACAATGAAAGCATGCCACCCCAAGATTATTTATCTCTGTTTTAAAAAGCTTGAGCTCTGGCACCTCTACAAATCAATGCTTCCCTCTACGAAGGGCCTATCTATTTACATTTCTGTTGACTCATACTCTTCTTATTAAAAGCACCAGCTAGAGAGCACCTCCGTCATTTGTATGCTTTGCTATTAATTGATATTGAGTATGACTATGACTGGATCTTCCTTGCCATGAATTACAATTTCTAGTCGGCCCTTGGTCTTTGAAGGTGCTCTGCATTTATGTTTTGTGGTCTCAGAAAGGGCTAGCGAGATACCATCTATTCATATTGTATCATGATTGTTTTGATTGAAGTGTTGACGTTTGAAACTTATTATTATTACTCGCTAGTTAATTATGCCATTGATATGAGTATGCCATGAGACCTAAATGTCATTGCTTATGTGGTTAGCTTATGATCTTGCTGAAAACCTGAATATGAGTTAGACATAATTATGACAACAAGATCAAACAGAGTTCGTAAAAGTTTTTCTTTTGTCTCTTTCAGTTTATCAACTGAATTGCTTGAGGACAAGCAAGGCTTTAAGCTTGGGGGAGTTGATACGTCTCCAACGTATCTACTTTTCCAAACTCTTTTGCCCTTGTTTTGGACTCTAATTTGCATGATTTGAATGAAACTAACCCGGACTGACGCTGTGTTCTGCTGAACTGCCATGGTGTTGTTTTTGTGCAGAAATAAAAGTTCTCGGAATGACCTGGAAACTTACAAGGATTTTTTGTGGAATATATAAAAAATACCGGAGAAAGAATCAACCGAAGATAAGCTGCCAGTGGGCCACGAGCCCAGGAGGCGCCTCCCTAGGGCGCGCCTGGCAGGCTCGTGGGGCCCACGTGGCTCCTCCGACCTCATCTTCAACTCCATATAACCTCTCTCGCCCAGGAAAAAAATTAGAGAGAAGAGTTCATCGCGTTTCACGATACGGAGCCGCCGCCACCGCCTGTTCTTCTTCGGGAGGGCAAATCTGGAGTCCGTTCTGGGCTCCGGAGAGGGGAAATCAACGCCATCGTCATCATCAACCATCCTCCATCGCCAATTCCATGATGCTCTCCATCGTTCGTGAGTAATCTCATTGTAGGCTTGCTGGACGGTGATGTGTTGGATGAGATCTATCATGTAATCGAGTTAGTTTTGATGGGGTTTGATCCCTAGTATCCACTATGTTCTAAGATTGATGTTGCTACTACTTTGCTATGCTTAATGCTTGTCACTAGGGCCCGAGTGCCATGATTTCAGATCTGAACCTATTATGTTTTCATCAATATATGTGTGTTATTGATCCTATCTTGCAAGTTGTAGTCACCTACTATGTGTTATGACCTGGCAACCCCGGAGTGACAATAGCCAGAACCACTCCCAGAGATGACCATAGTATGAGGATTCCATGTATTCACCATGTGCTAATGCTTTGTTCCGGTTCTCTATTAAAAGGAGACCTTAATATCCCTTAGTTTCCATTAGAACCCCGCTGCTACGAGAGGGATGGACAAAAGATGTCATGCAAGTTCTTTTCCATAAGCACGTATGACTAAATACGGAATACATGCCTACATTACATTGACGAACTGGAGCTAGTTACATATCACCCTATGTTATAACCGTTACATGATGAATGCCATCTGACATAATTATCCATCACCGATCCAATGCCTACGAGATTTTCCTATATTGGTCCTTGCTTAGTTACTTTACCATTACTGCTGTCACACTTGCTATACCAATCACAATTGCTACTGTTGCCATTGTTACCGTTACTATCATACTGCTTTGCTACTAAAACTTTGCTGAAGATACTAAATCTTTCAGGTGTGGTTGAATTGACAACTCAACTGCTAATACTTGAGAGTATTCTTTGGCTCCCCTTGTGTCGAATCAATAAATTTTGGTTGAATACTCTACCTTGAGAGTATTCTTCTAACAACCATCGGTATTTTACTTGGAGCTATATTTTTATTCGTCACATATCATGAGTTGTGCTTGGAGCATCGTCTATCATTTGAGTTTTTGCTTGATTTGCTTTTTATCCATTCTGGACACACCTATTTGAGAGAGCCAAAATTATGCTATGATTTATTAGAATTGCTCTATATGCTTCACTTAATTTTTTTGAGCTATGGAATTGCTATAGTGCTTCACTTATATCATTTTGAGCACGGCGTGCTTTTACTTATTTGAATAAATGCTCTCATACTTCACTTATATTAATTTGAGAGTTAGTAATTTTGAAGAAATCCTTTCATGCTTCACTTATATTATTTTGAGAGATGATTTTTTTATGCTCATGATCTTCACTTAAATCTATGTGAGCTTGTCAAAAGCAATGTCATTATATGAAACTAGTCCAAAGTGATAGATATTCACGAGGGATATAATAAAAACTTTCAGTAAGATCATTGGACAAATTAAACTTGATTCTTTGTAATAGTTTTGAGACATGATGATAGTAATATGTGAGTTATGTTAGTGAGTAATTATGCTTAGTAAGAATATTGGTGTTAAGGTTTGTGATTCCCTACGCAAGCACGAAAGTCAATAGTTTTGCTATGAAATTACATCCTACTTATGATGCATTATTTGATGTTAGTTATGCTTAATGCTCGCTTATGTGATTTTTGGTTTCTTGGTAGGATGCTTCTCAATCTATTTGCTATCCTTCACTTGTACTAGGTAGAAATACTACTTGTGCATCCAAAATCCTTAAACCCGGTTTTGCCATATGAGTCCACAATACCTACCTATATAAGGTATTTTCATGCCGTTCGAAGCAAATTTGTATGTGCCATCTCTAATTTTTAAAATATTTTTTCCTTTTTGTGTGCTCGTACTGCTCATGAAGCGGAAGGGGGTGACCGATATTTTTCCATGCTAGATGTGTTATTCTCAAGATGGGTGTTCATTCACTTATCATTGCACGAGAGTATGGCGGTAATAGGGATGCCCAGTCCCGAAATGAAAAAAAAAATAGTTTATGTTGTCACATAATAAATTCCTTGCAAAGTGTTGGTATGGAAGGCAACCGTGGATTCGGCTAGCCATGGGAAGTGGAAGAATGGTGGAAAAGGAATAAACTTTATTTTTTGTTTGGGAACCGCTTATGATGTATCTATCATGGAAAGGTATTGAAATATCTTGGTCGTTTTCGTTGACAGGAAAGGCATGCCACCCAAAATATTTTTCTCTATCAATTTAAACCTTGAGCTCTGGCACCTCTACAAATCCCTACTTCCCTCTGCGAAGGGCTTATCTATTTACTTTAGGGATTTTTACATCGATGCCCTTGGTTCCTTAGTTGTACTCATTCATCCCCACGCTCTTAACTTTTGCTCACTTTTCCCCACTCCCTTGTCTGAAACCCTTAGAAATGATCACAGCGGAGGATGCCGTCAGGTCAATGGTTTGACCATTAACTTTGACGAGTGGGGACGTATCGGAACGGCACCTCCTTTGTCCATTCGACGTGTGGGGCGGCATTGAGACACGTCGGATGGGCTTGTCTGAACCTCGAGTTCGAGCCCTACAGCACCACGTCGCTCCGTCCCCTCCCCCCCGTAGTCATGCTCCGCCCCCTCCGTCGCCGTACTCCGCCCCCTCCGCCACCATCGTGCCCTCCAACCTCTAACCCCATTCCGCCTCCGCCATCGTCATGCCCTTCGCCAGATATACCCCCACCACCCCATATGGATCAAGCAGTGATGTCGGGGGAGCAGGCTCTCAAGCCTGTGGACCGTGGAGAGGATTGGGTGGAATCGGCGGTGAATAATTCATCGATTACACTTGGGTAAGCATCGTTTTCCCCTCTAACCGATTTGTTGATTCGTAAATTCGGCCATTATTTAGCGGTAGTCGCTTGAATCATTCAAATTTTGTTGAATTGTTCCCGGCCTAACAACACCCCTTATTTGAGTCGAATAGGATTGATCCCGCGCTTGCTTTTCGTTTGTTAGTTAGGATGGAAGTTAGTGTGCTGCGTGGTAGAAAACCGCAATTGCTTACTGGACTTTTCAATCCGAAGGTGGTAGAAACCAGTATGTCGTTCAATGATTTGCTCGCGGCGCTCCGAAGTTCTTCATATGGATGGAGCCCTGCCGATGTTGTTGAACTAAAATATTTCAGCAGTACCGAGCAAAAAAATTTACCACTAACTTGCGATGAGCATCTGGGATTGCTCTTTTCTTTGAATGCTGAAAGCCGCTTCGGTAAAATCCATATTGAGGTGCTTCAGCCACGCAATGAACATGGGAAGGGGAAGAGTGTTCAGGAATCTTCTGCCTCTGCTAACGAGGAGCGCCCCGACACTCCTTGTAGGTCGAAACTAAGCAGAGCTAGTGGTTCTGAAAGTCACAATATACCTACTGCCATTTCTTGTGTCGTTTCTCCTGTCGCTACCGTACCCGATATAGTACAGGATGGAGAGCCAGATGAAGAGGTGCCTCGACATGATGACGAGGATGAGGACATGTTCCCTAACCTTATAGATATTGCTAATAAACAAGCAATGGAATATGAATTTCAGGAGCAACCTATCAGTCGTGCTAGATTTGATGACACTGACGATGAAGAGAGGGATGAGAACATCGACAACTTAGTTGCAGATGAATATGGTGGTGAGGACATGCCAACAATTGAGTGGAATAGGGAAGATCCACAGCTTGGTGTCGGCACCATATTCCATTCAATGGTGGACTGTCGTAATGCACTGACTAAATACTACATTCTCACACAAAATACATATGTGATTGAAAGGAGTGAGCCATCAATGTTCAATGTTCGTTCCCCATATGATAGGTGTAGATGGAGGTTGCATGCATCACGTATGTTGAGGAGCAAGTTCATTCAGGTTTGTGTATTTCAGTATATACAGATTCTATGTTCAGATCATTGTGTAATGTTTTCAGATCATATTTTTTCAGATAAAAAGGAACCCACACCAGCACACTTGTCCACCTGGAGGGGAAGGGGAGAAGGCTAAAACAAAGCTAACAAAGAGTAGATGGGTGGCTGATGCAATTTTGGACTGGTTGAGAGAAAATCCAACACTTGGTCCAACAGAACTCCAAGGGAAGCTATTTGATAAGTACAAGATTGTTGTACATTACATGAATATTTTTTATGGTAAGAAAATAGCTCTTGACAAGAATTAGGAACAAACATTGGAAACCTTCTGAAGATAAAATGTAGAAAAACATGGTACTTGGAAAGGGAGACTCTTGCCTAATGGCAGTAGGGTGGCCTTAATTCAATGTTCACTCTCTGGAATTCCTAATTCTATGATGTCTTTCTAAGGGTTGCCAGTGGTTGTGAATATGAGGATGGGTTTCTTCAGAGCCAGATTACTCCGACCATAAGATGAAAAGAAGGAAAATATAATTTGGTTAAGTGGGCTGAAGTCTATAGACCTAAGGACTTTGGGGGTCTAGGGATTCAAAATCTTGTTGAGATGAATCGGGCTTGGTTATGCAAATGGCGGTGGAAAATTTATAATACTAAAGGCTTTGGAAGGATATCTTTGTTAAAAAATGTCAAAAATGAGAGTCTGACTGGGATTATTGTGAATCGCCCTTTGCAGTGCTTACAGTAAAAAAACACTTCTTTTCCCTATGTAAATTTATTGTTGGGAATGGGCGGAATGTTCTATTCTAGAAAGAGTGGTGTCTTGGAGACAAAGCACTTCAACACAACTTCCCTAGGCCTTACAATTTTTGCTTTGATAAGAACTTATCCATAGCTGAAATTTGGGAAAGGGCTTTATCAAGTTTTTTTTCAAAACTAGCACCAAAAATACACCAAATTCGGATAAAGTATACCCATTTCATAAAATATCAAAAATAGCACCCCGTCGGCCACCACCAGGCCGAAGAGCCACCTGTCGGCCAACACCAGGCCGAAGAGCCCCCTGTCGGCCAATCAGGTGCCAAAGAGAGGCCGATCGGCCAGAGGGAGGCCGAAGAGCCACCTGTCGGCCAGTGGGAGGCCGATGGACCCCTGGATAAGGCCGATGACTTCTTTCTTCCTCCTCTGACCACTCGTTTAACCCTCCCCGTCCTCCAGGCTTCCCATCTCCACCTCTCACTCCCGTTGCTCTCCGGTGCTTCCACCGCCTTGCCGATCTCTTCGCTCAACCACCCATTTTGTTATCCAACCCACGTAAACAATAGATCAGGGCGCTCTCCACCGGCCTATGGTATTTTTTTCTGGCTTCCAACTCAATCGAATGTGAACTTTCAACTCGGTAGTGGATTTAGTTCTTATTGGTCACCGTCCGTCTGTAGGTAAATGTCTTGCCCATTTTGCCGAGCTCCAGGTGGCCCTTGTCCTGCCGTTGATTCTGATGCGTCCGTATTTACTGTGGTGCTGGATCGTCGATGTTCAAGACGTGTTGTAAGATTCTATGTCTTGTTTATCTGACTGTGTCATATTCGAATGCCTTTGTTTATATGATTATGATGTTTGATTCCATTCTTGTTGTAGTATGTTACGTGCAGTGTTAGATCACATCTTGCTCGGATGCATTGAGGAGTTCAAAGCCTTAGCTATTCAGAGAGGTGACACAGATATTGATCTTGCTCTGCACAACAGTGAGGGTAACTTATACCATGTTTTGTTTAGACATGGTAGGATGAGCAGTAAATTCCATGGTCCTTCGTGGGAGGAACTTGTGAATGATTATGGTCTCCGCCATCATGGCATGATGACTGTTATGCTTGAGCACTATGGAACTTATATTAGTGTCGAATTTCATCGGGATGGTGTTATGTTGTTTCCTTTACCCCGTGTTGGTAAGTTATTTGTTTGACTGATTTTCAGTTTTGTTTCAACTTATACGTTTTGCTGTTCTGCTCAGTTTGTGAAATCATTTTTTTGTAGCTCTTGAGGATCTGAGTGAAACTCAGAGGGAACTTGTTGACAGTTGTTTTTATAGTCGTGGTGTCACTCTGAATTATCATCAAATGTATGTCATGTCGCGGCAGCTCTTTGATGACAACTACATACCCTGTACTCCTTTTGTTCATAGGATGGATCGCATGAATGTTATTCCTCAACATATGGTAAGCTTTGGTTTCTGGTTTTTATTATTTATTTGTTCTTTGCTGTATTCTAATATTTTAAATTTGTAAGCTGAATATCATATAACTTACTTGTTTTTGTCAGGTTATTCCTACCATGGTTGTGAGGAGTTTGAAGGGATTTGTGTCAATTCCTAGGACTGGTTCTTTAACTCTTGAAATTACTTTGAATTCTGAAGATGATGATATATTTGTGATCATTCCTTGTTCCTACTTCATTGACTTGGGTGATAGAATGGTGTTGAAGAAGGAAGGTTTCGGTAATTTTCTGCTGGCATCATCTATTGAAGTCAACAATTTGGTGCTCATAACCTTCAAACAACGTGAACAGGAGCTAGCTATTGTTTTTAGCTATCTGCCACAATGATCGTATTGTCTCACCCCACTATTCCCCTTTTTATTTTCCTGCCCTACTATCCCGCCATTTTATTTCCCGCCATACTCTGCCGCCACCCTTTGTCCACCATTCTCTCCCGCCACTTTCCTTCCCGCCATTCTCTCTCGCCATTATCTTTCCCGCCTTTCTCTCCCGCCATTCTCTCCCGCCATTATATTTCACGCCTTTCTCTCGCTCCATTCTCTCCCACCATTATCTTTCCCGGCTTTCTCTCCTGCCAATTTCTTTTCCGCCCGTCTCTCCTGCCATCTTCCCTTGTAAACCTATATAACCACATCCGCAGTAAGGAGGGTCAGCAGGCCCTTCCTTTCCCTTTCGCTCTCGCCATCCTTTCGTGGACATGTCTCATCCTCCTCATCCTCACCATCCTTTTGATCGTAGTTTTCACTCTAGTATGTCCGATCGTCTTCTCCGTCTAGCCGCCAATTTCAAGATGAATGATAGAGTAGTTCCATGGGAGGAACTCATTAGTAGTGACTTCATAATGAATGAGTTGGCTCACTCATTATCTAGGAGTGGGTGGCCTCCCAAGACTTTTGAGGAGATACGGAAAGAACTTCTCAGGTTGCACGGCAGATGGCAGAAGCAACCGCACAAGGGTGAAGCTCACCTTGGGATTGTTGTGAATAATTTAGATTTATGGTCAGCAGATACTAAGGACGAAGACGACCTCTTCATGCCGAGCACCAAGGTGAAGAGTTCTACATCGACGAAGGGGAAGAGTTTAGCATCGACGAAGGGGAAGAGTTCTGCATCGACGGAGAATGAAGACGACATCTTCATGCTGAGTACCAAGGTCAAGACAACCGCATCGTCGAAGGGCAAGAGTTCTGCATCGACAAAGGGCAAGAGTTCTGCATCGATGGGGGATGATGATGATGCATTCATGTAGTACATTTTTCTGTAGTGGTGTCTTATGTAGTGCTGTTTAATTCAGTTGGAACGTTTAATTCAGTTGTACTGTTTAATTAAGTTGTAATATTCAATTCACTTGTACTGTCTAATTCATTTGGATGCATTTAGTTTGCAATACTAATGTTGTCTCTCTAAACCAAATGACTACTGAAATGGAACATGAATATGTTTCATACATGAATATGTCTCATACATCAATATGTCTCATACATGAATATGTTCCATACATAAAATAGACATATGTCTCATACATAAATAGATAGTCATGTCTCATACGTAGATAACCATATCAATGCTGGGGACGGCGACGAATCTTTGGCTTCCTCGGACGTGGACTGGAAGGCGATAAGCGCTGAGGCGGTGGACGAGTGTCATGATGTCCACGACCATAGATCACCTCTTCCGTTGGTGTTTGTGTCTCCTGCGTCATTGGTGGTGGTGTAGTGGCAAGAACTGTCTCCGTGATATCGTAGGTGCGTGCACCACGGTCATCGTCCTCGCCGTCGCCGGGTATGTATGAACCAGGACCAGTAAACACAGGTGAACGAACTGAAGTCATGAACGGTTGCGACTGGCTGCCGACTGCGGTAAAGTAAAACATGTAAAGAATGATTTACGAGGCTACAATTTTTAAAAGAATGTACAAAGTAAAGTTACCTAGGTGCATATGATGAATCCAAGAAGGGTCCCCGGGTTGTGAAGGAGGTGGCTGCTGGGAGAAATAGCCCCGGGGTTGTGAAGGAGGTGGCTGCTGGTAGAAATAACCCCCGGGTTGTGAAGGAGGTGTCTGTTGCCAGGAGGAGCCCCCGGGTTGTGAAGGAGGTGTCTGCTGCCAGGAAGAGATACCTGTTGCCAGGAGGAGCTCCCTGGCTGCGAAGGAGGTGCCTGTTGCCAGGAGGAGCTCCCTGGTTGTGAAGGTCGAGGTTCCAAACGCTGCAGAGAGGGGCGTGGCGGACGATGTGCTGCACGAGTGTTAACAACATCCGAAGATCGTCTACATGTAACATCTGCGACGATCTCGTGTATCTTCGCTTGAAGACTCTTCAACCTTGTTACTGCATCTCGCCCAGGAAAAGTGAAACGTATGTGTCTCTGGTCTCCATCTATCTACTAAGCAGGTAAGGAGTGACCTATCATAAGAGAAACGTGATACTTGCCTCTTGTGCAACTGCATTGGTTCACGTGCCTCATCCAAGTCCGGGTGATCAACCCACTCATTCAATGTACCCTCAACCAGTCGTGACAAGGGCAGAAGTCCAGCCCAATTTAACCTACAAAAAACAGAATGTAGCTTACAATTAGCTTCTATCAAAACGATGTCAAACATAGTAAGTGATTATACCGACACATACCTATCAACCCATGAAGGGTGTATCATCCAGTTAGACTTTGGGGCGCGAGTGATCAACACGTCTAAGTTCGTGCCCGATTCCGTAAATGCGCCTCGGTGCCCTTTATCGATATTACCATTAAGCAACGGATACGAAGCCATATCTGCAATTAGAACATAGTCCACACATATTACAGGTTAAAACATAGTCCAAACTTATTACAAAATAAAACATAGGTGTTTGTATATTACAAATAAAAACATAGTCTCACATATTACACATTAAAACATAGTCCCACATATTATACATAAAAACATAGTGCACACATATTACAAATAAAAACATAGTCCGACATATTACAAATTAAAACAGATTATGTAGCTTCTGAGTTATTCATTCCTCGTCCGCCCCTTCGGCCTCGACTGCCATGTCCACCACGACTGCTAGGACCTCCTCTTGCAACTATTGTTGCAGTCGTCGATGTGGAAGCACCATCTTTCTTCAGGTCGGGGCAATATTTCATCCTATGCCCATAAGCCGCGCAGAGCAAACATTGTTTGGTTGCTCCACCAGCTTCAGATTGGTCCATATCATTTAGGATGTGCTTTACCTTACGCCTGCCCCTACTAGTTCGCCGTAGTCCAGGATCCGGGATGTATACTCTGTCACCATCGTTTACCTTGTTGAAATTGCCGACGACTCTAAACCCTATCATCTCACCTGTCCAGACATTGAGTACTGCCTCTTTTGAATAGTACGGTGACACGAAGGAGATAGTGCCGAACTGAATCTGGCCATAGGCAGCCAACACATGTGAGCAAGGTAGGTGCAATAACTACGGTTTGTTGCATGTACACTCACAAGTTGGATAAAATTCTGCTCCAATTTTAACCTCATGCGTCTTCACCTCATTTGCAGAACCAAAACCATCAGTAGGAAGCTGAATCCCATACCTCCTTTCCTGATTACCTATGAGTATGACAGTGTGCTTTTTTTTGCTTTCTTTATCTTCTCAGCCATGTACTCCATGACACGGCTACAATAAGGAGTGTTCTGATTATCTACAATATGCTTCTTTGCTAACTCGTGCCTTTCTCTGAAATATCTCAAAGTGCCATGGAATACACCCTCCACAATAGTTGTTAGTGGCAATGCTCTATTCCCTCTGAGTCCAAAGTTATAGATCTCTGCAAGATTGGTTGTCATGTGGCCATACCTAGATCCATGGGTGTCATGCAGCAAAGACCAATTCACTGGAGGCTCTTTCTCTATCCACTCAGAAAAATTCTTTATTGCCCTGCCCTTCTTTCTCTTAGTATTAGGAGGGTCAATTGCTGGCAAGTCATAAAGACCAACTAGCTCCTCAAGCTCCGCGATGAGTGCTGTTAATTTAACCTGGTCTTTTTCCATTTTCTTCCTAGCAAGGACCTGCTTCTTAGTGAACTCATCTAGTTTTGACCAAATAAAATCGTATTTGCGCCGCTGGTTCTACTTGCATAACTTTTTGAACAAGTTCATCAACCGTTTGTTCTTGAACTGTGAGAAAAATTTTGCACCCAGATGGCGCATGCACCACCGGCTTTGCAAGTCCTTCCAAGGTGTTGGCTCGTCAGCAGTTGGATTACTCAGTGTATTCACGGCCTTCAATATACCAAGATGTCTATCATGAATGAGACAGACATTTGTTCGGTCCTTCAGATCGCAATTTTAACTTGTCGGAAGAACCATACCCAGCTCGGAAAGTTCTCACCCTCCACAAATGCCATAGCTAGTGGGATGATTTGGTTGTTCCCGTCCGCAGCAATAGCAGTCAGGATTTTCCCTTTGTACTAACCAGTCAGGAATGTACCATCCACAAACATCATAGGAGGACAATGCCTAAAAGCTTCGATGCACATACCGAAAGAGAAGAATACTCGTTTCAACACCTTGTAATCTGGTATACTATCCAACCTCGTGTGTTGAATGCTAACATAAGTGTCGGGATTCCTCTCCTTCAGTATGTCAAGGAGACGGACAACATTATCATATGAGTCGAAGAACGTCCCAGACCTTTCCTCCATAGCCTTCTACTTAACCCTCCAAGCCTTCCCATATGGAATGTCATAATTCCATCTGACTTTCACTGCTGTCTGGATGTGTTTTGCTTCCATATCTTTCTTCTTCACTATCTCAGTATACATGAGTTGCGCTATGAGAGTTGAAGTAAGGTTTGGATGACGAACCAACATGTTTTTCCTCACATAATTGTTGGGGAACGTCGCATGGGAAACAAAAAATTTCCTACACACACGCAAACCTATCCATGGTGATGAGCATCTACGAGAGGGAGAGTGGATCTACGTACCCTTGTAGATCGCTAAGCGGGAAGCATTAAGAAACGCGGTTGGTGTAGTCAAACATCTTCGCGATCCAAATCGCCGAGCATCCCGCAATATCATCATGATCCTTCCCGCAATCCAATCATGATCCGTCTCGCAAACTCATCACGGTCCGTCCCGCGAACTCATCACGAATCGTCACGTGGCCTTGATCACGATCCTTCCGATCTAGTACCGAACGGACAGCACCTCCGCGTTCAACACACGTGCAGCTTGATGACGATCTCCACCGTCTTGATCCAGCAAGAGGAAGTGGAGGGGAGGAAGAATTCTCCGGCAGCGTGACGGCGCTCCGGAGATGGTGGTGGAGCTATTCCAGCAGGGCTTCGCCTAAGCACTGCAGAAATCCGATCTAGAGGAGAAGCTATGCACTAGAGGAACGGGTGGCACGTGGCTGAAAATCTCGTGCCAAAACCCTAAAATCCTCTAGTATATATAGGAGGAGAGGAGGAGGATTGGCTGCCAAAAAGGCAGCCCTTGGGTCGGCCAAACCAAGGAGGGAGTATTCCTCCTCCTCCACTCCTAGTAGGATTAGGACTCCTTCCTTATTTGACCCTTTTTTTGCCTTTTTCCACCTTTTTCCTTTTGGTATTTTCTTCCCAGCCTCATGGGCTTTGTGTAGGACTTCCACCAGCCCACTAAGGGCTGGTATTCATCCTCCTACAGCCCATAAAGCCTCTTGGGTCGAAATACCCCTCCCGGTGGTCTCCCGGTACACTACCGATGAGCCCGGAACTTTTCCGGCGACCAAACTGGGACTTCCTATCTATGAATCTTTACCTCCGGACCATTCGGCAGCTCCTTGTGACGTCCGGGATCTCATCTGGGACTCCGAACAAACTTGGGTCACCACCATACATAACTCTACACTACCGAAACGTCACCAAACCTTAAGTGTGCAGACCCTGCGGGTTCGAGAACTATGTAGACATGACCGAGACACCTCTACGGTCAATAACCAATGGCGGGACCTGGATGTCCACATTGGTTCTTACATATTTTACGAAGATCTTTATCGGTCGAACCTCTATGTCAAGGATTCAGTTAATCCCGTACGATGTTCCCTTTGTTCTTCGGTATGTTACTTGCCCGAGATTCGATCGTCGGTATCTCCATACCTAGTTCAACCTCGTTACCGGCAAGTCTCTTTACTCGTTCCGTAATACAAGATCCCGTGGCTAACATATTAGTCACATTGCTTGCAAGGCTTGTTGTGATGTTGCATTACCGAGTGGGCCCTGAGATACCTCTCCGTCACACGGAGTAACAAATCTCAGTCTTGATCCATGCCAACTCAACAGACACCTTCGGAGATACCTGTAGTGCACCTTTATAGTCACCCAGTTACGTTGCGACGTTTGATACACACAAAGCATCCCTCCGGTGTCAGTGAGTTGCATGATCTCATGGTCATAGGAACATATACTTGACATGTGGAAAACAGCAACAATAAACTGACACGATCATATGCTACATTTGTAATTGGGGTCTTGTCCATCACATCATTCTCCTAATGATGTGATCCCGTTATCAAATGACATCTCATGTCCATGGCTAGGAAACCTTAACCATCCTTTGATCAACGAGCTAGTCCATTAGAGGCATACTAGGGACATGGTTTTGTCTATGTATCCACACATGCATTTAAGTCTCCGAACAATACAATTATAGCATGCATAATAAACGATTATCATGAACAAGGAAATATGATAATAACCAATTTATTATTGCCTCTAGGGCATATTTCCAACAATAATTATGCGAGACAACATTTGTCACAACCTAGTGGATGTTATACTTTGGCATGTGTCCGTGCACCTTCGCAGGACAACCTGATTCAACACACTTCACGATATATTTCGTTGGACTAGATATGTGTGTGCGGAAAACCCTCTGCGTAGACATAGCCCACTTTATCACCGCATAATTATTATTTTTTCTTTGTGTCAAACATAGCCCCGATACGGACTTGGTTCAGATTATATTGCCATGGAGTCTCATGGCCATCGTTGACAGTAAAGCCGGTGGATATGTACTGCTCCCATGCAGCAGGAATTGGTACCTCCTCCTCCTCGGAATTTTCAGAATCAAGATCCTCTGCAATCCCATCCTCGTCCTATTCCTCCATCACCCTCTGCATTTCATCGCCTTCCTCATTCCCATCAGCAACACCAGAGGCAGCTAATACTATCGACTGAATACTCTGTCCAGCAGCATGACCACTAACATTGTGGGGGCACATAATCTGACTCTTTCTCGGCTTGGCTTGCATTCACATCTGGTGGCTGTGACCCGGATATATAAATCTCGTTAGCCACTTGACTACTCTGGCCTGGTTCATACCCCACGTTGGGTGGTACGATATTCTCCTCCTTCGCCACTAGTTACACTAGAGCATACGGATGGATTCTTCGGTCTCTGGAACGACTTAACAGGGACAACCAATGTTGGCTCCTATCTATCGGAATAAACTCCCACTTGACATTTTTACAGGATTTGGTCCACAATGCATGAATACCGACTGAACAAACTTCAGGATCCAGGCCAAAACTAGTAGTCAACCAGTGTTTCAACTGCCTAATGTCCAGTCTGTCCGGGCGTGAAAGTGTCATCTCACCTTTTTTAAACTCGCTAAGATCAACCCCAACTCATTATACCGAACATTACCAGGGCCGTAATACATAGTGAAATTTACGGATTCAGACATTTTCACCTGTCAGACATTGCCAGCTTCTCATTATTCGCGACGAATAAATCTACACTAAAATAAACATACACTAAAATATACCTACGTATACTAAATAAACCTACACTAAAATGAACTTCACTAAAATAAATCTACACTAAAATATACTTACTTACACTAAATAAACCTACACTAATATGACTACACTAACTAAACCTACACTATTAACACATACACTAAAATCACTACACTAATAAAACTAACCTAAACTAATTTTACGTTCATTAAAAAAACTAACCTAAACTAACAGAAAAAACGTATATCTTCGACGCGTGTGTGCCCTTCTTCTTTCTCTCCACCTTCTTCATCCTCTCCACCACTCCACCTTCTCACCATTCACACCTCCACCACCCCATCATGTCTCCACCAAACGAACAACACACTACCCCATTGCAAAAAATGAGACCGTACGGCAGGGGAGACGGACACGATCTATTGTTTCAGTGGATTGAAACGGAAAATGGTTTGATGTAGAAGGAGATCAAGGAGGGGGATTTTTGGTCTAACAAAGGAGGGAGAGAAGGAACGAGCAGGCATGAGGAGGAAGAAGAGGGAGCCGACGTCGGGCCTTATTCAGGGGCTCTTCGGCCTCCTGGTGGCCGACGGGCCCTCTTCGGCCTGGCGTGGGCCGACGGCCACCTCTTCAGCCTGCCTTAGGCCGATGGGCCCTCTTCGGCCCAAACAAAGCCGACCAGTCCCCGGTCGACCCAGCTGAGGCCGACGGAGTTATATATTTTTTTTTTAAAAATGGATGTACTTTATTCGAATTTGGTATATTTTTGGTACTACTTTTGAAAAAAAATCCTTTATCAAGATCATTTTAGAAGAACCCTGATGGGGGGGGGGTCCTTGGAATTAGGGATTCATATCATAGAGGTTTGTGACAACATTGTTTCGATTGATGAAAAGACACTATTAAATGGACTTTGACCAAAAATGGCATTATTCTGTTAAGTCTTATTACAGAAAGCTTATTGAAAATGGGATGAAATTCCCACACAAATTTATGCGTTAAGATTTTCATGTGGCTTGTTCTTAGAAAAAGTATTCTTACTAAAGATAATCTACTCAAGAGGGGGTGGATTGGCAGTGGGGCATGCCCCTTTCATGGTCTTGATGAGTCTATTGATCATTTGTTCATGAAATGTGCTCTTTAGCTAGAATTATGTGGAATATCTTGAGATGTGGTTTCAACTTGCTTGATATTCCCGATAGCTCTGATGCTTTACTGAACATATGGCTTAACAAATTTGTGGCTGATGATAAACACCTGATCCTTACTGGGGTGGCTGTAGTTTTCTGGACTATTTGCAAGTTACGAAATAGTGCCATATTTGATAATACAAAACTTATCGGCCATCATGTCCCTCTTAACATGATTGCAAGATGGTGAAACGATTGGATTGTTTTGTAGAAAAAACAGGAAAGCCAATGAAAGTTGAAGCTGGTGGCAAGGGTTCTAGAGTTGACAACAAGTGAAGTACTTCTTGCTGCACAAGGGTAGCGAGTTGGAGTCCTAAGGCTACAATGAGCAAAGCTTGCTTTAGGGGGAGAATGTTGCGTAGGCGTTGATCTTTCTCTCTGCTTTTGTCCAAATGAACCTCAATGTGTAATAGTGCTAGCAGTCTATTTTGTGTTTCAACTACCTTATAACAAGTAATGCTTTGAATCTTGCTTTAGCCTTGGTTGTCTGTTGAAGATCGATAGATCGAGCCATATGGGCGACAGTCGGCTTGTCCTCTTCAACTGTAGTTTGTACATCTAGGGGCATTATGCTCTGCGTTTTCTTTCGTTTTCTCTATAAGATGCGGTGGTATCAGTTAAATGAAATCGGAGGGGAGCCCTCTTTAAAAAAAAATAGACTTGGGAATTTACATATAACTTCTCCCAACAGTTCTATGTTAAGAACATCTCCAGTGATTAACCTAAAAACTAGATACCTAAAAACAATTTTAGATGTGGAGAGAAAAGGTTTTAGGTATCCGAAAAATTGTCTGCTTTTATAGCTATCCTAAAGTTGAATACCTAAATTGTAATGCATTCTCGCGGGAGCTCCTATGTGACGCATTCTACGTCACATAGGCAGCGCTTCGCATAGGCAAGCCTCCCAACTGGACTTGCCCATTACCGCACATTGTAGCGACTCAGTCCAGGTACCGTAGGGACTCAGCTCGGTATTGTAGCGACTGTTTTTACGAAAAAAACAAACATTTTTTGAAAATGCGATTTTTTAAACACAAACATTTTTGCAAAAAACATGAATAATTGTTGAAATTCCGAACTTTTTATCGAAAAAAGCAAGTTAAAAAAGCAAACAATTTTTGAAATTGTGAATAATTCATCAAATCACAAACATTTTTTTAGAAAAGGGAACATTTAAAAAAACTAAAGAAAGCAAAGACCTAATGGAAAAAAAAACAGGAAAAAAACGAATCTGAACCAAACCAGAACGGTCTAGAAGGTTCCCAAAACCAGGAAACCCGAAATGTGTAATGGATAATTGGGTCCGGCCCATCAATGCACACACATGTGCTTTTAGGCGACTATTTGCCCCATCTCGCTGCAGGCAAGACATAGTCGCACCATTCCGTACTGGCCTACCACTCCACACGAACGGGCATGAATCTATGCTACATGGGCTTTTATTATATCCTCCTCCCTTCTCTCTCGAGAGTTCCTACTTGGCACGCTATGCGCTGGCAATCTAGCCAGCGCGCACCCCCTTCCCTTGCGCGTCTTTTCGGTCGGCCCATGCACGAGGTGGGACGCGCCTTGTTTTTTCATTTCGTTTTTTTTTTCTGTTCGTTTTTGTTTCTTCGTCCTCAAAATAATTCATTATTTCAAAAAATTCTGAATTTCAAAAAAAATGCGAATTTTGACATAATGTTCAAGAAATCATAAATGTTCGTGTACTAAAAAATTCGTGTTTTCAAAAAATGTTCATGAATTTGAACAAAATGTCGGCAAATAAAAAAGAATAAGATTTTTAAAAAAATGTTTACAAAATTTAAAAAAATCTCATTAATTACCAAAAAAGTTCAATGGTTCAAGTATTGTTCATTAATTCGAAATAATAAGCATTTCACAAAAATGTACTTCAAACAAAAATTGTTCAAGAAGTTAAAAAATTATTCCCAACATTGAAAAAATGCAGATTCAAAACATTGTTCAAGAGATTAAAAAAATGTTCACAATTTTAAAAAAAACTTCATTTTTTTTAAAAATGTTTGTACATTAAAAAATATTTATGATTATAAAAATTGTTCTCAAATTTGGAAAATGCGCACAAAATCAAAACATATTTTTGATTTGAAAAAATGTCCATTAACTTGAAGCAATGTTCGCAGAATGAAAAAAGAAAAGTGGAAAAGAAAAATACAATAAAAAGCTAACATGAATAAAAGAAAGAAAAATTAAAATTAAAAAATGTAGAAAAAAACCAAAAGGAAAAAAGGGTCTAGGAAGGTTCCCCTAAAACCAAAAAGGAGTTAGTTGGGCCGGCCCAAAATGTGTACCTAGCGCGGGGGGGGGGGGGGGAGGGAGGGGGGGCTTTTTCCGAGATCAGTAATTAAGGGTTACCTCTTGCAAAGGTCACTCCCACCTTCTTAGGGGTTGACAAGTGACGCACTGCATATGCCTCGCTTGCCGCAACTTAGATTTTTTTTTCGTAGATTCGTTTATTCAAAACATTTTATCTTTTAAACCGTGCGTCCAAATCCTGAACCGTTTTCACCATAGGATTTCTCGCGTCTTTGAAACTAGATCACATGTTAATAGGTTTCGTTACTTTTTTCAAAAAAACTGAAAAATGAAAGAAAAAAATCCGAGCCGGAAGCACTTTTTCCCTTTCCGAAGAGGCACAACTCACGGAAGCAAATCTGTGCCTCCACGGAAGCAAGAAAATGCATTTTTGCCTTTTCGGGAGGCACATGTGTGCCTCTCGTGAAATCAAATTTGTGTCTTCACGAGAAGCAAATCTATGCATCCCGTGGAAGTAAAAAATGTGTTTTTTTTTCTTTTCCGAGAGGCACAACTATGCCTCTCGTGGAAGCAAATATGTGCCTTCCGTGAAACATTTTCTTTCTGAGAGGCACATCGCGGAAGCAAATCTATGCTTTCACGAGAAGCAAATCCGTGCCTCCCATAAAAGCAAATTTTTTTTTTTTCATTTTCTGAGAGGCACAATTGTCTCTCCACAAGAAATAAATTTATGCCTCCCGGCGAAGAAGAAAACGCATGTTTTTCCCTCTTCCGAGGGGCATCACGCAACAAATTCTCGCCTCCCATGGAAGCAAAAAAACATGTTTTTTCGTTCAGTTTTTCACGTATTTTTTCCTTCAAAACCTAGGGAAAACAAAAAATCCGCCCCCTCCCCCAAAAAATGTTGGGGAACATTGCATGGGAAACAAATTTTTTCCCACGCACACGCAGATCTATCCATGGTGATGAGCATCTACGAGAGGGAGAGTGGATCTACGTACCCTTGTAGATCGCTAAGCGAGAAGCGTTAAGTAACGCAGTTGGTGTAGTCGAACGTCTTCGCGATCCAAATCGCTATGCGTCCCGCGATCCAATCACGATCCGTCCCGCGATCTAATCACGATCCGTCCCGCGAACTTGATCACGATCCGTCTCACGAACTTGATCACGATCCTTACGATCTAGCGCCGAACGGCGCTCCGGTGATGGTGGTGGAGCAATTCCGGCAGGGCTTCGCCTAAGCACTGCAGAAATCCGATCTAGAGGAGAAACTATGCACTAGAGATTAGGGTTGCACGTGGCTGAAAATCAAGTGCAAAAACCTAGAAATCCACTAGTATATATAGGAGGAGAGGAGGAGAGGAGGCAACCTTGGCCTCCAAGCCTTGGAGGCTTCGGCCGAAGGAGGTGGAGGCCACCTCCAATCCTAGTAGGACTAGGATTCACCTTTTTTGCCTTTTTTTGCACCTTTTCCTATTGGGTTTTCTTCTCTAGCCACATGGGCCTTGTGTGGGAGTTTCCACAAGCCCACTCAGGGCTGATATTCACTGTCCCACAGCCCATGAAGCCTTTTGAGTCGAAATACCCCTCCCGGAGGTCTCTCGGTACACTACCGGCACTCCTGGTACACTATCGATAAGCCCGGAACTTTTCCGATGACCAAAACAGGACTTCCTATATATGAATCTTTACCTCCGGACCATTCTGGAGCTCGTCGTGACGTCCGGGATCTCATCCGGGACTCCGAACAACCTTCGCTCACCATCATACATAATTCTATACTACCGAAACGTCACCAAACCTTAAGTGTGCAGACCCTGTGGGTTCGAGAACTATGTAGACATGACCGAGACACCTCTACACCTCTACGGTCGAAATACCCCTCCCGGTGGTCTCCGGGTACACTACCGATGAGTCCGGAACTTTTCCGGCGACCAAACTGGGACTTCCTATATATGAATCTTTACCTCCGGACCATTCGGGAGCTCCTCGTGATGTCCGGGATCTCATCCGGGACTCCGAACAAACTTCGGTCACCACCATACATAACTCTACACTACCAAAACGTCACCAAACCTTAAGTGTGCAGACCCTGCGGGTTCGAGAACTATGTAGACATGACCGAGACACCTCTATGGTCAATAACCAATGGCGGAACCTGGATGTCCACATTGGTTCCTACATATTCTATGAAGATCTTTATCGGTTGAACCTCTATGTCAAGGATTCAGTTAATCCCGTATGACGTTCCCTTTGTTCTTCGGTATGTTACTTGCCCGAGATTCGATCGTCGGTATCACCATACCTAGTTCAACCTCGTTACCGACAAGTATCTTTACTCGTTCCGTAATACAAGATCACGTGACTAACACTTAGTCACATTGCTTGCAATTCTCATTGTGATGTTGTATTATCGAGTGGGCCCTGAGATACCTCTCCGTCACACGGAGTAACAAATCACACTCTTGATCCATGCCAACTCAACAGACACCATCGGAAATACCTGTAGAGCACCTTTATAGTCACCCAGTTACGTTGCGACGTTTGATACACACAAGGCACTCCTCCGATGTTCGTGAGTTGCATGATCTCATGGTCATGGGAACATATACTTGACATGCAGAAAACAGTAGCAATAAACTGACACGATCATATGCCACGCTTGTAGTTTGGGTCTTGTCCATCACATCATTCTCCTAATGATGTGATCCCGTTATCAAATGACATCTCATGTCAATGGCTAGGAAACCTTGACCATCTTTGATCAACGAGCTAGTTTACTAGAGGCATACTAGGGACAGTGTGTTGTCTATTTACCCACACATGTAATGTGTTTCCAATCAATACAATTATAGCATGGATAATAAACGATTATCATGAACAAAGAAATATAATAATAAACACTTTATTTATTGCCTCTAGGGCATATTTCCAACAAAAAAGATCTAAACCCAGAAACGCGTACGAAAAAAATAATCCCGAGAGAGCATCCAACATGCGACACGTGACGACGGCTGAGCATGTGCCAAGTGGCGCACTCTCAGGCCACCAAAGTGACCCTTGTGGGGCTCCCCCAAGAGGTATCCCTTGATTAGTTGTTCCCACCTTTCTCTCACCCGATCTTCAACGCCCAAGGGGCACGAATCAGTCTGCCTAGATTGGTTTCCACTCCATCATCCCCTAGAGCTCAGACGCATGCTGCTTTTTTTGTTACATTGGTCGTTGGAATCTATGGATTCATTTGGAATTGATGAAAAGAATTGTTTTCTTCCAGTTTTCACTTGGAACCGTAGAAATCCCCATAAGTATACGCATTGAATCTATGTAAGCTCAACATCTCCCCACACCCCCGTGTCGCCTCTCTCGGGTCATATGTAGGGAACCCATCCGACGCCTTCCAACCCCCCTCTGTCCCCGCACCTCACCACTGCCTGAGGAGCCTGCCGGCGAAGCCCGGTCAGGCTCTAGGGAGGGTTGTGGTGGGGCTTCTCTTAGTGTGGCGCATGGGCAGATCTGGCGTGCAGGCTCCGTCTAGCACGCGGGCATGGCTCCGGCGATGGCTGGGCCAGATCCGATGGTCCGCCAGTAGGGCGGCGCGACGTTGGGCTCCCGACGGCCAAGTGTGGCGCGGACGTGGTTGGGGTGGCGCGGGCGCTCTGTGCGTCACGCATCACGTGCACGGGCATGGGGAGGTTCGGCTTAGGCGAGGTCAGGCAGGGAGGCTTGACATGCAAGTGCGAGGAGCTTCGGCTAAGGCGAGGCCGGACAGGAGGCTCGGCAGGCGTGCGCAGAAGGTCCGGGCAGCACAGATCCACGATTGGGTGACCGCCTGCTCTGGTGTGGTGGCCCGTCATCCGACGGGGCGCGTGATGGAGGGGCTCGGGCAGCCTGCATGGTGCTCGAACGACGGCTTCGACCGCGAGGGGTGCGCAAGGTGAGTGCCTGCGTAATTTGGCGTCGCAAGGATGCCCTTGGTCGTGTGCGGGTCAGGGGCCCGATATGGCAAGGAACGGCGCCTCTGGCAGCGGGTGCTACAGATCCGGTCTCCGTGACCGTGGTGGCGCGCATGGGGCGCGTCGGTGCTTCTGATGTTGGGTCGCGGTTCGAAACCATGGTGGTTCTTGGCTTCGGGCGGCGCTCCTCGGTTCCTTGTCGGCATGGTGCTCGGCAGGGCATGACGGCTCGCGCTGCGTCCGGTGGCTCTGCATATGGATGGCCGTTGATGGATTTGGCGCCTTATTCTCGAGGTTGGCCGTCGGTGGCCTTAGCGAGGTGCGGTTGGCTGCGGCGGATCTCAGTGCATCTTCTTCATCGATAGGCAGCTCCAATGTTGGTGGTGGTTGGCGGGCTTGCCGGCGTCGGTGCGGGATGATGTGTGGCTGAGGTGGTGTGGGAGCTTGGTGAAGACACTGTCTCGGCCTTATGTCGTGACCAACGATAACGACGGCTGCGGCCATCGTTGACCTTCTTGGGGGCGCGGATCCGGCCATCTTGGCCTCTCCGGGGGAAACCCTTGATCTTTGATCGGATGATGGCGGCGCATCGGCGTCGTATTCCCTCTTGGGGGCTTCGTCTTGGGAGCTCAACATCGGCGAGCGGGACTAGTGGATGGAGGCGGTTGTGGCATCCAGGTTTCTATGGCAACGATGATGGTGGGAGCGATGTCGGCGATGCGGCAATGGTCGAAGTAGTTGGCTCTTTTCCGACGTGTCCGCGAGATTGTCTCATTTTGTTTGTTGCTATGAAGTCGAAGCTGCGGTGGCTGTGCCCTCTGGTGTATGATGATTGGCTGCAGGTGGTCCGTTTGAGGATCTTCTTTGGTGCCAGTCATGCTTGTTTTTGTCCTTCATAGCTCTCAGTCAGAGTCGGAGCTACGCTGTTTGCTCGTTGGTGGCTGAGTTTGGCACGGATTTTCATACAACTTCACACGGCCTCTTTAGGGTGGGTTGAGTCGATGATCGCCTACGGCGAAGTCGGAGTCGTTTGCTCAGGGTTTAGAATGGCGATGACGCTTGCGTGCTATCTCGGCCAGTCCCTCTTTGAAGTGGTGTGTGTGGGGTATCTATTTTTGCCGCTCAGCGGTTGTGATGGTTTCACCCTTTTTTTATAGATAACTAGGCAATCTGATTTTTGCCCGGTTTTTCTAATTAACCGAGATTTTTTTTAATGAATGCAGAAAGCCTACCTTTTCAGAAAAAATAAGCACCAAACCTTCTTGCCGTGACTCTACCATGTCCAGAGTCCAGACACACCGAATCAATGAACTAATCATTCACCGGCGGCACCGCTCGTGCAGAACGGCGAGAACTATCTTGAAGGAGCCTCTTCCTCTCAGCGACAAGGGCACGTGATGGGAAGGTGTCCGAGCAAATAAACAAGGACATCATGCAAAAATTCCTTGTAGTGACCGAGCACCCCGATCAGAATGGATGCAGATCTGTGTTGTCCCTGTATTCCCCGAGGCAAAAAACACATATTTGACCTAAGAGCGAAACTAATTCACGATCTGGACCCGAATGAAAAATATTTAACAAACTGACCATTTTGAGTAACGCCCAACACAGGGGCGCTGCACTACACTATGCAGCGCCTAGGCGTTCGGCGCTGCACTTCTGGCCAGCATGGCAGCCACGGCCCAGGCGCGGCCCCATAGTCAGCAGTGCAGCGCCTGAGGCCTAGGCGCTGCACTGTGTAATGTGCAGCGCCCGACCCTTAGGCGCTGCACAGCGACTTAAGCCGCATCGGGCCGGTTCCTTCCTAGCAGTTCTTCCCTCTCCCCCATCCACTTCCTCTCGGTTAGAAACAGCAGCCCCGGCGCCCCCTTCGATCCCCTTCCCCCCACCCCTCTCAGATCTGACCATTTAAGCCGTGAATTCGATCCCTAATCCCTTCTACTAGGTAAACTCCTCCGTTCCCCTTTCTTTTCCTCCGTAGATTTGTTGCCATTGAAGAGATTTGTTCAAGATTTGGTGGAACCCTTGATTTACTTGGATTGGATCTTTAGATATATGTGAGATGCCTAGTTTTGTAGATATTTATGATTTAGGATGTGTAGGATGTGTAGTTAGTTCATAATATATGATTCTTGTGTAGGATGTGTAGGATGTGTAGGAGGTGTAGTTAGTTTATTTGAAATATGAGATGTTGAGATGAACACATATGACATGTTGAGTGTATGCCGATATTGGAGATGAACTCATATATGTGTATTGTTTAAATTTTGTAAGGATGGTTTGGCTTCTCGACAATGCCTATGACACACGACACCGGGCCTACATGATGCGCGAGAAGGAGATGGTAATAATGAGTATTGTAAATATTTTGCGAATTTTCCTTTAATTGAAATTCACGTGCCCTAAGATTTGTCATTACTTGTTTTTTGCAAAAGCTTGAACCTCTGAAGATTCGGTATCACGGCGTCTCTGGTGCTGCCATGCCCTACGATCCGCGGTACACACCATACATCTAGCAGGCATGACTCCTCCCGTGGATTCAGTTGGTCAACCGGTCCACGCCGAGCCTGAACGCTCCACTGGTGTCCTCTCTTGTTGATCGATGGAGGCCGGAGATGCACAGTTTCCATCTTCGGACTGGGGAGATGACCGTGACCCTCCAGGATGTGTCCTTGATCACCGGTCTTCCTATCGACGGAAGCCCTCTCTGTATGAGCACCGATTCTGATGGGTGGCGCGAAAAGATGACTGCTCTTATCGGTACGGCTCCTACCGAGGCTGAGGCTGATGTAGAGGAGGGACAAGAGAAGAAGAAGAAGGAAAGGAAAGCAGCCAGAGCTCCTTTCACATGGATTCAAGCAAACTTAGCGCATTGCCCTGAAGATGCCACTGATGATGTGATCCAGACACATGCTCGTGTCTATATGTGGCACGTTATCTCGAGGACTTTGTTTCCTGATGCCACTGGGAAGAACGCTCCATGGATGTGGCTGAAGGCATTGACCGTCTTCGATAGCAAATGGAGCTGGGGTTCAGCTACTCTGGCCTACTTGTACTGACATGTAGTTTGTTTGTTTTGTTATAATTTCATTTATTCATTAGCAATGCAACCTTGTTATCAAGTTAACATTGTTGTCTTTGATATCCAGCTGGACGATGCGTGTTGCAGGATCACTGATAGTGCAGGCATTGGTGGTAATATGCTTCTACTTTCTGTATGGAGCCGGGAGCGTCTGCCTGTTGGATGCCCCAAGAGCATCAAGCTTAATCCTTGGGATGAGGACGCCGATTTACGGCTCCCCACTTGGGCCTACAAGTGGGATGTGGTATCCGAGATGACGAATGATGTCAATCTCATGCACGAAAAGTACATCGCCGAGTTGGACACAATTACGCCTGAGCAGGTAACGAGGACATTACATCGATCATTTCTCATGCTTGGCTGAAAACTTGTCATCAATGTTGCGTTGTTCATAGGTGGAATGGCAGCCATATGGCAAGAATGACAGATTAGGGGTCAACCACGAGTTTACCCTCAACCCGATGTGCTTGCGGGATAGGAATCTTTGGCTTATGAGATGCCCACTGATATGCAACTGGGTGGTTGAGTTTCATTTGCCACACCGCGTTTATCGTCAGTTTGGTCTGTTCCAGGCTCACCCGCCGGAATGGGTGGACACAGACAAAGCACTTCATAGGTAAGAGAGCATGAACCGTATTGACTTAGCATCGCCACTTCTTTTTTATTGTGCTAATCTTTGGTTTTCTACCATGAAGGTTGGACAGGAAAAGACAGCGGAAGATAAAAGACTGGGACAAGCATCATTCATCCTATGTTACCCATTTCAACCTTAGTGTGGAGCAAGCTCGAAATGGTGCAGGCCCCCAGCTTCGTGAGCATAACTCACTTGCTTTCGATAACTACCTACGATGGTTTCTTCAAAATGCTAGAGTTGAGTTATGCCCACCGGCATATAATGAGGATATTCTTGAAGATCCCGCAAACTTTGAGGATCTATCGAAGCAGCCGTACAACAAAAATGTCAGGGAAGGTCTAGTAGTCCCTGCTGCTCCGGTGATTAACTATGTGGTAAAGTCTTCCCTTCTTTAGTTTGACCGTATCCGTATTACACATGTTTGAATGGCTAACGTGTTACTTCATTCTAATCCACATCGCAACCAGATCAAGAAAGCAGCTGATGAAAGCCAGTCTATTCTGGAGAAGACACCGGTTAGAGAACGCAATGATGAAGGTCCACTACGAAAATTCCTGAAGGTACATATCGCACTTAGGTGTCGATGTTGCATATGTTGCGGAGTTTGGTATCTTATACACTTGTTCATGTTACAGAGTCAGGCCAAGAAGTTAAGGCGGTTATCAAACCTTCTCGGTTGCCGTGACCTAGAATATTATGAACCATCTGCCTCTAGGTCTGGTACACCATCAGACCCCTTATCAAACCTTCAGGGGGACGATGTGAGTTCTTCATACGCTTATTTGGATGATGAGGGTGTGGTCACCCAACAGGTATGACTAATCTATTAGATGTAATTCTTACTTTACTATGACTTGGTCTTTACCATAATGTTTGATTGTGTGATAGATTGACGAACTTGATGATGACATGACTTTGGCGGATGCTCAAGTTCGGTCGGCATACATGTTAAAGCCTAGGAAGCCCATACACCGGTTCACGCCCTACGACTATGACAACAGAGGCAACCCAAAGGTGCCCGTAGAGAGCTCGCACATGGCGAGCTTGGATGATGAGGCGGAGCAGGAAGAGGAGGAAGAGGAGGCTCCTCCTCTCAGGAGGAAGAAGATAGCCTCCAAGCGTGGCAGCAGGAACACGCGTGGGAGGCATTAGTCGTTGTCGTTTTTTATTATGAAACTGAACTTGTGAGGGTATGTGATGGTTGGTGAACTCTTAGTAGTGTGCTATGTTATCTTAATTGATGGTTGGTGAACTTGTGAGGTTATGTAATGGTTGGTGAACTCTTAGTAGTGTGCTACTTTATCTTAAATGATGGTTGCTGAACTTGTGAGGTTATGTGATGGTTGCTGTGAATTTCAAGTTATGTGATGTTCATAGTAATTGAAATTGATGTCAACAACTTCTGTTGTTTGCTGTCAGGTTTTAGTAGTGCAGCGCCTAAGAGTAAGGCGTTGCATAGCATGACGCCTGATGCTTGGGCGCTGCATAGTTACAGTGCAGTGCCTCTCTCTTAGGCGATGCAGTTCTGTAACCTGCAAAACTAAAACATAAGTATTAGTCGTAGTCGTAGGGCACATTTATTAAAACACAGAAAACTGAAAAACTATAAATAGCTGAAATTAGGTCCATGACACATTCATTATAAATTACAAATTAGGTCCACAAGGTAGTCCACGACACATTCATTCGAAATGACAAACTAAGGTCTACTACGAGAGTTCATGACAAATCCGGCATGGGTACATCCGGTTCCATGACGAGTGCACCGAAGCTAAGTCCCTACTGAGTTGAGTGAGGCCATTTCCCCTTCTTTTCACGTGCCTCATCCTCCCGTTGCGCCTCACGAGCCTTTGCAAGCTTTCTTGCCCTCTCCTCCTCACGAGCAAGTTTCGCTTGACGTGCCCTCTCCTCCTCTCGTTTCTTCCGCTCCATCCTCTCCTTCTGACGACGCTCTTCCTCCAAGCCTCTTCGAAGCAATTCTTCAAACCGCTGCTGGCGCCAAAGACAATCTCTATATTGGTCCTTCTGGACTTCTTCTAGCACTTCATGATCTATCCAGGTGAAATACTTGCATAGAGGAGGCGGTGACTGCATACAATTTTTTTTTAGTGTGGACACACATTTGAGAGTAACATGTTACTTATGTATCATACCGATGGTCGGTCATAGGCATTAGTTGGACGTGCATGATCATAAGCATAGTTGGGGCATACAAAATATCTCCTTCCTTCTGTCCATGACTTCTTTCGGTCGGTGGACACCTTCACCTTGCAAACATCTCCACACCAACATGGAGGGATGTTCACATCTTTCTCCTTCACCTTGTCCAAAGATGCACTATCCCACTTGTTCGGCATGTCGTCAAGATCAGCACACGGGGGCCTCGTCATGGAACCGGATGAAGCCATGCCTACAAAAATAGGGTTTCCCACGAATTTGAACACATTGACATGTATAGAGGTAAATGCATGAAGACATTCAAATACCTAACCCCAAACTAGGGTTTCCACACAAATTTCCACACAAATTACCAAATCCTAGCAAAAACTAGGGTTTCCCCAAACTAGCAAGATATGAGCTAATGTGACCCCAAACTAGCAAGAAAACGAGGGGATCAGAGGAGATTACCTTGAGGGAAGGGTTGGCTTCGAGATCCATGGGCAAAATAATAGAAAGTCACATACGACATTGGCCCATTGAGCCAAGAAAACATTCCACGGCCTCTACCACCACCACGGCCTCTACCACCACCACGGCCAAGACCACCACCATGGCCTCTACCACCAACACCACGGCCTCTACCACCACGACCAAGACCTAGTTGACTTCCTCTTTGTTGCCTAGTTCCTTGGCTTGGTTGATTTGATTGGTTTGACACTTGGGCACTTTTTTGGCTTGGTTGGCTACTACTTGGTTGACTTTGTTGGCCACCATTTGCTTGGCTTGTGCTTGCATCATTTTTTATCTCTTTCTTGGTTTGGTACAAGTTCTTGTGTTGTGACCCACATCATTGCACTCCCCACAACGGGATTGCTCACGAGGCTCTTGGAATTGGCCTGTGCCAGTTTCTCGACCTCCACCATGGCCCCATCTGTCCATGTTACCTCTAAGATGCTTTGTCTTACGTCCTCCTCGTGTAATGACCTTCAATTCCGGGTCGGGCCCTAGTTGAACTCCATGATACTCTGGCCATTGTGATTGGTCCAAGTAGGGCTTAACCCGGGGAGCCCATGTATTCTTTACCGTCATGATTGAGAACTCGGACTCCAACACGGTAAGAGGCTGATTGACGTCCACGTTCCTAACACAAGATGCATTTAACAAGTGCGAGCATGGAAGATGAAGCAACAATGGCCTCATGCAAGTGCAATCACACCGTGTTAAGGAGACCTCGAAAGCCCAACCTCCGTGTTGGTGGCCATCGTTTGTGGTTCCTCCTGGCTCTTTCACTTCATACATCCACTCGTTGTCATCATATAGTACAGCTTCTTGGGAGTCTGCCTTCCGTGATTGAAATTCCAACCATTCTTCAACCTTTGGTGGGAAATTATACTTATGCTTTTTCTTGTTCTCACCAGCAATATGCTTATCCGTCTCCATTGAGTACTTCAAAAAATATGCATTCATCTTGTCAAATGTGTATTGAACTATTGATGTCACGGGTAATGCACGTATGCCCTTGAGCACCTTATTGAAGCATTCTGCCATGTTGCTTGTCATTTGATCGTACCTACGGCCATATTCATCGAAAGCACGTGTCCACTTATGCCTTTCTGCAATGTTTCTATTGAGAAAGTCAAGACCTCCTGCATCAAGTTTCTTGTGTGCGAGCAATGCATTGTACAAGTTGGCGAACCGCTTGTCGGAAAAAGCGAGACAACAATCTTGAAGATCATCGGCCAACTCCTTGATACCACATGCACCATCGATGATGCAACTTTGCATGTCCGGGAATGTCAATCACCACCGCGTTTAGAATTCCTTGATGGCGATCCAATATGACACAAATTTCCCTTTCAGCCGGTATTACCTTTGTTCTCAAATGACGCAAGAACCACTCCCAGTTATCATCGTTCTCCACCTCAACCAAAGAAAAAGCCAAAGGCAACACCCGGTTATTGGCATCACTTGCTATTGCAACCAATATAGTGCCCTTATATTGTCCGGTCAAGAACGTGCCATCAATGGCGATGACGGGCCGACAATGCTCAAAATCCCTCACGCATTGCTCAAAGGCCCAAAATGCACGGCCAAATACTCGGACGGTCCTCCCGTTGTGAATCAATGTCTGGTGCTCATGAGGCTGGACCAAGTGAACCATGCCTAGGTTTGTGGAGGCCATAGCTAACAACCTAGGGAGTCGGTTGTATGCTTCATCCCAATTGCCATACAACATCTTGAATGTAGCTTGCTTCGCCTTCCATGCCTTGCTGTACTTCACCTTGTAATGAAAGATGGCTTTCACAAGGTCAATGACACTCTTAATGCTCATTGCTGGAAGTGTGGATATTTGGTTGGAAAACCTGTAAGCGATGAACTCAGAAGTGAGTTATCTGTGTTCTTCGGCCATAAGCTTGCCATCCGCATTCTTGTGTCGACACATGTGACTTGGTACACAACTAAATATGCGCCAAGTGGGACCTCCTTTCCATGGCCTTGCACGCACAATCCATGGACATGTTGACACTTCACATTTAACCGTGTAACGCACATTGACGTCTGAGTTGGCCACTCTATGTGGACGATAATGCGTAACCGAGTAGTTGTCGAGCCACATCTTCAATTCCAAGAAGGATCCAAACTCACAACCGGGATATAACCCGTTCTTGCAGTCTCCCAAATCACGGTGAGAACTTGGCCTAGCTCCAAGAGATATACATTTGCCACCATCTACAACGTCTTCATCCGCGAGACTAAGATCCTTGAACAATGGTGTCTTGTGATCCCGTCGGAATACCTTCTTAAATGCTTCGGCCTCCTTCGCCGTGAACCCCTCCTCATCAACTTCTTCATCGGGACCATCATCATCCGAGTCCGATGCATATGAACGGGAAAAGGGGATGGATTGGTCCATTGTCTCTTGCACATTATATTTGTCGAGGTCACCCACATTGTTGTCCTGGAGATCAACTTCGTTGTCATCCTCCTCGTACTCACCATTGTCCTCTTCAAAAACTTCATTTGGGTTGTTTGAAATCGGGCTCAATGTTGGCCAAACTTGTTGCGTCAACTGAGGTTCACTCGTTTGCTCTTAGTTCATGGGTGGAGGTGGAGGAGTACTAGCAACCAACGGGGAGGGGTTCTGGTTCAAGTCCAAATGCAAACTAGACTCAACCTTCTTGGAGGCAAATAACTCAAGAGCCTTGTCTAAAGATTCGACAACCTTCTCCTTGTATGCAACCCAACGTTGCTCAGAGTTCACACGCATTGTCTTCCAACGGATGTGCATTCCGAAACCAACATTATGCCTTCCCTCCAACTCAACAACGTCACTTGGGTCCATCCAATTCAAATCGTGCCTCACTTGTTTCAAGACATCCGCATAGCTAGGACTGCTCTCAAACACCATGTCAAGCTCATCCGGGTCCGGCTCAACATTGCCTTTCAAAAAGGCCTCTTTATCCACATGATGAACATAAACACATGTTCTTCCCATCCCGATATAAATCAAAAACAAACACATATCCAATAAGTACTGAACCAAACATTTGCACAAAATACATAAGCCCTAACATAAACATGAAACAATAACCCTAACCCCCACTTAACAATAATCACAACCCTAACCATAGCATAACCCTAACCCTAACCCCAATCCCAACATAACAACACACATAACCCTAACCCTAGCATAGTTGGAAGCCTAACCCTACCAAATGGGGAAAGATACATAACATGTTTCCACACAAATTTCCAAATCCAAGCAACAACTAGGGTTTCCCCAACCTACCAAGATATGAGCTAATGTGATAATTCCTTTGGATGAAAATGAAAGGATCGGAGGAGATTACCTCAAGGGAGGGGTTGGCTTCGAAATCCAAGGACAAGTACTCCGAATTTGCAAGATTTGAGAAGGATTTGAGAGGTGGTGAGAGGGGGGAGAGGGAGAGTCGAAGGTGTCGGTGGGGTGAGGGTGTGTGGGGTGGGGGGTGGGGGGTAGGTAGGGACATCCAAAGTGACACACAGGCAGTGCAGCGCCTAAGGATCGGGCGCTGCACATTACACAGTGCAGCGCCTAGGCCTCAGTCGCCGCACTGCTGACTGTGGGGCCGTGCCTGGCCCGTGGCTGCCATGCTGGTCAGGAGTGCAGCGCGTGAGGCCTAGGCGCTGCATAGTGTAGTGCAATGTCCTTGTGTTGGGCGTTACTCAAAACGATCAATTTGTAAAATAATTTCCGTACGAGTTCACATCGTGAATTAGTTTCGCTTTTAGGTCAAATATGTGTTTTTTTTGCCATTCCCCGACGATGTTCCCTGCATGGTTGGACTTTTCTCCTGTATCGCGGCAGAGTGAGATGGGTAATCTGGTTCAGAATCTGGGCAAGCCATCGGTTGTCCTCCATTTTGACTAGGACTGTTCCAGTACATGCCCTCTAGCCTCTAGGTGCTCGGTCACCACAACTTGGCTCTCATCACGCGCCTATTGGAGCTCTGGGTCAAGTCAAAATTTGCAAGATAGAGTACTATAATCAGCTACTTGGAGTAGTAAGATAGATTGGTACGACACGGCTGCCGTGACATTAAGCTCTACTGCTCTAGGGTCTAGGCTAATAAAAGTAGCGACTTATCACAATCAAGATCTCAGATCTGAGCTCGACTCTTCTCCGCTCCCGTCCTGTTATAAGCTCAACTGCTCCTTCTTATCCGGGTCATCACACTGCGGCTCGTCTCGTCTGGTCTTCTCCAGGTAAGCGCCTTCTCCGTGGTTGCTATCCTTTTACAACTTGCGCGTAATCAAAGTTTCGGATGGCTCTGCCTCTGGCGCGTTTAGTTCACAGAAGTTTTTCATGTCACCGATGTGTTTTAAGTTTCCACAAGATCCGGTGTAGTTCCTGCCTCTGATGTAGTTTGTCCTTGTTCTGCATCTAGCATCACCTCACTGGATCTTTATTACTTGTGCTGCATAAACTAAACTTCTGTTTAAATTGGCCTTCAATTTTTGCATCGCAGCTCTGAAAGTTATACGGGTTGCTCATACCGCTGTTTTTAAGGCATCTTCTTATCAACGCATGAGCTTTCCCAAATGGAGTTTTGCACAGGAAAGAATAACAAGGAACCATTTTCTTTCAAATTGTTAAAGGAGATTACAAACAACTTCCACACGGATCGATCTCTTGGTAGTGGTGCGTTCGGAGAGGTTTATAAGGTATGCATATATCACCCTACAAATTGTGAAGGCTGTATTTTCTTCTTTTTTTTTACTGTATAACTAGGCGTTGCGGTTGTACATCCACCCAAGCACGTCAGCTAGGCTCACTTCCTCTACAATAATTTGAGTTAAAATGAAGCATTAAAAAAACAGAGAGGCTCGGACAGCGCCTTGTTCCGCTCAGGCCCTCTCCTCCCCTCTCAACGGGCGGTGCCCTGCCGGTAGTTTTTGTGACTCGTGCCTGCGCTACTGCCGTTGGCCCTCGTGTGGCCGTTCTCGAGCTGGTGGATCTGTCTTTTTTTTTTGAGAAAAAGGAGCCGCTCTATTTATAAACATATAGATGAAATAACATACAACACGATCCCCGAAAAAGAAGAGAGAAGCACACAACACCCTACTGGCTTGCATGATGCATCCTATCCATCACCGGGGGTCGGGCTCTCCTGCTGTGTTCCCTGCACGGATTATCCTGCAGGACCAATCAAGAACGAACAGCTGTCCTGGTGGACCCCACAACTATCAAAACAACCTTTTCTTCTTCTAATTAACTCACGGATATATTTTACCTTGCCTTGTCCTCATGCTCCATCCGAGAGATCCTGATGCAGTGAGGTCCGTCGCCACGGACCATGGCCGGCAGCAAGATGGAACTGTCGCGGCTAGCGCCACCCGCCTCCGGCGGGCTACACCTCCTGGGGCTGTGGCCTTAGCCGGCGACCGGCGCCAAGATGGGAGCCTTTGCGGCTACGGTCGCCCATCTCCGAGGCGCCCAAGCCAAGGCAGCTGCTTTCGGTTAGGCGTAGAACTACAGAGAGAAAGGCTTCAAAGAGTTTTTTGTGCTGCATAATTAATTGCAGCGTTTTCTGACGTTCTTATTAACAGCAAAATACTGGACAAAGAGAAGGGATCATGCCCGAGCTATTCGGCCGCGCCATCCCACGACCACTCGCCATGCCCTCGATGCCGCCATGCACGCTGGGTTCGTGCCATCCCACGAAGCGCACATGGCCGCCTAGTCTACCTAGCTACTTACGAAATAATCGGTCAAGGCACGAACACACTCATGCACTTGCCGTTTTATTTTTTTTCTAAGTCTGAACCTGAATAACTACTAGTGACAGGATTACATTGTCAACAAATCTTCCCTTAATCCTGGCACCCAGATGAAACCTCCATGACACCGAGCTTCAGTCGCATCTCCAAGAACTTGACGCGGCCCAGTGACTTGGTTAAAACGTCAACAAGTTGGCCATCCGTACTGACATGTTTGATGTCCACCTTGCCTTCCTCAACGCATTCACGAATGAAGTGAAAACGAGTGTCGATGTGCTTGCTACGTTCGTGATGTACTGGGTTCTTGGCTAGCTTGATCGCAGACCTGTTGTCCACGAGCAGTTTCACCGTTGCTGGTGGCCATCCAAGCAGCTCGCCCAGAAGCCTGCTTAGCCGAACAGCCTGACATGCTGCTTTGGAGGCTGCAATGTATTCTGCCTCGCAAGACGAGAGGGCAACCACAGCTTGCTTTTGTGAAGTCCATGTGACGATGCTGGAGTCAAGGAAGAAAACTACTCCATCAGATCAATGTCACTGAACCCCACCAGTTTGAGTTCGCCACCGGAGCTCTTCTTGTATCTGCAGCCATAGCCAATTGTTCCTCTGACGTAGCGCAGAATTTGCTTCACCGCCGCCCAGTGCAACGCCGTGGGTGCCTGCATATACCTGCTCACCATCCCAACTGCGTGAGTGATGTCAGGACGGGTGTTGCAAAGGTAGCGCAAGCTTCCCACGATGCTCCGATAGTCCGTGACGTGCACCGCGTCTTCAGCTTCTTTCTTTCGCAGCCTGAGACGGTTCTCCATCGGCGTGTGGCAGGAATTGCAGTTCGTCAGTCCCGCAGCCTCCAAGATCTTGCGGGTGTATGTGCTCTGACAGAGCGTGATTGTGCCCGCCTCCTGCTTGACCTTGACTCCCAGGTAGTAGTTCAGAAGGCCGAGGTCGCTCATTGCAAACAGACTATGCATCTGTTGCTTGAACTCGGCGATGTCGTTGTCGTCCGTGCCCGTGATGATCAGGTCGTCCACATAGACGCCGACAAGTAGCGTCTTTTTGCCCGTATTCCTTCTGAACACGGCATGCTCCAGGGGGCTATGCTCGAACCCAAGTGAAACCAAGGAGGCATCCAGCTTGGCGTACCACGCCCGTGGTGCTTGATGAAATCCATAGAGAGCTTTGTGCAGCCGGAGCACCTTGTGCTCCTCGCCGGGGACGGTGTAGACGGGTGGTTGGTGCACGTAGACCTCCTCCTTGAGATCGCCGTTGAGGAACGCCGATTTGACGTCCATGTGGTGCACTTGCCACCCACAATGAGCGGCGAGTGCGAGCAGCAACCGTACGGTCTCCATGCGTGCCACCAGCGCAAAGACCTCGTCGAAGTCTACTCCTTGGCGCTGCGCGTAGCCCTTTGCGACAAGCCGCGCCTTGTGCTTGAGCACATGACCTGCAGGATCTTTCTTTACCTTGAAAACCCACTTTAGTCCAATGGCCTTGTGCCCGGATGGGAGCGTGGCCAGCTCCCATACGGTTCGGTCTCGGTAATAACCATTTAATATCGGTTCGATTTCTGTCGTGGATTTGTCACGGCAGATGTCCGGGTAAACGGACTTAGGTTCGGGCAGAGACGTAACTACGTGGTGGCTTGAAGGGGTTGATCGGAATCGAGAGACACGGAGTTTACCCAGGTTCGGACCCTCCGATGGATGTAAAAGCCTATGTCCTGCTTGTCTAGTATTGATGATGATGAAGATCTCTCGGTTACAAGGGTGCTAATTGCTATCTCTAATCACGAAAGCCTCTAATCTGTCTATCTCTAATCTCTTGTGTTGTCTAAACTTATGAACTTGTGTATCTTATCCCTTTAGGGGCGCTCTACCCCTCCTTATATAAGTGGAGAGGGTAGGTTTACAAATAGAGTGAGTAGGATTAGGACTAGTCTCTCACGAATCCTACCCCGTGTCTTATTTCCTTTAAGGGCATCCTTTTCTCTTTGGGCCTTCTCTTGTGAGCCGCCTCGCGCTGGCTCACCCGCCAGGTCTTGTGCTTGGTCGTCCTGCTACCCGTCTGCCGGGTCATTAATAAAATGTCATGTCTTTATCGAGTCTCCTGTGAGTCGCCAGGCCGGGTCATACCGCGGGGTATATCCCCGACAGTTTCGGTAATAACCAAAATAACCAGAGTTGACGCGAATTTTTGACCAACACATATATTTTTTACCACATGATTCAATATGTGCATGTAGGTTAGTTTTTTCTTTTGAGAACTATATACCTAGATTAAATCATTAGATGACAGACATGATTTGGAGGCATATGTACATATGATGTGGACCAGATCAAACCGCAAAAAAAGGCGTTGACAGTTGACAGGGATGTACTCCCTTCGTTTCTTTATATAAAGTGTATTTGTTTTTTTAAAAGTCAAACGAGGCCATGTTTGACCGAGTTTTAAAAAAAAATATCAATACCCACAATATAAAATTTATATCATTTGATCCATCATGAAAAGTAGTTTTATATTTTATCTATTTGTCATTGCAGATGTCGTTAGTTTATTCTATAATCTTGGTCAAACATTCAATCAGTTGATTTGCACGGAAAACAATACACCTTATATTTCGGAACGGAGGGATTATGTACGTACTAGTAATATTGTGAGAACAAAACAGGGAAAGAGCATCACATGCGCTAGCTTCCAGTTTTTTTTACAGGGAAAAAATATGCCACGAAACACCACATCGCTAGCCTGTAGCCTCCACGTTCCTGGTCCAATTGCAGCGCCAACCTCCAGCTTGTGGGCTAGGCAGCCCAGGGCCCAGGCCCAACCGCTAGGCGCCAGCCTCCAGCTGGTGCACCGGCCGCGCTGTGTAATTTAGTACCACCTCGCGAAGCAAGCAACAAACAACAATATGGGTGGATGGCTATAAAAGGAGGGGCGACGGGTACGATAAACACAGATCTTTGGATGTTTGACAAACAACGAAGCTAGCTTCGGTTATTTTGGTTTAACCGAACGGCTTTCGGTTTTTAACCGAAAAACCGAATGTTAAATGGTTTCTAAAATTGGAAACTGAAATTGAAACCAGAAACTGAAAAAACTGAAATTTCGGTTTGGTTTTGCTTTTTTGGTTTCATTTCGGTTTTGCACACCCTCACGCCTGAGGCCATCAAGGTCTAATCCGTTTGGGTCTGGTCAATGTGTCCAATCGGCTGACGCGTTTCGTTCATGCAATCGGTATGCGACCATATTTTTACACAAAACTGTTTGGGTTGGCCGCCACCGACGCATTTTGTCCATGCAGTCGGTATGCGATCATATTTTTACACAACTTTTGCGTACAAATTTAATATTGCCCAAAGTTTCACATAATTTACAACCAAATAAAAATCTCATAGTTTAAATGAAATTTAAATTGTCACAAATACATTGAAAAGAAAAAGAGCCGATACATCTATTGGTTACCAAGGTGAGTCCACATATGCTCAACTAAATCATTTTGGAGTCGAATGTGAGTTGCCCAATCACACATTTCATAATGAAATTGGATGAACTGTGTAAACGTTGCCGGTCTTCCATGCTCAGGCACAACATTTTCACCCTGAAATTGAAACCCTTGGTCGAAGATTTCGTCCTCACACTCACCCTCTACGATCATGTTGTGAATGATCACACAAGCAGTCATCACCTCTCACAACTTCTTGGTGCTCCAACCGGCCGACGCATTTGGTACGTGCGGCCGGTATGCGACCATATTTTTACACAGCTTTTGCATACAAATTTAATATTGCCCAAATTTTCACATAGTTTACAACCAAATAAAAATCTCATAGTTTACAAACCAAATGAAATTTAAATTGTCACAAATACATTAAAAAGAGAAAGAGCAGATATATCTATTGGTTGCCAAGGTGAGTCCACATATACTCAACCAAATCATTTTGGAGTTGAATGTGAGTTGCCCAATCACGCATTTCATGATGAAATTAGGTGAACTGTGCAAACGTTGCCGGTCCTCCATGCTCAGGCACACCATTTTCACCCTGAAATTGAAACCCTTGGTCGAAGATTTCGTCCTCACACTCATCCTATACAATCATGTTCTGCATGATCATACAATCAGTCATCACCTCTCACAACTTCTTGGTGTTTCAAGTTTTAGCCGGATACCGAACGACGGCCCATCGAGATTGAAGCACACCAAAAGCATGCTCCACATCTTTCCTAGAACTCTCTTGTGCTTTAGGAAATCTAGCCCTCTTTTCTCCTACCGGATTGGAAATTATTTTCACAAGAGTTATCCATTGAGGGTAGATACCATCTGCTAGGTAGTATCGCTTGTTGTAGTGGTGGCCATTGATCTCAAAGTTGACCTCTGGGCAGTTGCCTTCTGCAAGCCTTTCGAACACCTGAGAGCGCTGAAGCACGTCGATGTCATTGTGAGAACCAACCATACCGAAAAAAGAGTGTCAAATCTAGAGATCTTGTGAAGCCACAACTTCAAGTATGACAGTGTAACCTTTGACATGCGCCCTATACTGCCCCTGGCAAGCAGATGGATAGTTCTTCCACTTCCAGTGCATACAATCTATGCTACCAAGCATCCCCGTAATGCCCCTATCAGCATTGATCGTCAACAACCGGGCTGTATCCGTAGCATTTGGCTCTCTCAGGTACTCCGGGCCAAACACTGCTACCGCAGCCTTGCAAAACTTGTACATTGATACAAGACATGTGGACTCACTCATGCGGACATACTCATCAACATGATCACTGGGAATTCCGTATGCAAGCATCCGAATAGCTGTAGTGCATTTCTGATAAGAGGAGAAGCCAACCTTTTTCCAAGGGCATCCTCCTTGCATACGAAATAATCATCATATGCCATCATTCTCTCCCGAATACGGTTGAACACATATCTAGCCATCCGGAAGTGGCACGGGAAAAGCTTGGGATTGAATAGTGGGGACGTGCATTGAAAGTAATCGGCGAAGAGTAGGTAATGGCCAGTATCTTTGTTGCGATTCAACGCCGGAGTATGGCCTGGGATCGATCCCCTGAACCTCGGCCACTGTCTAGCAATGTGGTCATTGACGACCATAGTTACAACCACAAATTCCTCATCGTCTGATGAACACATGAAGTTGTTGAAAAAGAACTCATCCCCACTATCCATGGTACCTTGTGGACGAAGCGTCGAACACCTTGTGGGCATGGTGAAGAAATCGGCTGGTGAAGAGCCCCACGCCTATCCCCCACATAGGCAGCAGGCCTGTCAAAGTGGAGGTTGCCATGGAGTGAGGCCGACGTGCTTGGAGCTAGGCATACGGCGGCGGATTCGATGTGGTGGCGTGGCTGTGAAGGTGCTACGACGACGGCCAAAGAAGACCACCAATGCCGACAAGAGCGGGCATCGGATGCGGCGTCGAGGTGGGGGAAGTGTGTGGATGTGGGCGGTGGCCTTGGTAGCGTCCGCGCGACCTGAAGTGGGGCGACAACGGTGATGGCGGCATGACCGCAGGTGTCGGGTGTGGAGGGGGAGGGTAGAATGGGCGTTGTGCCACCGACAGGTGAGCCAGGGGGAGGACAATTGACGGGCGTCGTGCGCGTCCGCGCCGACGCCAAACCGGCCCAAATTTGGGTTAGAAATGGGTTGCGGGTGAACGAAAAATGGATGGCTATCCGTTTGAGTTGACGCGTTGTGCCATGATTTTTGTCTGTTTCGATCCAAACAGACGCGTGTGGATGGCTTAATGGTCCATGCTACCGGTCGATATCGCGACGATCTGGGAAGGGGAGCCATCTGAAGCAGGGGGGCAGTCCCCTTCATCTCCTTACGGTTGCAAGGATGCCTCGGCCTGTTGTTGCGCGCCTCCGATCTGAGCCTGGGCGTCGCTGCCGAGGACCGCGCCCCAACCTTAGTTGCTCCGATGCGGTGCAGGTGCACTCCTAGAGAAATCCAAGATCGGATACCATGTCCGAGCTGACTACGGCGGCATGACTGCGCTGCTAACGTCCATGGAGGCGCAGCCGTGGAGTTGCTCCTCTGCTCCTAGCGTTTAGTCAGGCATCATCGAGCTGCTGCTCTGCAAGACCTTGCTCTCTCACCCACGGTGGATGTGCCCTGTCCATGGCCATTCTGCTTTGGCCTGTTCGGGTCTTCGTCTCCACGAGAAATCCTATGATTTGGTATTCCAGATCAGGTGGCGGTAGTGTCTGACTGTCTGTGACACTACTTTTTTATTGAAGGCGTTGCCATGGAGATACTTTCCAGGGCAAGCTTGGGCTGCTCGGTCTATTGGTTGCTTGCACTGGACATGGATTCAAGCAAAAGCTTAGTGATGATGACACTCATGTGCGTCCATTCCCCTTCTTGAAGGCATCGCAGGTGAACCCATGTCCTTATGATCAATGCGGGCGATCATGTTCGACTGGCAACAACTCTTGGGGTCCGGTGGTGCTGCCCATGGGCATCACCGCAATCACTCTTCTCTTGGTGTTGCTTCCTAGTCAGGCTGATTCATGGCAGTTTGTATGGCTGCTTTGTGATTTGGGTTTATGGATGCCGGAGCAGCGGCTTCGGAAGGTGGATGTATGCTGAGGCGGCGGCCTCGGATGGTGACGCGGCGGCGGTCCATGAGGTTGGCCAGTGGCTCTGAATTATATGGGTGACGACGGGGAAATATCAGGTGATGTGGGAGCACCTGAGCTTAGGTGCTCCGGGAGCTCCTGAGCCATTCGATCTCAGATCCAACGTCCATAGAGAGAGCTCATGCATTTTTGCAAAAGGCCTCAAGGAGTCTGGTAATTACGTTTAGGCCCCGTACATCCTTAGATGACCGTCGGATCTAGATCCAACAGCACAACTTGCGTTGGAGCACCGGATACTTTCCTGGGTGAGGACCTAGTGCTGTGAGGGTAGTGAGTTAGTCTGCCCGGTCGACATGATCCGCGGGATCGGTCAGGCTGTACGTCGAGGCAGCGGCCTTGGATTTTTGGCGCTTCATGTGCGATCTGCGGCCGGTCATCTTGTGTAGCGAGGGCTATAAGGCGTCCATGCCGTGCAACTTTGCGTCTCACCCACGAGCGGGGGACGTCGAAGCAGCGGCTCCGGATTTGGGTGTGTGTTTGATGCAGGTGTAGCCATGTGTTGTCTGGTCAATGGGGCTTCATCGTTTGTGCGGTTTTTGGCCTAGTTTTCGTTATAAACTGGGCCGCTATGTATTGTTTTTGATCTGGTTTCCTTTATAAACCGGATCAAATTTCTGTTTGAGATGAGATCAAATTCAGGTGGCGATCCCCCCTCCCCCCACCCCTGTGTCCGTTTAAAAAAAGATAGTAACATCCTAGATTTTCTCATATAGAGTGTTTTTTCAGCATCCGAGAATAACATTGTAACAAAGGTAGTATGCATAGCCAACAAACTATTTGGAGTTATAATGTGGGGTTTGGCGAACCGTGGGCGATTGGCTTTAAAACCAATGCAATAACCACTGACCACCAAAGTCTATGATGTGAAATGCCAAATTTGTTTGGAGGAAGATGTGACGGAACTACTAGAACTGATATTTATGTATTCTTGATTTAAAATTCTATTAACATTAGTATAAACACTGAATAGGGGGTGTATGAAGATGGAAACGTGATTGCGGTAAAAATACTCCGGTTTATGCCTGGGAGTGACAAGCAATTTAAAAATGAACTTCAGCATCTTCAGAGGCTCAAGCATCAGAATATTGTGCAATTGGTGGGCTCGTGCAACGAAGAAGAGGGTGTATGTGTACCGCATGAAGGCAAACTGGTATATGCTGTAAAAATACACAGGGCACTCTGCCTCGAGTTCGTGCACAATGGAGGCCTTGACAAGTTCCTTTCCGGTATGTTGGTGATCTACGACGAGTATGTTGTTTACCATGTAATCAAAATGATTATATGGTATTTACCATGTAATCAAAAGCTTGTACGAATTTGAATTTTGGGAATAATTATCTTTGTCCTTGCAGATAAGTATCCCCAACTTAATTGGCATACATGCTTTAGAATAATCCAGGGGACTTGCGAGGGCTTAAAATACCTTCATGAACATTTCACTATGCATTTTGATCCGAAGCCAGATAATATATTGCTAGATGAGAACATGATACCGAAAATTGCAGATTTCGGTTTATCAAGGCTATCGGGTGAAAAGAACACAGTAGTGACAAAGACTCCTCTAGGGACAATGTAAGATTAATGTTTAATTTGATCACATATTTATAATCAGTGAAATTAGAATTTATTACTCCGACTTCATTTCTATCATCATCTTATCACACAGTGGATTCTTGCCACCAGAGTTCATAAACAAGCAAGTAATCTCAAAAGAGTATGACATATTTAGTTTGGGTGTTATAATTAAAATGATAGTGTCTGGAATGGACTACTGGAACATTTGTAAAATGGACGACCGTGAATGTATTGAGCATGTAAGTATTGTTTCCTTGTTTATTTTCAGTCTCGATAAATAGATATATGTTTTTACTGATTCTTTTTTCATGTTTGGTACGAGGAGAAAATAATCTGATATTTTTTGCAAAATCAAATGTCATGAGTAAATCCAAAGGTTTTGACGTTAATAATGAAAGAGAAATCACTAGCACATAACTGCACATATCGCACACGATGACATGAATAGTTGATGTAACTAGCAAGTTGCCTATGCTACACTAAGATATAAGAAAAAGAGAGATGGAACATAGTTTACTCAAGTTATAATGTCCAAGAATTTTAGACCACAAAAGTGTCTACTAGCATGAAACATTATAAGTTTAAAGCTAAACAAAGAAGTTTTTTTTGGGAGGGGGGGGGGGGGGGGGGGGGGGGAAGAAGCTAAACAAAGAAGCTTGTTGACATGAAATATGAGTGAAGGGATTGGGTGAGGGGGAGATGTCGCCCGGCAGGAGGCATGAGGATTCTAGAGGATCACTTCTTGTTGTGCGTGTAGGTTTGTATGGTCCAACTCGTCAAGGCTTGGAGGAGGAATATTGGTAGATTGTGAATAGAGGACCACCGATTCAAATCTCTATAGATAGGAAAGAAAAGTATATTAGTTATCATGAAAAGAATCACTAATTATATTTAGCCCCTTCCAATATTGAACGAATGCAATAATCAATAACCAGAAAATTGATGTCTACACACTCCATCTCACTTTATCTACTTATGCTCCTGGAAAACTATGATTGATATATTTTTCTCTTTTCCAATCAGCTGAAAAGGAGATGTGTGTGTGTGTGTGGGTGCACGTGCGTGTTATAGGTAATAACTATCGTACCGAAGGGCATGTACGCGTAGTATGTAGTATATAAAAATGTTTACGTAGTATATATACCTTTTTTACATAGTATGTATCATATTTTGAGCATACTCCTTTTTACGTACAAATATGTACGTACAAGCCACTGCAATAGAATCTAAAACTAGTATGAAAGAGATAACCGGAACATATTTCAAGCAATTCAGAGTCGAATGTTACTCCATAAAAAAATGATATTGCTCCATCATGTTCTTTCATAGTATAATTTTCTTCCATGATATTAATCTGTACATACATGCTTGTGCTCCTTACATCATTTTTTGAAGGTACACAATAGCTGGAGGAAAAGGTTACAGGAGATACCAACCTATGCATCGCTTGAAATAGACTGCAAACAAGTAAGGACTTGTATTGAGATCGCAGTACACTGCATGCAGGAGGATCCACGTAAAAGGCCTATGATGAACAGTATCGTTTCTAGACTGAGTATGGTAGAAAATAAAGAAAATAACTCAGAGGTATGGCCATTCCGTTTGTTATGAGAGGTGTCATTTCTATGCGTGAGTTGCATATAGCTGTTAGCTGACCAGAATTAAGACTATCTCCACAAATATGGAACCGGCCTTTATGATTTATCTTTCGACTTCTTAACCAAATTGTCTTCTTTTATCTAAACTGTATGTGGGCATTTAGATAATTTTATCCTAACTTGATTATATTATGTTCTGTATAGTGTCACGATGGCCAATTTTTCCTTTCTGTTCCAGAAAGACCTTCTGCAGGTTAGTCCTACTCGAAGTACTCTCTTCATTAGCTTATTTTTATACTCTTGCTCGCATCATCTATAAACCTATGGACTCTAGAGGTCTTAAGTCCTAACCTATATACACGGTTTAGTTAGGCTTAAGGGCTTGTTCGGTTAATCCTCACCACAAGGGGATTGAAGAGGAATGGAGAGGTTTGAGATGGCTTTTGACTTGCTGGGGATTTAATCCCTTCTAATCCCCTTCAAACCTCTTCAAATTGTAAGCAACCGAACAAGGCCTAAGCCGTTTTGATACCTAATGCATTATAGGTTTCTCATTGTAGTAAACCATGAAAACAGAAACTGGAAACTGTTGAAGCTCACGTCATTTGTTGACCTTGGCTCTTAGGTGGAGGGAATGTTGTGCAGTCAGAATTGGAAGGTGAAGATAATCCCAGGGAGAACAAATCGCTTCTTCCTACATCTGAACTCCCATTTGAATTTTTGTCTGCAATCACAAACGATTTCTCAACGGAACGGATAGTTTCTGAACATACACTTGCAACAGTTTTTAAGGTAATTTTTCTTTCTTCAACCATGTCTCGTATTGTTTCTGCCATATGTTAATAAGCCAAGTTAAACAGGCTATACTTCACTCTGGTGAAGAGATTGCCGTGAAGAGGTTGATTGTCAGTCACTGGGCAGCTCTTCTGTTTAAGAGGTCAAGTCACAATCTCATGAAGGTTGAGCACGAAAATGTATTACGGTTAATTGGCTTTTGCTATGAAGAGACGAGTAAAGTGAACAAGCGTGACGGAAGGAACATTCTTACAGACGAGATAGTATGTTGGCTATGCTACGAGTATGCCCAGAGTGGAAGCCTTGAAAAGCATATCTATGGTACGTATGTTAGTACATCTATTGGATATGTTAGCAATTTTCTGTTTAGTTTAATTGATAAGAAAGTCAGGACGATAGTGCTAACAATACTGATCTCATATTATAAACTAACCATGTGAGCTTATACTAGGCATAGAGCAAGCATATCTATGAACATAATAAGTAATACAAGCGCATGGACCAATAGAAGTTGGATGAACATACATACCCCCCGCGGCCGCAGTGGTTCGACAACCTTGTTCACAACAATGATGTTGTCACCCATAGCGTGATAAGGGACGTTGAGGAAGTAATCAAAGTCGTGGATATAGATGGACGGAAGCGAGCAGTCGTACCAAGACACTCCCCAAAAACGACATCACCCTTCTCCCGGTGCAGGATCTCAAAGGATGCAGCTTTGGAGTCCTCTCGTACGGCCGTGCCTGCAGTCATCGTGATGGAATAACCAGAAGCAGTAGCAACGAGAGGAGCGGCGATGGTGTGTACGCGAGGAGGTAGAAAGCAGGTGTGATATGATCAGTTTAAGACTAGGGTTGTCGACATTGCATTTTCATGAGTGTGATTTGTCAGGAAGTTTATTACTCTTTTCCATTGATCATCCTTGATCTCAAGCACAAAATCACCCGTTGGAAAAAGCGAATCTCAATCAACACATAGCATGTGCTGCTGCAGCGTTTAAGTATAAAAAATTCTCAAACTTAGATGAACTTAATGTGTCCATTAATGACTTGTAATTAACTATCCATTCCAACCGGTAAAAATAAAGCGCACACATGACATAGATCTGAGCATGGCTCGTTCACGAAATATGACGTGTGTGAGGCAGGAGGCAGAGGATGATGAGTGTGTGTACCACTTCTGTTCTCATACTTAATAATATGTGGAAGAGAGTTTCTTAAATGTTGGACCTACCCATGTCATAGAAATGCTAATGGGCCTTCAAAATTATTTAGGAATTATTTGTTGCTAGACGACGCCCCGCGCGTTGCTGCGAAAACATTGTTAAAAAAATGTATGAATAAATGGTACAAAACTAAAATTACATTACTTTATTTCCTGAAAAAAAGTCATGCATGAGGTGGTATGTTTTGCATGAAGAGATTAATGAAAAAGGTAACTTATAACTCCATGCATGACTTGATGACGTGGCATTGTTAAGGCAGACATCTTAGCTCTGCGAAGAACCTCAGAAACAATCTCATGCTTTTGTTTGCTCAACAGCCTAGAAGGATCCATCCATTATAGAAACTAGACGATGCCCCGCGCGTTGCTGCGGGAACATTGTTAAGAAAAATGTATGAATAAATGGTACAAAACTAAAATTACATTACTTTATTTTCTGGAAAAAAGTCATGCATGAGGTGGTATGTTTTGCATGAAGAAATTAATGGAAAAGGTAACTTTAACTTATAAATCCATGCATGAGTTGATGATGTGGCATTGTTGTATGGAGAGGAAAATTAGCTAGTGGGTTGTACCTATTTAAGAATAGAAGATACGGGCCCAAATCCCATCTACTCCCTCTGTTCCGAAATACATGGCGTATAAAGTGAGTCAAAAAGTCAATGCCTTCTAAGTTCGACCAAATGTATATAAAAAATATTAAGATAAACAATACCAAATCAATATCAATATATTCATCAGAAGATATATTTTCATAATGTATTCACCCAATATTACAGTTGTTGATATTTTATTCTATATATTTGGTCAAACTTAGAAAGCATCGACTTTTTGACTAAATTTATGTGCCATGTATCTGGAGACATAGGGAGTACTCCCTCCGTCTGAATTTATTAGGCCCTTTTGTATTTGTGTCAGACTTTGACCATCTGTCGACTACTAAAATATAAATATATGTTATGAAACATTATGTAGTCGGATTTGTATTCGAAAGAGCTTTTTAAAAATATAATGTTTGTGTCATGTAGTTTGCATTTGATAGTTCAATTTATAGGTCAAACTTTATCCCAAAATAAGAACGGGCCTAATAAATCCAAACAGAGGTAGTAACTTTCAACAACATCCACCATTCATTTTTCCTTTAAATAACTCTTTGTGGACCATATATTATTATAAATGATAAATTCAATAATGATTTCCACTTTTTACCCCCAAGTTTCACGTTTGTGACAGATTTGACCCCATTTAGTGAAAATTTTATTTTATTTTACTAAATTTAGCCAAACCTGTGCCACATTTTAACCCATTTATTTTTTCCCAATTGTGCTACCGAATGGACTTGCCACATGTACTGGTTGTTTTGATCAATCGTTTTTTCGCATGCGCTTCTGGTTTTCTGAAAGCTAGCCAGGCGCGTCCAACCCTACACCAACCTTGCAGTAAACCGACACTGCACCGGACCGCAGTTTTGCTAAATCCCCTTTTCTTTGTTCTTGTCCGCCACACCGCGCGTCTCGCTACCCCCTTTCCTTTTTCCTTTCCACCCAGCAATCCCCCATGAATTCTCCCTGAATGGAAGCAACCGAGCCTATCCAGGGATGCTAAGCGTCCCCGATCGAGAGTCTTCTTCTTCTCCCCAACCATGATTGATAGCAAGCCATGGATGCCCTGCCGACGTAACACTCTGTCGCGGAGGCAGTCTCGCCGGCGATGAGCTGACTCCGAGAAGGAGCCGAACACGCTGGGGATGGAGTTTGGACGGGGTGGTTTTAGAGTTGAAATTGAACATCTTAACCAAGAGGATTCAAATCTAAATCTTGATTTCGGCAAGGGTCCATCCTCGGCACAAACACAATTCGACATCATAAACCAATCATAAGAACCAGCTTCCCACAAAGTCATGCGAACCATATGAGCAAACCAATCCTCCAACGACGTGAATTTATAAAGGTAGTTTTAGTAGAAAATTTAGAAACACTAAGTTAGCACCTTTCTCAAATGATTATCTTGTTTACATGTCAAAGAATCTCCCTTCTAAGCACTTGCAACTCTAATTTGCCACCAATTCACCATACCAATTTTCTCTAGAAACACCGAGTACAACGCATACAAAGCAACAACCACACACACGTTAAGATCTTCTCACATTCAAAACCAAACTAGCTGCAAGTGTTGAAAAATAACTGCAACAATTTAATTTTGCAATTATAGATGTTGATAATCTTTAATATAAATTCTGTCAAACTTTTAAAAAGTTTGACTTAAGATAAACATAATATGCGGAGTAAAAAGAAATGGAGGGAGTATTTACTTTTAGTAGTTACTATTGTTTTCCGGGCATTAACTTGTTTATTTGTGTTTTATTATTGATTGGTCTCATCAAAATTACCATAAACAAATTGTTGTATGTATACCAGTTATTAACAGGGTATATATCTACCATAAACGTGAAAACGCAACTTTCAGCATATATACTTCTAGAGGTCTCATGTTTCTGACATACCAATTGTTTTATTGTACAGATGAATCTTGCCTCGATTGGAATGCGCACTTCAGAATAATTATAGGCATCTGTGAGGGGTTGCACTACTTGCATACAGAATTATTGGTACCTATTATTGATACACCTCTTGCTCCCGAAGACATATTGCTGGATTCAAATATGGTGCCTAGACTTTCAGATGTTGGTGTATCAGAACTCTTTGACAAGCCATCTTCAGAATATGCTCTGGGAGCAATGTAATCACAGTAGTCATATCTCTCTCTCTCTTATTTTCTCACTTTGTTAAATCAAGTAGCACGTTCAAGTCACTAATGTTTCAAAGTGGATCTTTATGTTCTTCAGTGAATACATGGCCCCAGAATGTTTACATGGGAGAGAAATCTCAGCTCAGTCGGACATATACAGGTTAGGTCTCTTGATCATGCAAATCGCGACAGGACTGAAAAATAGGCCGTCACGTACAAACCACCATGGCTCAGTTTTAATTGACGAAGTAAGCCAATTGTTATTTACTTATTCTAACGGGTGATCATTGCCTAGATTTTGATTAATTAAGCTCGGCACTGTTAATCTGTTATAGGTACGCAGATGGGGAGATAAAATTGTGGAACATAGATACCCATCATTAGATACCATTTGCATTGGTCAATTCAACATGTGCATCCAGACTGCACTTAAGTGTACCGAGGTCAATAAAGAGGAAAGGCCTTCCATACAGGGAATTGTCAAAACGCTCAAGAGTACATATTTAGGCTCATCACTAGACGAGGTATGATTTTCTGGAACATGTAAATGTGCTACGCATTTAGTACGATATAGTTTACAGAAGTACTAACTGAAAAAAACTCCTTATTCTTTATAACATGGGTATGTCTAGGACACAACTAGATGTGACATAGTTATTACACATCTAAATGACTCCATCAAGCATAAAAAGAAAAAACTAAAATTAAAAAAAAAATAGTCACACGAATCTCCGTATGAAATCAATGGCATAAAACTTAGATGTGCAATACTTGTGTCACATCTAGATGTGATCTAGCAAAACCGTTAAAACATATATCGAACATGACAACAGTTTGGTTCGACTGCATGCAATTATTTTTAGCCATGTTTGCTTCAACAATATTTCGTAATCAGAAGGCTCCATTCAGCCGCTGTGGCGCATGATACACCCTCGACTGGAGAAAGCATTGACTGGATTCAGATTTTATTGTTTCAGGACATCAAATCCATATCCACTGCTTCACGATCTAAGCTCATATCCAGCCTCCACCGTGAGCTGTGCTCCTACCAAAGTCGGGTAAGCTCCACTGCCACTACAACAAAACCCCCCTTCAGCAACATATCGATGCGTTATCGTAGGTCCATATAAGCGTTGCTAACGTCTACACCAACGAATTATTATGCGTTGTCGTTGGTGGCGTTGGAAGGGACTACAACAACGTATATACATGCGTTGGTAAGCGACGCAAATAAGGGTTGTAAGAGAGCAACACATAGAGTTAAATCTTAACAACACTTCATATGCGTTGGTGGCTACCCTCCATAACAGGATTTTCAAATGGATCATTACAACGTCAGGAACCGTTGCTTTATAGCATGAAAAATTAATTGTATTTTATATATTTTCATCAAGAATTATTAGGTCAATGTCGATAGTGCATAAGTAAACCACAATATAATAAACCCAAATGTCACATATATTAAATTGATTCTGTTGCATTAAAATAACACGATCCAGATATTACAAGATGTGAAACAATCTAGTAGCAGGTCAATTATCGACCTTCCAAGCAATATCTCCGCCATTCTAAAATAATAATGATTGAGGCCTAAAAATAACATTCTAAAAAATGTGAAATTATCTAAGTAGCCCATTCACGACCTTGCAATCAACGTCCCGAGCCTTGCGCCATGAATTCATCTTGGGAGATCTGCAACAACAAGTAAATGAAATCAGTAACTTACAACAGAGAAAATCAAGTTAATAAAGTAGTAAAATTTAGAGGATCAACATACAATGGTTGATGGCCACGCAATAATTAATCTGGTTGCATCTATATAGTGGCAAGTTCTAAACCATGAACATTTTTCCACTTTGTATATTGAATGAATGCCCTCATACAATTTGGTTGTGTTAGTATTGCACAAAGTTGAATTAAATAATGACTGAGAAGATAGCTTGATCATTAGACATATTTAATCTGCAACATGTGCGTGCACAGTGTTAGCGTGTCGCCAAATATAATAAGGTTCAGTTTCAATATAGTATGCCCCTTTTTGTGGTAAGTTGGTACATGAAGACAAAAAATGAAGAATTTCAAAAGCTATAGCCAAATAATTATATCTTCACACTAAAAAAACTGGGCATCTTACTTTTACAGGAGTGCAGCAAGCTATCATTATGTTCCACTCGTATGAGAAAAATCAGTGCCTGCAATACCCCCCAAAGCATATGTTAAAATGGATTGGATTTAGCATTGATTTGCCTCCATCCTAGTAGTAATGGTATTAGAAAAATATCCCAAGCTCGGTTAAAGTTTATATGGTCAAAAGGGATATGTACAGACAACATAATCGAGTAATTAATGGTATGATGTCCTTAATTGTCCTAAATGTTGCCGCTGCCACTGTAGTAAGGATCCAAGGTCATGGTTTAGCATTCTGCAAATCTGAGGGGAAAATAATTTTTGTCAGCTCGGTTCTTTTAGATTCTGACCTTCAGATTCTAAATATTTATGGATAACATAAAAGGATAGATAATATATACTGTCCAAAGTAATAAAATAATGTCGATCTCAGAGACATTGTGCCAAACGTGTGGTGGGTACGTGCGTTGCAAAAATATGCAATGTCCTGGACCTAGAGGACATGTGCGGGGCGTGAGCAGCCATTGCCCTGCCCTGCCACGAGACACTTCAACATAAATATTCATCACAGCAAGCGAACAAAATGTAGATTGTTAAGATGGGAATGACATCTTTGGGAACAAAATTATCACCTCTTTGCTGTATGCACCTATCCTCATGGGAAGTAACGTACAACATCATGAGAAGACATGAACACAAATCTTGCAATGTCGTGAGAATAAGGAAAATTGAAATCTTACTGCCTCTCATGGACCAGGAATCACTTTGGAAAAGAATCAAACTGATGATGGACGATCACTCTTGTTTCTCTGACCAAACAACAATTCTGCTACGCCCGCGACATAAATAGTTCAGGAGAATTTCGGATCTGATCGACATCTTCTACAACTTCAGAAATCAGTTCCCTAAAATAAACAAAGGGGTGTGGAATATGGTGAGTATTGCTATTATATGGACCGTTTGGCTACCTCGGAACCCAAAAGTGTTTGACAACATTAGATTACTTGAGGAACTCGCTGTGAATCAGTGAGTGGAGATTGTGAAAATCTGGTTGTTCAAAGCAAAAAATAGCTTAGCTCAATTCAGAAATGGTTTGGAGATTGGACGGGCTAGTTTAGTCTTGGCTCACCTTTCTTTTTTTCCCTCGTTTGGATCATGTTCTCTATACCACCACTCCCCGTAGTTTATGCTTGCACAATGGGCTGCATGTAACCCAAGCTCTTCTAGGAGCTTCACTCCTTTTCAGGTTAATATTAAGATAGGGTCCTCTCCTCACGATTTTCTTATAGAAACTCGGCTACACCCCTAATCAGGCCCTGATGGTTCATACAGTTGACATCAAACACAATCATCCAGATTTGCATAATAATTTAATCTTATAGCCCATTGTATGACAGTAGTCAAAACACAATCATCCAGACATCAAACACAATCATCCAAACACAATCATCCAAACACAATCATCAAAATCAATCTTATAGAACTAAATTAGAGGAACACTAGCCAAAACGTAATCATGACAGTAGTAAGATTTATGAATTAATGGAATCAGCATAAATGGACATACTCGTCGATCAAAAAATGAATTAATTCATGCATGAGCAACGGGGTAAGTCCGAATTCACAATCATATGAGCACCAAAGTGTGAATAATGTTGTACATTATAAATCAGGGGTACAGATCATGTAGTTTAATTTGGGAATATGAAGCGGTCACCTTCACTGAGTAGGATGCATCCAGGTCAGGTGGTGGTTGACTGGATCCTATGGCATCATACCCTGAAAACAGTGGCCGTAGTTGAGGAACAACCACCGCAGGCAGAAATTCAATGAAGAAAGACAGATCAAATAAATCAAGAAACAGAAAGCGGTAAGAGAGATTGAACCACCTACATAGCTGAAGATAATGGTCGCTGCTCTGGAGATGTCGCGAATATCAATGGTGTTGGTTGGTGATGTAGGGGCATCCAGCCTTCGTCTGTCGCTCGGTGCCGGACTGATGGTGAAACCCACCATGTCGAGATCGCGGGGCGTGTTAGCAGCCCAAATGTGGAGGGCCGAGGTAAACTAGGGGAATCCAGATCGGGGCTTGCCCAAACTCATGGGCGGCGGCATGGTGTCATCTGGTGGTGGCGGCGGTGGCGTGCTCTGTTATTCGCAGTGGGGGAGGATATCAGGACGAGGAAGTTGCGTAATCTATCCTTTTTTTGACCTCAAGCAATCGATCCACTTATTCACAGGAAGGAAGTGGTTATGGAATAATAGTCGTGCGAAGTGGGGCTTCAATGCCAGCAACGGATGCTTATTTCGTTGGAGCACATGCGTAGCTAAAGATGGGTTCATGGTGTAGTGTGCCATTATATTTTAGCTCTTCCATGCCACTCATTATTCATTAACCCTATACATTTCCAAACTCACTTTACACATGGTTGACTAATAATACGAAGAAAAAATATAATGAGTAAGAGAACTGCGAAGTCTCGTCTAGATGTTTTTTAGGTATGTCACATCTAAGTTAATAACCGTTGTCGTGTAGATTTAATTTGTGACATGCGCGTCAGCTCGTCACGCTAGTGGCTCAGTCCGTTTTTGTTTTCTGTTGTTCCGGCTTCTCGTCGCACGGTCTGGCATGTTCTTTTTTTTTTCTTGTTGGCTGTGTTGCAAAAGAATTCGATAAGGCTATCAGCTTTATGCCTATATATACAGTGTACAGTATGACATGACACTGTTTGGTTCCACATACTCTTAATTTTTTTCGGTTGCAACTCGACGTTGACATATAATTAGAGGCCACTGAGTTACCATTTTAGTTGAGAATCCATCCCGACACTTAAATGAAAAACCACACTATTTTTTTGTCCTACTGCAAGTTCACCCAACAATTTAATCGGACATTTTTTTTGTCCTAATTGCATGTTCACTCTAATATATAAATGAGACTCACCTATTTTTTGTCCGAATTGTAAGTCCATTCTAATTGAGGGTCTCCTCGTCCTGGTTGCAAGTCAATCACTAACATGCAACTCAGCTTGTTTCTTTTTTTGTCCCAGTTGTAAGTACAACATTGATACGCAATTGGTAGGACCAATTCTTTTCCAGTTGTAATTCCACCCTCGATGTGCAACTGGGAGTCGATCATTTTTGTCCCAGTTGCAACTTGACCTTCGACATGCAATTGGGTTCTTACTTTTTTTTTTGTCTTAGTTGCATGTCCATCCTCGACATGTGACTGGGGGAGGGGAGTTTACCCCTTTTATTCCAGTTACAACTCCACCCTGACATGCAATTAAGGCCCCACATTTTTGTTGTCCCAACTGCAAGTACACCATTGATATGCAACTTATGTGTGCCTTTTTTTTCCAGTTCCAAGTCCATCCTTGACATGCAATTCGGGGCGACCCTTTTTGTCCATGTTGCAATTTCATCTCTCACATGCAATTTGGGGTTCTCATTTTCTTTCTTGTTCCAATTGCAAGTACATCCCGACACGCAACCAGGAGTAGACCCTGTTTGTCCCAGTTGCAACTTCACCTTCGACATGCAATTGGGATCTCACTTTTTTTCTTGTCTCAGTTGCATGTCCACCCCCGACAAGTGACTGGGGGGAGGGGGTTTACCCCTTTTGTTCCAGTTACAACTCCACTCTGATATGCAATTAAGGCCCCGTCTTTGTATTGTCCCAGCTACAAGTACACCATTGATACGCAACCGAGGTGTGCCTTTTTTCCTTCTAGTTGCAAGTCCATCCTCGACATGCAATTCGGGGCGACCATTTTTGTCCCAGTTGCAACTTCATCTCTGGCATGCAATTTGAGGTTCTCATTTTTTTCCTTGTTCCAATTGCAAGTCCATCCCGACACGCAACTACGAGTCGACCCTGTTTGTCCCAGTTGCAACTTCACCTCCGACATGCAATTGGGATCTCATTTTTTTTTGTCTTTGTTGCATGTCCACCCTCGACATGTGACTGGGGGAGGGTGTTTACCCATTTTCTTCCAGTTACAACTCCACCCTGACATGCAATTAAGGCCCCGTCTTTTTATTGTCTCAGCTACAAGTACACCATTATTACGCAACTGAGGTGTGCCTTTTTTCTTCCAGTTGCAAGTCCACCCTCGACATGCAATTCGAGGCAACCCTTTTTATCCCAGTTGCAAGTTCATCTCTGACATGCAATTTGGGGTTCTCATTTTTCTTCTTGTTCCAATTGCAAGTTCATCCCGACACGCAACTAGGACTCGACCCTTTTTCTCGCTGTTGCAACTTCACCTTCGACATGCAATTGGGATCTCGTTTTTTCTTGTCTCGGTTGCAAGTCCATCCTCGACACGTAACTGAGCGTTGACCCCCTTTGTCCTAATTGCAACTCCACCCTTACATGTAATTGGGGTCCCGCCTTTTTTACATTCCAGCCGCAAGCACACCAATGATCGCAATTGAGGCGGGCCAATTTTTTTCTAGTTGCAAGTCCACCCTCGACACGGAATTCGGTGCGACCGTTTTTTGTCCCAGTTGCAACTTTGTCTTCAACATGCAATTGGGGACCCTATTTTTTAAACATGATTTATCTTTTAAAGGCTTTTTAAACATGATTTATCTTTAAATAGACATCGAGCAATTTTTAAACATGGCGATTGCATGGCGAGGGTGGACTTGCCATTAAATTGACATCTATTTAAACATGATTTATCTTTAAATAGACATCGAGCAATTTTTTTAAGGCTTTTTTACTGAACAATGTTTTTAAATACACGATGACCATTAAATTGGCAAGCTCTTTCTTAAATACATGTTTTGTAGTTCCACATACATTTTTTTAGTTTCATAAAAAAAATTTAAGTTAAGGACATTTTTCTAATCATGCACATATATATCACACATTTTTCTAATCATGCACATATATATAACAACAACCGATGGTAGGCTATCAAAACAAACTAACGTTCATTTCAAAATGAACAAACAACATAAGACTATACAAAAGAAACTAATGTTTCAGGTGCTACTTTGTACATGCACGCAAAGCACACATCACACGTACATACATTTTTTTTGTCTATCATGTTTTTTAAGGAAACCCAGATGTACGGGCCATTTTAGATTAGTCTGTTGGGGGCATTATTTGTGGGCTGGTGCGTGACGGCAAAACAATAAAAAACGACAAACAAGAAAGAGAACGGAATGTTTATTTATTGCTACAAGATGATGTCATACATAGATGAGACATAGTTATGTCTCATCTAGATGATCCTAGACAGACCCAATGAGTAAACGTTGTCTGACTAATAGCAAACAAGCAGGCGCACACAGAGATAAGGTCGAATTGCTAATTAAAGCAACTCAGGCAAGAGATAAAACTGATTAATTACATTGGCACATTAAAATTTATTTTTGGCAGATCATTGGCACATTAAAATTTATTTTTTGCAGATCATTGGCACATTAAAATCTGATTTCAAGAATATAAAATGGTTTGTAGCTCACAGATGTGTCCAGTTCACAATCCATCTTCAGTACCAACGAGGGCTTAAAACTATTTTTATACTATTAATTCATCATTAGTAATTATATACTTATCATCATGTACAGAACAAGCTATGAAGCAGTATGTAAGTACATTATCACCACGATGGGAATTGTTATCATTATCGGACAGTTTGGTTAACTGCATCACGACCATTCTTATTAGTAACTATATACTAATCATTATGGTAACATCATGGGATTAACCAATACCACACAATCTGGAACCACATCAAAACCATCGTGGCAAGTAATACTAGTCACCGTGATATCTATATCACATGGTAACATTTTTACCAAAAGATATATTATATTAATCATCGCCATGCTAACTACATGACTGTTATATCTTTTAAACATCATGACAAGTTATTACATTTTTTTAACAAGTTACCATGCAACAAGATAAGACGATACTACCATGCATAGTGGTAATTACTACCACACAGTCTGGTAAGTTCATCACCACCATGTATACTTGTAACTAATACTGACGGTCATCACTATTATATTGGTAACTTGCCAAATACCCAAATAGTGCGGCAAATATATCACCATTATGGTGATGATTCTTTATACAACTAGCCAACAGTATACCGGCGCTTTACACCTTAATCCTTACACATGTTCACAAATGCTAAATACTGCACAGTTGAAAGAATGTGGGTAACCCTATCTCCCCTCTCCCTGCATCGCCCAGTCCGCCTGCCACCGCTATGCCGCTGCCGGAGGGTCGGCTGGCGAAGCCACGCCACGCCCCAGGATGGTGGCGGAGGGGCCGATTTGTCCCTCACGCGCCCGTCCTTCCCCTCCGCCTCCCAGTCCTCCAACTCCTCCGGCGCAACGCGCACGCCGCTCGTCGCCGTTAAGGTGTATTTTTTTAATTAAAATCCCGAATTATGTAGGAGGTGTATGTAGAATGCGGTGGCACGGCGACGGGACAGAGGCGACGGGACGACGTAGTCGACGTAGTATTTTTTTAAGGTTTTGTATTATATTTTTAATTAAAATCCCGAATTATGTCAATGTTTGGGCCACTTTTGGGCCGATTCTATCCCCATACTGGGCTGAAAGCGGCGGTTGGGGGCGACCCCGGGGGCGCGGCTGGGAAGCCGAGCTGCCCTAGGCCGATTTTAGCACCGGCTGCCCCCCAGGCGGCACTAAAATCGGCCCCTAGGGGGGCCAACGGCTGGAGGTGCTCTAAGCCCGCGCGGGGCGCGTGAGTGGCCTCAGGGGCTCGAGCCACCTGGCGCCGGACGATGGCCAGCGTAGGACCGCACGAGCGGCCACCACACCAGCGCACTGACGCGTTGCAGTTTGGCACGTGGTAGAGCAACCAATCCGGGTGGAGGCGGACCAGGGCGGCGCCCCGCAGAGCAGAACGACGGGCGGATAATGCGCGGGCGACGGTCGTTACGGGCCGCCATGTGTCGCGCAAGACTGCCTTGTCGTAGAAGAGTCCGTTGTAGTCGATGAAGAAGTTGGAGTAGAGGCACACAAGGGTCGACGGACGGTGACGGACGATGTAAACCGATCTTAGATCGGAAAATAAAAAAAAGACACATTGATCAAACGACCGGCAAGAGAGAGCAATCCGGATCAATGGATCGGAAAAAAGACTCTTTAGGACAGCCGATCAACACGATCGGCGAACAAACCCTAGGTACGGGTTGCGCAGCCCCCGGTGGAGATCGACCTTCCCGAGGGCGGGACGGTGCGGAAACTGCGGCGGCTAGGGTTTAGGATAGAGGTAAGTGTGATACCATGTAAGAGAAATAGAGGGGAGATGATTAGCGTAAGGCGGTGGATGTATTACTGAGCCTCGAGAGCGAGTATATTGAGTATAAGACTTGAAGGGCAAGATGCCTCCTAGAGCTAAGATGAAAACAATTTTTACCTAATCCCGAACAATTTCTAACTATCAAATACTTCCTTCGTCCCAAACTAAGTGTCGCAAAATTTATACTAGACGAACGACACTTATTATTTTGGAACGGAGGGAATATATCTTTAACAGGTTCTCATTTGGCCCGGGTGGATTTGAGCAGGGTCAGCTTCGTTGTAGGTCACCGACAGGTAGTTGAGATGTAGGTGTTGGAGGTGCGCGACTGTGGCTGCGGTGGTGGCCTGTTGCACATGCGCGGCTTGCCTTTTGACGGGAGCTGGGTAAGGAAGGTTCCCTAGTTTCCGGAGCAGCGGTTCCAGGTGGTGGGTGTGGCGGCGCCCTTGCGGTGGGTTCACTCGCGTCGATGATGGTCAACAATTCGGCTGTGTAGGCAGGGAGTTTTGGCTGGCTCGAGAGGCGTTTTTTAAGGGACTCCAGAGGCGTTTTTGTTGCACCGTTTCCCGCCTTGGTGCGCCTCATCCCTTCGACTTACGTTCCTTGTAGCCCAGCGACGCTAGACCCTAGGCTGATGGGGGTTTGGGCAACGGGGAACTGAATCTGGAAGAAATAGTTAGTCGGTCGTGCCGGCCATACCGACGGTGATGCCCGTGGGTGCCGCTACCCTCCTCCGAGGCATTGCACCCTCTCCCTACCCCCTCTCAGGTGAAAACCCTGCATCTTGTAGATTGGATGACGACGACGCTTTCGGGTGTCACGACTTTCTTAAACGCGTCGTCTTGGGATCATAGGTGGGTAGTGGGCGTACCGATCCTTGGGGTGTGGTCGCTAGATCATGGTTGATGGCGTGTTTCAAGTGTCTTTCCTTAGCTGAACCCTATCTGATTCTTCCACTTGTTAGCAGCTTCATCTCTTCTGGTTAACGGCTCTGTGGCCAGTGGCCTCGGCGGTGGTGCCCTCAAGTTGTGCTAGTTTCAGCAAGGGGTTGTGCTCTGAGGCCTCCCATTGGGGTCACAATGTCAGTTCTACTCCAGTCTCTAGGTGAGTGTCTCCATCGTCCGACGGTGTGACATCCTTCAATCCAGGTCGAGGGGGCATGGAGCTCTTTTCGGCGATGAAGCTGGATGACGATGATTTGCTTGACTTCCAAGTGATGGCGATGACATGACCTTCCTCTATGACCAGCCTCTTCTCTAGTTGCTTTGCTCTAGTTGGTCGATCGCGGATGAGGGCTCCGATGACCACAAGCGATGCTCCATTTCCCACTCGATGCATGTTTTCCTGTTGTAATATGGGATTTAATCGTTTCTCCTAGACACCTTTGTATCTTGACACTTCCTTTGATCCTTTCTTGTGTTGGTGTGGTGTGTTATTGTGTGTGTTCTTCTGGGTGTAATCATTGTATGCCTGGCCAGTTGATGGCTTTGTTAACTCAAAGCGGGGGACATCTTGAGCCTCATTTCTAAAAAAAATAAATCAAAGACAATATGAAGCAACTAAATCACATTACCAAAACATACCTAATAGGCCTTTGATAAAAACAGTTAAAAATATTGAATAACTAAGAGATACCTGAGTGAACACTTTTAGTTGAAAGCACTGAAGTTGATAAAATTGTGCACATTTTTCACAAATAGACATTCTTTATTAATTGCTTGAAAAAATCCTCCAGTGTTTGAGGATGTGCCTAGCCAATTTTGCCTGACATTGTACTTTAATTTTTGTTAGTCATTATGATGGTAAAATGCTTTGATTTAGTTTTGAACAAATTACGTATTCTTTAACCGTCCTAACCCTCCCGTCCTCCACGTTTAGAATGCAGTTAGTCCCATCTTGAGCGTGCTACCCCGACGTCTCTACTTCCCTTTGGAGCCCAAAAGGTCGACCTCCTGCTTGCTCTACCTAACAAATGACACAAATGACCGTATTGCCTTCCGGCTTCTCACAAAAACCCCGAGGAGATACCATACAAAGCTGCCACTTTGCGGCATTGTGCCTCCAAAGTGCACCTACACCATCACCGTGACAATGCGTGAGCAGAAGAAGCAGCTATTGCCGAACAATGACGAGTTTCTAACCCTACAGTACAGCATAGCACGTGACGAGGACCTCAAGAATGTCGACCCATCCTCCGTCGTCATCTTTTTTGAGAAAAGAAAAGTGAAAACAGATCACGAGGTGCAACGGATGCTACTTCCTGTTGTTTGTGTGCCACGAGAAGTGGCCACCTCTCGTAAGGTCAGCGCAGTTGAGAATACATGTTAATTAGGCTAATTTGTACATTGCAATAAAATGCATTGTCTTACTTGGTTACTTGTTTTGTGGTCTCCACGGTGGTCACCTAATGGCAGGCGATGCAATTAGGAGAGGTATACGTGTTTTTCTGTAGTGTTGGGTGTTGCTAGCTCAATAATCATGTGCGGTGATTAATATCTCTTTGGTTTGTGTCCTGGTTGTATCAGATCGTAGCCAGACAGAATTGCCGAGCGGTATTGTCTGTAGATGTGCATCAGACCAGTCAGAGCTACCGAAATGTGACGTCCGTCGAGTTGCATCCAACAGAGCCTTGGTGTGTGTGTGTGTGTGTGTTGTTTTTGTTTGGTGGGAGAACATCGTTTTGATTCTCCATATATTGCGGAACACATGCAGGATATTGACGAGTAACAATGGGGGTACTGTCTGCATTTGGAACTACCAAAAACAGGTATATGCACGTTCCCTGCTCTCCTCCCTTGGTGCTATGTGAACTCCTAAAGCGCGGCACCACCACCAAAAAAATGATAAAACATATATGATTTGCCATGAAGATCTCAATTTGCTCCTCTAGTTACTGGTATGGTTGTGTTTACCCCCTAGTTATAATTTTTCTTCGACAAAGATCAAATCCAATGATCCTTCACAAAATAGCGTTTATTACTCCCTTCGGTTCATAATAAGTGTTGTGATTTTAGTTCAAATTTGAACTAAAACCGCGACACTTATTATGGATCGGAGGAAGTACTATTTAGTAATGGAAGATAATGCTATAGGTAGCTTATTTGAAACTACAATCTTTTATTCTAGCTCCGTCCCTGATTTAGAATATTGTGCCCCCAACATTTGAAGAGCGTTGTACATGAGAAATATTGCAATATGTGGCTAGATAGGTTATAATTAATGAAGTATCCTACCAAGATTGATTCAACCCAAAATTGTATAAGAAACCTTCCATGGAAAATATCTTCTCTTAGGTGTCGATGTTGTCAAGTTATTTTGGTATTTTCAATAGGGAGGACATTTGTAGGTTATATTTTGGTATCCTATCAAGATTTATTAGTATTACTTAAAGGTTCTTATCACCAAATATTCTTGTGAAGTAACGGGTGCTAAATAACATGTCTAAGATATATGTTCTCCCTCGGTACATAATGTGTTACATCGTCTAGACTGACCAAATAATGTTCTTTTGTGCAGGAGGAATTGGTGAAATCATTTCAAGTCAGTATAGATGAACCAGGCATGTGTTTTAATTTCCTTTCTTTATGAACCAAATAATGCAACTGCATAAAGAAAAATTGAAGAGAGCCTACTGCTCGCTTAATGAACTTGTTTTCCTCTTTTTAATTTTGTCCTGATTTAGTTTAAAACATAAAACCAGGAGCAGTAATGTGCCTCATAAACTTCCTTCACACACGGCCCATCATTCTAACATAATTTTTGTAACTGTAGTATATTGTGCAAAATTTATTGAACGAAAGCATTGGCTAATAACTGGGGATGTCGAAGGGTACGTTCACGTATACAATTATGATACGATGGAAGAAGTCGGCAACTTCGAGGCTCATGAGAATCATATCATGTCATTGGCTGCGAATCCAATTTTTTCTTTCATTCTATCGGCATCTCATGACCACCTAATTAAGCTTTGGGATTGGAACAAGGAATGGAAATGTGTGCGAATGTTTGAGGGGCACTATAACAGTGTCACACAATTAATCTTTCATCCGAAGGATAGCATCAATTTTGCGAGTGCTTCCATGGATCGCAGAGTCAAGGTTCTCCTTCCTCTTTTGAATTAACAAAATTTCTACATGGTTTCAAATAAAAGATATGTTTATTTGAACTTTAAACTACACTTCGAATTACAGATCTGGAACATTTTCTCTGGTAAGTGCAACATCACATTGGATGAATCTCCGGATGGTCTGCTCTGTCTTCACTACTTCACAGATAAGCAGCTTCGCTATGCTCGGCAGTTTCTGATTGTTGGCTCGTCAGATGGTGTTGCAAAGGTATTGCACATGAATATGGTTTCCTCGTCGGTGGAATAGCAAACTCCATTGCAGTCATTGGGACTAATTTGTTGCTTAATACTTAAGGTCTGGAACCCAGAGACACATAGTTGTGTTGGTACGCTCGAAGGACATACAAACAGTCTCAGTGCCCTTTGTTGGCTCCCTGAACAAGAATTATTTGTAACAGGTTCCCTTGATGGAACTGTACAAATTTGGAAGCCCACCGGCACTACATACAGGTTCTGTTTTTTTATTAGGATGGTTACTAACCCTTCAAGTAAGACATACAACCATGTTTTTTTTTTTTTTTGCGAATGACATGCAACCATGTTTCTGCCGCAAGTCCATGGCCTTGAGTTTTTTCATCACTTTATTTACAAGCAGTTTCATTCGACATCAATGGTTGGCTCTACTTGGCATTTTTGAATAAACAATAAATATATAGTTCTGTGCATCAACCCATGAAGAGGCCGGGGATGCTACCCTCCTTTATGAGAAAAGGAAAAGAAAAGAAAAGTAGGACATGCAAATCTTCATAGATGCAGGATTTTGTTTCGATAGTAGTGATTACTTCTCATATCCACATGGGAAGGTCAAAGGGTACAAATGTGAAGTACATGTGTGTTTGGAAAGTATTTTGGTTATTTTGGTGGTCCCTCAGATCTAATCTGGTGTCATAGGTTCCTTGCGATTACAATTTTTTATATGTGCACACACTTACGTGAGTCGACACAAGCAAACAAGTGACAGTTCTTTCGGCACTGTGTATGTTATTGTTTGATGCCTAGATGATTTTCAGACATCATATATGTCATACTACTAACGTTTGTATCTAACATTGTTGCTAGATGAGACCTCTCACCACTGGGTATCATAGTAGAGTATAATGTAGTACCAACTAGGCATTTAGCTGACATGACATAGTATTAAATGAAGAGACTCGTTGTATCACAGTATAATGACACCGTGTCATAATGCCTAATTCAAGAAAGCATTTATTTGAATAATAACATGTCTTCCTCGCCATATGAATCATAGAAAATAATAAATGATGTTGTCAAAAATACCACCCCATGATAATATGCATTGATGAGGTAGTAGCATAGACTACTATGATGTGCATGACACTATCCTATGATACTACCCACTATAATAACTACATTAGGAGCGGAAATTCCTATTGGAGGTCAGGCTCCATAGAGCCCGATTTAAAGAAGAAGAAACAATAGGTTTTAAGAAAAATCTAAAAAAATACACACGTACATAGGGATATATACCATATGTTTGTAAAGTATCATGATGAAATACATTTTGATGTGAGTTACACACACAAAAAAATCATGATTTCCTAGAACATATACCATTCACTATATAAGTTTATTACTTTTTAGGTCACATCAAAACGCGTTTACATCCGAATATTTATTCTCAAAAAATAATAATTAAAACTTAAAATGTTGATTTATTATTATTACTATTATTACTATTCGGAATTTTGTTCTCCATGGAGCCCAAGAGCCAAAATCTTCACTCCATTGGGAGTAGTAACAATATTGAGGGTTCTTTTATTATATACTCCCTCCGCTCGGGTTTACAAGGCCCACACATATTTTACCAAAAAAATTGACCGTGTTGATCAACATAGTATCATTATATGCCAGAAAAGGTATATCAATAGATTACATTCGAAAGCAGTTTGCAATGGTATAATATTTGTGGCGTATTTAATCATATTTTGTAAATCAAATTAATGGCCAAAGTTTTTATTTCTAGACGTTCGTGATCTATAAATCCGAATGGAGGGAGTAACAAATGTTTTTTACAAATTGGACAAATAATTAATTAGTTCTAAAGATATTATTCCGGGATTCTAGAAAAAATTATGAAGTAACTATGTGAACAATATTAACATACAAAACCACATGTCCTCAAAATATGTATGTATAATGTGCAGGAGGTTTCCTGGTTGGTTTGAATTTAAAATTTAGATACTCCATCGATGAATATTTTTGTACTTGTTTTGTAGAATTTGACCAATCTTTTCAATGTCATAGGCCTGAGATCATAATTGGCCTTAACCTTGGCGCAGTTAATTCTCTTGGATACATAAAGGAATCAAGAAGGTAATGAAATATAGAGATGTTTTATTGTGTTTCTTTAGTTTACTTGCTAAGAACATTGCTTCCACAAAAACAATTGGTAAGGAAAATAATCAAATTAAACAGAAATCAAAACCAATGCAAACAATTACTTTTCCAGACCGTAGTATCCCTAAAATGGGAATATCGTAGAAACCCTATTATAACTTGAGAGAAAAAAAATTATGCATCCTGGTTTAGGGGATTATTGGATCATAATGGTAAATCATACTTCGTACTACCTCTGTCACAGTTTAGAAGGCATGCACGTGTACCTACGTCGTCAATTTGACCCTCTTAATAAGAGTCATATATTACAAAAAATATATCATTAGAAACTTTAGATGTTTTATTTTCTAATGATATAATTTTTATGTTAAACAATATATTTTATATAAGTTAAATTGACGACCTAGATACACGTGCATGACTTCTAAACTGTGATGGAGGTAGTACTAGACAATAGAGATGTAATAAAATACCAACGACCTATAAGCTCCCTAGAAATGAGAAGTTCAGAGGCATGTCGGGCTTATTTTCATATTGAATCGCGCTTGTGAGTTAGTGGGGAACATTTATTTGACATGGGCACAACCTTTTTTTTTTCTGTGAGCGTAGGCATGGGCACAACCGTGAGACAAGTGTGTCGCTTGGTGACTTTGGGGGAGAAAGAGAGAGATAAGAGCATCTACAGTTGGACATGACAAATCTGGCCCCTTATATGTCCACGGACGCGCCCGGGCACGCTCGCGGACGTAGCCGGACAACCCCTCATATGTTGTGTCCGGCAGCCACACACCTCAAAATTGAAACCTCAAATCCATGCAATGCATGCATGTCCATCATAGAGAACAAATTCATCAAAATTCAACAGTTTACAAAATGCGACAAAGCAAAATAAATCAAAGCTCAACAGTCCGGACATGCCAAAATGAAATTAAAGTCCGAGCGTAACGGATCACTCGCTGGCCGGACTCCATCCATGCGTCCTGCTCCGCGTCCAGCCTTGTCGCCTTTTCTGCGGCCATCCTTGCCTCCTCCTCCTCCTCCGCGGCCATCCTTGCCGCTTGCTTCTCAGCCATCCTTGCCCCGTACTCCTTACGATCATTAATCTCGTTCTTCATCCCCATAAGCCATATCTTTGCATGCTCATCTAAGGTGCTTTCGTCTATCAACATTGTCTCGAGCAAGTTGCAACCTTTTGTTCTCAAACTCAATTTCTTCAAATGTCCGGGCCTTCTTCAGCTCCCATTTGATCGGCGCTTCCCTTTTCTCCAACTCGGTCTTCTCCCTCTCAATTTGCAGCTTCTTGTTCGCCCTCTCCCGGTCCCAATCCATCCTCTCCTTTTGCGCATCCAACATGAGCTTGTACCTGTCCTCTTTCTTGTTCCCCCTTATGTAAAAAATGCCCATCCAAGTGGTGGACATTTTTGTAGCCGCGACGTCATGAGAGGCCCTTGCCTTCTCCCGCTTGTTTCCCATCACTTGCCGGTTATCCTTTGCATGGTGTCTCTTCCATTCTCCCCTAAAACTTCTTCCTCTTCGTCGTCTACCCCAATTGATTGGTGGGAGCTTGAGCCATCATTGTTCTTCTTGCCGACCTTGAGATCGGCCACTAGTTGTGTCCACTTTGGTTTGCCTTTCAATATCACTCAACAATGGCTAAAACCGAATGGCTTCTTCTCTCTTTCTTGATACATACTGGTTGCCACCACCGTCTAGCAAACAATGTATGTATAACGATGAGAATGCAACAACAAAACAAGCATCTCAAATGATGACAAAATAAAGTGATTATGCTTACGCGAGTGGACACTCCCATCCCACTTTGAGGGTGACCAAGCACTTGTGCATAGTAGCCGACATACTTGTTCACTTCCCCTTGAATGATCCCCCATCGATGTTGGAGAGATGGCACATTGCAGTTGCTCATGATAGGATGCGACTCCACATATTGCTTGTGTTCATGATAGTGCTTATGGATCTTCTCCCAATACCTATTGCCCTTTTGCAACGTGCCATATATGGGGTCCAATGTTGTGGCCAAACAAGATTTATCAACAATATATCCTCAAAAGTTGTGAATGTTGGACCTCTAGCCTTGGGCATCTTTCCCTTCTTTTTCTTCTTCGAATTGGCATTTAATGTTCCGCCAACTTCAAACATAGGACAAGTTGAATCCCCCAACTCATACTCCATTTGGGTCGGTTCATGATTATCATCGATCATGTCTGACATGATCAATTCCTACAAGTATCATGATTTGAAATGAACTAAAGGTCTATGCAAAACATTGATCATGATATATGCAAAGTTGATCGGAAGAGGAGCAAAATATATGTCCGATTCCCGTTGTGTCATTCCATCAAACAGGACGTGGGAAGCCGGTGCGACGTCGGTTAGGCGTAGAACTACAGAGAGAAAGGCTTCAAATAGTTTTTTGTGCTGCATAATTAACTGCAGCGTTTTCTGACGTTCTTATTAACAGCAAAATACTGGATAAAGAGAAGGGATCATGCCCGAGCTATTCGGCCGCGCCATCCCACGACCACTCGCCATGCCCTCGATGCCGCCATGCACGCTGGGTTCGTGCCATCCCACGAAGCGCACATGGCCGCCTAGTCTACCTAGCTACTTACGAAATAATCGGTCAAGGCACGAACACACTCATGCACTTGCCGTTTTATTTTTTTTCTAAGTCTGAACCTGAATAACTACTAGTGACAGGATTACATTGTCAACAAATCTTCCCTTAATCCTGGCACCCAGATGAAACCTCCATGACACCGAGCTTCAGTCGCATCTCCAAGAACTTGACGCGGCCCAGTGACTTGGTTAAAACGTCAACAAGTTGGCCATCCGTACTGACATGTTTGATGTCCACCTTGCCTTCCTCAACGCATTCACGAATGAAGTGAAAACGAGTGTCGATGTGCTTGCTACGTTCGTGATGTACTGGGTTCTTGGCTAGCTTGATCGCAGACCTGTTGTCCACGAGCAGTTTCACCGTTGCTGGTGGCCATCCAAGCAGCTCGCCCAGAAGCCTGCTTAGCCGAACAGCCTGACATGCTGCTTTGGAGGCTGCAATGTATTCTGCCTCGCAAGACGAGAGGGCAACCACAGCTTGCTTTTGTGAAGTCCATGTGACGATGCTGGAGTCAAGGAAGAAAACTACTCCATCAGATCAATGTCACTGAACCCCACCAGTTTGAGTTCGCCACCGGAGCTCTTCTTGTATCTGCAGCCATAGCCAATTGTTCCTCTGACGTAGCGCAGAATTTGCTTCACCGCCGCCCAGTGCAACGCCGTGGGTGCCTGCATATACCTGCTCACCATCCCAACTGCGTGAGTGATGTCAGGACGGGTGTTGCAAAGGTAGCGCAAGCTTCCCACGATGCTCCGATAGTCCATGACGTGCACCGCGTCTTCAGCTTCTTTCTTTCGCAGCCTGAGACGGTTCTCCATCGGCGTGTGGCAGGAATTGCAGTTCGTCAGTCCCGCAGCCTCCAAGATCTTGCGGGTGTATGTGCTCTGACAGAGCGTGATTGTGCCCGCCTCCTGCTTGACCTTGACTCCCAGGTAGTAGTTCAGAAGGCCGAGGTCGCTCATTGCAAACAGACTATGCATCTGTTGCTTGAACTCAGCGATGTCGTTGTCGTCCGTGCCCGTGATGATCAGGTCATCCACATAGACGCCGACAAGTAGCGTCTTTTTGCCCGTATTCCTTCTGAACACGGCATGCTCCAGGGGGCTATGCTCGAACCCAAGTGAAACCAAGGAGGCATCCAGCTTGGCGTACCACGCCCGTGGTGCTTGATGAAATCCATAGAGAGCTTTGTGCAGCCGGAGCACCTTGTGCTCCTCGCCGGGGACGGTGTAGACGGGTGGTTGGTGCACGTAGACCTCCTCCTTGAGATCGCCGTTGAGGAACGCCGATTTGACGTCCATGTGGTGCACTTGCCACCCACAATGAGCGGCGAGTGCGAGCAGCAACCGTACGGTCTCCATGCGTGCCACCAGCGCAAAGACCTCGTCGAAGTCTACTCCTTGGCGCTGCGCGTAGCCCTTTGCGACAAGCCGCGCCTTGTGCTTGAGCACATGACCTGCAGGATCTTTCTTTACCTTGAAAACCCACTTTAGTCCAATGGCCTTGTGCCCGGATGGGAGCGTGGCCAGCTCCCATACGGTTCGGTCTCGGTAATAACCATTTAATATCGGTTCGATTTCTGTCGTGGATTTGTCACGGCAGATGTCCGGGTAAACGGACTTAGGTTCGGGCAGAGACGTAACTACGTGGTGGCTTGAAGGGGTTGATCGGAATCGAGAGACACGGAGTTTACCCAGGTTCGGACCCTCCGATGGATGTAAAAGCCTATGTCCTGCTTGTCTAGTATTGATGATGATGAAGATCTCTCGGTTACAAGGGTGCTAATTGCTATCTCTAATCACGAAAGCCTCTAATCTGTCTATCTCTAATCTCTTGTGTTGTCTAAACTTATGAACTTGTGTATCTTATCCCTTTAGGGGCGCTCTACCCCTCCTTATATAAGTGGAGAGGGTAGGTTTACAAATAGAGTGAGTAGGATTAGGACTAGTCTCTCACGAATCCTACCCCGTGTCTTATTTCCTTTAAGGGCATCCTTTTCTCTTTGGGCCTTCTCTTGTGAGCCGCCTCGCGCTGGCTCACCCGCCAGGTCTTGTGCTTGGTCGTCCTGCTACCCGTCTGCCGGGTCATTAATAAAATGTCATGTCTTTATCGAGTCTCCTGTGAGTCGCCAGGCCGGGTCATACCGCGGGGTATATCCCCGACAGTTTCGGTAATAACCAAAATAACCAGAGTTGACGCGAATTTTTGACCAACACATATATTTTTTACCACATGATTCAATATGTGCATGTAGGTTAGTTTTTTCTTTTGAGAACTATATACCTAGATTAAATCATTAGATGACAGACATGATTTGGAGGCATATGTACATATGATGTGGACCAGATCAAACCGCAAAAAAAAGGCGTTGACAGTTGACAGGGATGTACTCCCTTCGTTTCTTTATATAAAGTGTATTTGTTATTTTAAAAGTCAAACGAGGCCATGTTTGACCGAGTTTTAAAAAAAATATATCAATACCCACAATATAAAATTTATATCATTTGATCCATCATGAAAAGTAGTTTTATATTTTATCTATTTGTCATTGCAGATGTCGTTAGTTTATTCTATAATCTTGGTCAAACATTCAATCAGTTGATTTGCACGGAAAACAATACACCTTATATTTCGGAACGGAGGGATTATGTACGTACTAGTAATATTGTGAGAACAAAACAGGGAAAGAGCATCACATGCGCTAGCTTCCAGTTTTTTTTACAGGGAAAAAATATGCCACGAAACACCACATCGCTAGCCTGTAGCCTCCACGTTCCTGGTCCAATTGCAGCGCCAACCTCCAGCTTGTGGGCTAGGCAGCCCAGGGCCCAGGCCCAACCGCTAGGCGCCAGCCTCCAGCTGGTGCACCGGCCGCGCTGTGTAATTTAGTACCACCTCGCGAAGCAAGCAACAAACAACAATATGGGTGGATGGCTATAAAAGGAGGGGCGACGGGTACGATAAACACAGATCTTTGGATGTTTGACAAACAACGAAGCTAGCTTCGGTTATTTTGGTTTAACCGAACGGCTTTCGGTTTTTAACCGAAAAACCGAATGTTAAATGGTTTCTAAAATTGGAAACTGAAATTGAAACCAGAAACTGAAAAAACTGAAATTTCGGTTTGGTTTTGCTTTTTTGGTTTCATTTCGGTTTTGCACACCCTCACGCCTGAGGCCATCAAGGTCTAATCCGTTTGGGTCTGGTCAATGTGTCCAATCGGCTGACGCGTTTCGTTCATGCAATCGGTATGCGACCATATTTTTACACAAAACTGTTTGGGTTGGCCGCCACCGACGCATTTTGTCCATGCAGTCGGTATGCGATCATATTTTTACACAACTTTTGCGTACAAATTTAATATTGCCCAAAGTTTCACATAATTTAAAACCAAATAAAAATCTCATAGTTTAAATGAAATTTAAATTGTCACAAATACATTGAAAAGAAAAAGAGCCGATACATCTATTGGTTACCAAGGTGAGTCCACATATGCTCAACTAAATCATTTTGGAGTTGAATGTGAGTTGCCCAATCACACATTTCATAATGAAATTGGATGAACTGTGTAAACGTTGCCGGTCTTCCATGCTCAAGCACAACATTTTCACCCTGAAATTGAAACCCTTGGTCGAAGATTTCGTCCTCACACTCACCCTCTACGATCATGTTGTGAATGATCACACAAGCAGTCATCACCTCTCACAACTTCTTGGTGCTCCAACCGGCCGACGCATTTGGTACGTGCGGCCGGTATGCGACCATATTTTTACACAGCTTTTGCATACAAATTTAATATTGCCCAAATTTTCACATAGTTTACAACCAAATAAAAATCTCATAGTTTACAAACCAAATGAAATTTAAATTGTCACAAATACATTAAAAAGAGAAAGAGCAGATATATCTATTGGTTGCCAAGGTGAGTCCACATATACTCAACCAAATCATTTTGGAGTTGAATGTGAGTTGCCCAATCACGCATTTCATGATGAAATTAGGTGAACTGTGCAAACGTTGCCGGTCCTCCATGCTCAGGCACACCATTTTCACCCTGAAATTGAAACCCTTGGTCGAAGATTTCGTCCTCACACTCATCCTATACAATCATGTTCTGCATGATCATACAATCAGTCATCACCTCTCACAACTTCTTGGTGTTCCAAGTTTTAGCCGGATACCGAACGACGGCCCATCGAGATTGAAGCACACCAAAAGCATGCTCCACATCTTTCCTAGAACTCTCTTGTGCTTTAGGAAATCTAGCCCTCTTTTCTCCTACCGGATTGGAAATTATTTTCACAAGAGTTATCCATTGAGGGTAGATACCATCTGCTAGGTAGTATCGCTTGTTGTAGTGGTGGCCATTGATCTCAAAGTTGACCTCTGGGCAGTTGCCTTCTGCAAGCCTTTCGAACACCTGAGAGCGCTGAAGCACGTCGATGTCATTGTGAGAACCAACCATACCGAAAAAAGAGTGTCAAATCTAGAGATCTTGTGAAGCCACAACTTCAAGTATGACAGTGTAACCTTTGACATGCGCCCTATACTGCCCCTGGAAAGCAGATGGATAGTTCTTCCACTTCCAGTGCATACAATCTATGCTACCAAGCATCCCCGTAATGCCCCTATCAGCATTGATCGTCAACAACCGGGCTGTATCCGTAGCATTTGGCTCTCTCAGGTACTCCGGGCCAAACACTGCTACCGCAGCCTTGCAAAACTTGTACATTGATACAAGACATGTGGACTCACTCATGCGGACATACTCATCAACATGATCACTGGGAATTCCGTATGCAAGCATCCGAATAGCTGTAGTGCATTTCTGATAAGAGGAGAAGCCAACCTTTTTCCAAGGGCATCCTCCTTGCATACGAAATAATCATCATATGCCATCATTCTCTCCCGAATACGGTTGAACACATATCTAGCCATCCGGAAGTGGCACGGGAAAAGCTTGGGATTGAATAGTGGGGACGTGCATTGAAAGTAATCGGCGAAGAGTAGGTAATGGCCAGTATCTTTGTTGCGATTCAACGCCGGAGTATGGCCTGGGATCGATCCCCTGAACCTCGGCCACTGTCTAGCAATGTGGTCATTGACGACCATAGTTACAACCACAAATTCCTCATCGTCTGATGAACACATGAAGTTGTTGAAAAAGAACTCATCCCCACTATCCATGGTACCTTGTGGACGAAGCGTCGAACACCTTGTGGGCATGGTGAAGAAATCGGCTGGTGAAGAGCCCCACGCCTATCCCCCACATAGGCAGCAGGCCTGTCAAAGTGGAGGTTGCCATGGAGTGAGGCCGACGTGCTTGGAGCTAGGCATACGGCGGCGGATTCGATGTGGTGGCGTGGCTGTGAAGGTGCTACGACGACGGCCAAAGAAGACCACCAATGCCGACAAGAGCGGGCATCGGATGCGGCGTCGAGGTGGGGGAAGTGTGTGGATGTGGGCGGTGGCCTTGGTAGCGTCCGCGCGACCTGAAGTGGGGCGACAACGGTGATGGCGGCATGACCGCAGGTGTCGGGTGTGGAGGGGGAGGGTAGAATGGGCGTTGTGCCACCGACAGGTGAGCCAGGGGGAGGACAATTGACGGGCGTCGTGCGCGTCCGCGCCGACGCCAAACCGGCCCAAATTTGGGTTAGAAATGGGTTGCGGGTGAACGAAAAATGGATGGCTATCCGTTTGAGTTGACGCGTTGTGCCATGATTTTTGTCCGTTTCGATCCAAACAGACGCGTGTAGATGGCTTAATGGTCCATGCTACCGGTCGATATCGCGACGATCTGGGAAGGGGAGCCATCTGAAGCAGGGGGGCAGTCCCCTTCATCTCCTTACGGTTGCAAGGATGCCTCGGCCTGTTGTTGCGCGCCTCCGATCTGAGCCTGGGCGTCGCTGCCGAGGACCGCGCCCCAACCTTAGTTGCTCCGATGCGGTGCAGGTGCACTCCTAGAGAAATCCAAGATCGGATACCATGTCCGAGCTGACTACGGCGGCATGACTGCGCTGCTAACGTCCATGGAGGCGCAGCCGTGGAGTTGCTCCTCTGCTCCTAGCGTTTAGTCAGGCATCATCGAGCTGCTGCTTTGCAAGACCTTGCTCTCTCACCCACGGTGGATGTGCCCTGTCCATGGCCATTTTGCTTTGGCCTGTTCGGGTCTTCGTCTCCACGAGAAATCCTATGATTTGGTATTCCAGATCAGGTGGCGGTAGTGTCTGACTGTCTGTGACACTACTTTTTTATTGAAGGCGTTGCCATGGAGATACTTTCCAGGGCAAGCTTGGGCTGCTCGGTCTATTGGTTGCTTGCACTGGACATGGATTCAAGCAAAAGCTTAGTGATGATGACACTCATGTGCGTCCATTCCCCTTCTTGAAGGCATCGCAGGTGAACCCATGTCCTTATGATCGATGCGGGCGAGCATGTTCGACTGGCAACAACTCTTGGGGTCCGGTGGTGCTGCCCATGGGCATCACCGCAATCACTCTTCTCTTGGTGTTGCTTCCTAGTCAGGCTGATTCATGGCAGTTTGTATGGCTGCTTTGTGATTTGGGTTTATGGATGCCGGAGCAGCGGCTTCGGAAGGTGGATGTATGCTGAGGCGGCGGCCTCGGATGGTGACGCGGCGGCGGTCCATGAGGTTGGCCAGTGGCTCTGAATTATATGGGTGACGACGGGGAAATATCAGGTGATGTGGGAGCACCTGAGCTTAGGTGCTCCGGGAGCTCCTGAGCCATTCGATCTCAGATCCAACGTTCATAGAGAGAGCTCATGCATTTTTGCAAAAGGCCTCAAGGAGTCTGGTAATTACTTTTAGGCCCCGTACATCCTTAGATGACCGTCGGATCTAGATCCAACAGCACAACTTGCGTTGGAGCACCGGATACTTTCCTGGGTGAGGACCTAGTGCTGTGAGGGTAGTGAGTTAGTCTGCCCGGTCGACGTGATCCGCGGGATCGGTCAGGCTGTACGTCGAGGCAGCGGCCTTGGATTTTTGGCGCTTCATGTGCGATCTGCGGCCGGTCATCTTGTGTAGCGAGGGCTATAAGGCGTCCATGCCGTGCAACTTTGCGTCTCACCCACGAGCGGGGGACGTCGAAGCAGCGGCTCCGGATTTGGGTGTGTGTTTGATGCAGGTGTAGCCATGTGTTGTCTGGTCAATGGGGCTTCATCGTTTGTGCGGTTTTTGGCCTAGTTTTCGTTATAAACTAGGCCGCTATGTATTGTTTTTGATCTGGTTTCCTTTATAAACCGGATCAAATTTCTGTTTGAGATGAGATCAAATTCAGGTGGCGATCCCCCCTCCCCCCACCCCTGTGTCCGTTTAAAAAAGATAGTAACATCCTAGATTTTCTCATATAGAGTGTTTTTTCAGCATCCGAGAATAACATTGTAACAAAGGTAGTATGCATAGCCAACAAACTATTTGGAGTTATAATGTGGGGTTTGGCGAACCGTGGGCGATTGGCTTTAAAACCAATGCAATAACCACTGACCACCAAAGTCTATGATGTGAAATGCCAAATTTGTTTGGAGGAAGATGTGACGGAACTACTAGAACTGATATTTATGTATTCTTGATTTAAAATTCTATTAACATTAGTATAAACACTGAATAGGGGGTGTATGAAGATGGAAACATGATTGCGGTAAAAATACTCCGGTTTATGCCTGGGAGTGACAAGCAATTTAAAAATGAACTTCAGCATCTTCAGAGGCTCAAGCATCAGAATATTGTGCAATTGGTGGGCTCGTGCAACGAAGAAGAGGGTGTATGTGTACCGCATGAAGGCAAACTGGTATATGCTGTAAAAATACACAGGGCACTCTGCCTCGAGTTCGTGCACAATGGAGGCCTTGACAAGTTCCTTTCCGGTATGTTGGTGATCTACGACGAGTATGTTGTTTACCATGTAATCAAAATGATTATATGGTATTTACCATGTAATCAAAAGCTTGTACGAATTTGAATTTTGGGAATAATTATCTTTGTCCTTGCAGATAAGTATCCCCAACTTAATTGGCATACATGCTTTAGAATAATCCAGGGGACTTGCGAGGGCTTAAAATACCTTCATGAACATTTCACTATGCATTTTGATCCGAAGCCAGATAATATATTGCTAGATGAGAACATGATACCGAAAATTGCAGATTTCGGTTTATCAAGGCTATCGGGTGAAAAGAACACAGTAGTGACAAAGACTCCTCTAGGGACAATGTAAGATTAATGTTTAATTTGATCACATATTTATAATCAGTGAAATTAGAATTTATTACTCCGACTTCATTTCTATCATCATGTTATCACACAGTGGATTCTTGCCACCAGAGTTCATAAACAAGCAAGTAATCTCAAAAGAGTATGACATATTTAGTTTGGGTGTTATAATTAAAATGATAGTGTCTGGAATGGACTACTGGAACATTTGTAAAATGGACGACCGTGAATGTATTGAGCATGTAAGTATTGTTTCCTTGTTTATTTTCAGTCTCGATAAATAGATATATGTTTTTACTGATTCTTTTTTCATGTTTGGTACGAGGAGAAAATAATCTGATATTTTTTGCAAAATCAATGTCATGAGTAAATCCAAAGGTTTTGACGTTAATAATGAAAGAGAAATCACTAGCACATAACTGCACATATCGCACACGATGACATGAATAGTTGATGTAACTAGCAAGTTGCCTATGCTACACTAAGATATAAGAAAAAGAGAGATGGAACATAGTTTACTCAAGTTATAATGTCCAAGAATTTTAGACCACAAAAGTGTCTGCTAGCATGAAACATTATAAGTTTAAAGCTAAAACAAAGAAGTTTTTTTTGGGAGGGGGGGGGGGGGGGGGGGGAAGAAGCTAAACAAAGAAGCTTGTTGACATGAAATATGAGTGAAGGGATTGGGTGAGGGGGAGATGTCGCCCGGCAGGAGGCATGAGGATTCTAGAGGATCACTTCTTGTTGTGCGTGTAGGTTTGTATGGTCCAACTCGTCAAGGCTTGGAGGAGGAATATTGGTAGATTGTGAATAGAGGACCACCGATTCAAATCTCTATAGATAGGAAAGAAAAGTATATTAGTTATCATGAAAAGAATCACTAATTATATTTAGCCCCTTCCAATATTGAACGAATGCAATAATCAATAACCAGAAAATTGATGTCTACACACTCCATCTCACTTTATCTACTTATGCTCCTGGAAAACTATGATTGATATATTTTTCTCTTTTCCAATCAGCTGAAAAGGAGATGTGTGTGTGTGTGTGGGTGCACGTGCGTGTTATAGGTAATAACTATCGTACCGAAGGGTATGTACGCGTAGTATGTAGTATATAAAAATGTTTACGTAGTATATATACCTTTTTTACATAGTATGTATCATATTTTGAGCATACTCCTTTTTACGTACAAATATGTACGTACAAGCCACTGCAATAGAATCTAAAACTAGTATGAAAGAGATAACCGGAACATATTTCAAGCAATTCAGAGTCGAATGTTACTCCATAAAAAAATGATATTGCTCCATCATGTTCTTTCATAGTATAATTTTCTTCCATGATATTAATCTGTACATACATGCTTGTGCTCCTTACATCATTTTTTGAAGGTACACAATAGCTGGAGGAAAAGGTTACAGGAGATACCAACCTATGCATCGCTTGAAATAGACTGCAAACAAGTAAGGACTTGTATTGAGATCGCAGTACACTGCATGCAGGAGGATCCACGTAAAAGGCCTATGATGAACAGTATCGTTTCTAGACTGAGTATGGTAGAAAATAAAGAAAATAACTCAGAGGTATGGCCATTCCGTTTGTTATGAGAGGTGTCATTTCTATGCGTGAGTTGCATATAGCTGTTAGCTGACCAGAATTAAGACTATCTCCACAAATATGGAACCGGCCTTTATGATTTATCTTTCGACTTCTTAACCAAATTGTCTTCTTTTATCTAAACTGTATGTGGGCATTTAGATAATTTTATCCTAACTTGATTATATTATGTTCTGTATAGTGTCACGATGGCCAATTTTTCCTTTCTGTTCCAGAAAGACCTTCTGCAGGTTAGTCCTACTCGAAGTACTCTCTTCATTAGCTTATTTTTATACTCTTGCTCGCATCATCTATAAACCTATGGACTCTAGAGGTCTTAAGTCCTAACCTATATACACGGTTTAGTTAGGCTTAAGGGCTTGTTCGGTTAATCCTCACCACAAGGGGATTGAAGAGGAATGGAGAGGTTTGAGATGGATTTTGACTTGCTGGGGATTTAATCCCTTCTAATCCCCTTCAAACCTCTTCAAATTGTAAGCAACCGAACAAGGCCTAAGCCGTTTTGATACCTAATGCATTATAGGTTTCTCATTGTAGTAAACCATGAAAACAGAAACTGGAAACTGTTGAAGCTCACGTCATTTGTTGACCTTGGCTCTTAGGTGGAGGGAATGTTGTGCAGTCAGAATTGGAAGGTGAAGATAATCCCATGGAGAACAAATCGCTTCTTCCTACATCTGAACTCCCATTTGAATTTTTGTCTGAAATCACAAACGATTTCTCAACGGAACGGATAGTTTCTGAACATACACTTGCAACAGTTTTTAAGGTAATTTTTCTTTCTTCAACCATGTCTCGTATTGTTTCTGCCATATGTTAATAAGCCAAGTTAAACAGGCTATACTTCACTCTGGTGAAGAGATTGCCGTGAAGAGGTTGATTGTCAGTCACTGGGCAGCTCTTCTGTTTAAGAGGTCAAGTCACAATCTCATGAAGGTTGAGCACGAAAATGTATTACGGTTAATTGGCTTTTGCTATGAAGAGACGAGTAAAGTGAACAAGCGTGACGGAAGGAACATTCTTACAGACGAGATAGTATGTTGGCTATGCTACGAGTATGCCCAGAGTGGAAGCCTTGAAAAGCATATCTATGGTACGTATGTTAGTACATCTATTGGATATGTTAGCAATTTTCTGTTAGTTTAATTGATAAGAAAGTCAGGACGATAGTGCTAACAATACTGATCTCATATTATAAACTAACCATGTGAGCTTATACTAGGCATAGAGCAAGCATATCTATGAACATAATAAGTAATACAAGCGCATGGACCAATAGAAGTTGGATGAACATACCTACCCCCCGCGGCCGCAGTGGTTCGACAACCTTGTTCACAACAATGATGTTGTCACCCATAGCGTGATAAGGGACGTTGAGGAAGTAATCAAAGTCGTGGATATAGATGGACGGAAGCGAGCAGTCGTACCAAGACACTCCCCAAAAACGACATCACCCTTCTCCCGGTGCAGGATCTCAAAGGATGCAGCTTTGGAGTCCTCTCGTACGGCCGTGCCTGCAGTCATCGTGATGGAATAACCAGAAGCAGTAGCAACGAGAGGAGCGGCGATGGTGTGTACGCGAGGAGGTAGAAAGCAGGTGTGATATGATCAGTTTAAGACTAGGATTGTCGACATTGCATTTTCATGAGTGTGATTTGTCAGGAAGTTTATTACTCTTTTCCATCGATCATCCTTGATCTCAAGCACAAAATCACCCGTTGGAAAAAGCGAATCTCAATCAACACTTAGCATGTGCTGCTGCAGCGTTTAAGTATAAAAAATTCTCAAACTTAGATGAACTTAATGTGTCCATTAATGACTTGTAATTAACTATCCATTCCAACCGGTAAAAATAAAGCGCACACATGACATAGATCTGAGCATGGCTCGTTCACGAAATATGACGTGTGTGAGGCAGGAGGCAGAGGATGATGAGTGTGTGTACCACTTCTGTTCTCATACTTATAATATGTGGAAGAGAGTTTCTTAAATGTTGGACCTACCCATGTCATAGAAATGCTAATGGGCCTTCAAAATTATTTAGGAATTATTTGTTGCTAGACGACGCCCCGCGCGTTGCTGCGGAAACATTGTTAAAAAAATGTATGAATAAATGGTACAAAACTAAAATTACATTACTTTATTTCCTGAAAAAAGTCATGCATGAGGTGGTATGTTTTGCATGAAGAGATTAATGAAAAAGGTAACTTATAACTCCATGCATGACTTGATGACGTGGCATTGTTAAGGCAGACATCTTAGCTCTGCGAAGAACCTCAGAAACAATCTCATGCTTTTGTTTGCTCAACAGCCTAGAAGGATCCATCCATTATAGAAACTAGACGATGCCCCGCGCGTTGCTGCGGGAACATTGTTAAGAAAAATGTATGAATAAATGGTACAAAACTAAAATTACATTACTTTATTTCCTGGAAAAAAGTCATGCATGAGGTGGTATGTTTTGCATGAAGAAATTAATGGAAAAGGTAACTTTAACTTATAAATCCATGCATGAGTTGATGACTGTGGCATTGTTGTATGGAGAGGAAAATTAGCCTAGTGGGTTTGTTACCTATTTAAGAATAGAAGATACGGGCCCAAATCCCATCTACTCCCTCTGTTCCGAAATACATGGCGTATAAAGTGAGTCAAAAAGTCAATGCCTTCTAAGTTTGACCAAATGTATATAAAAAATATTAAGATAAACAATACCAAATCAATATCAATATATTCATCAGAAGATATATTTTCATAATGTATTCACCCAATATTACAGTTGTTGATATTTTCTTCTATATATTTGGTCAAACTTAGAAAGCATCGACTTTTTAACTAAATTATGTGCCATGTATCTGGAGACATAGGGAGTACTCCCTCCGTCTGAATTTATTAGGCCCTTTTGTATTTGTGTCAGACTTTGACCATCTGTCGACTACTAAAATATAAATATATGTTATGAAAACATTATGTAGTCGGATTTGTATTCGAAAGAGCTTTTTAAAAATATAATGTTTGTGTCATGTAGTTTGCATTTGATAGTTCAATTTATAGGTCAAACTTTATCCCAAAATAAGAACGGGCCTAATAAATCCAAACAGAGGTAGTAACTTTCAACAACATCCACCCTTCATTTTTCCTTTAATAACTCTTTGTGGACCATATATTATTATAAATGATAAATTCAATAATGATTTCCACTTTTTACCCCCAAGTTTCACGTTTGTGACAGATTTGACCCCATTTAGTGAAAATTTTATTTTATTTTACTAAATTTAGCCAAACCTGTGCCACATTTTAACCCATTTATTTTTTCCCAATTGTGCTACCGAATGGACTTGCCACATGTACTGGTTGTTTTGATCAATCGTTTTTTTCGCATGCGCTTCTGGTTTTCTGAAAGCTAGCCAGGCGCGTCCAACCCTACACCAACCTTGCAGTAAACCGACACTGCACCGGACCGCAGTTTTGCTAAATCCCCTTTTCTTTGTTCTTGTCCGCCCACACCGCGCGTCTTGCTAACCCCCTTTCCTTTTTCCTTTCCACCCAGCAATCCCCCATGAATTCTCCCTGAATGGAAGCAACCGAGGCCTATCCAGGGATGCTAAGCGTCCCCGATCGAGAGGTCTTCTTCTTCTCCCCCAACCATGATTGATAGCAAGCCATGGATGCCCTGCCGACGTAACACTCTGTCGCGGGGAGGCAGTCTCGCCGGCGATGAGCTGACTCCGAGAAGGAGCCGAACACGCTGGGGATGGAGTTTGGACGGGTGGGTTTTAGAGTTGAAATTGAACATCTTAACCAAGAGGATTCAAATCTAAATCTTGATTTCGGCAAGGGTCCATCCTCGGCACAAACACAATTCGACATCATAAACCAATCATAAGAACCAGCTTCCCACAAAGTCATGCGAACCATATGAGCAAACCAATCCTCCAACGACGTGAATTTATAAAGGTAGTTTAGTAGAAAATTTAGAAACACTAAGTTAGCACCTTTCTCAAATGATTATCTTGTTTACATGTCAAAGAATCTCCCTTCTAAGCACTTGCAACTCTAATTTGCCACCAATCACCATACCAATTTTCTCTAGAAACACCGAGTACAACGCATACAAAGCAACAACCACACACACGTTAAGATCTTCTCACATTCAAAACCAAACTAGCTGCAAGTGTTGAAAATAACTGCAACAATTTAATTTTGCAATTATAGATGTTGATAATCTTTAATATAAATTCTGTCAAACTTTTAAAAAGTTTGACTTAAGATAAACATAATATGCGGAGTAAAAGAAATGGAGGGAGTATTTACTTTTAGTAGTTACTATTGTTTTTCCGGGCATTAACTTGTTTATTTGTGTTTTATTATTGATTGGTCTCATCAAAATTACCATAAACAAATTGTTGTATGTATACCAGTTATTAACAGGGTATATATCTACCATAAACGTGAAAAACGCAACTTTCAGCATATATACTTCTAGAGGTCTCATGTTTCTGACATACCAATTGTTTTATTGTACAGATGAATCTTGCCTCGATTGGAATGCGCACTTCAGAATAATTATAGGCATCTGTGAGGGGTTTGCACTACTTGCATACAGAATTATGGTACCTATTATTGATACACCTCTTGCTCCCGAAGACATATTGCTGGATTCAAATATGGTGCCTAGACTTTCAGATGTTGGTGTATCAGAACTCTTTGACAAGCATCTTCAGAATATGCTCTGGGAGCAATGTAATCACAGTAGTCAGTATATCTCTCTCTCTTATTTTCTCACTTTGTTAAATCAAGTAGCACGTTCAAGTCACTAATGTTTCAAAGTGGATCTTTATGTTCTTCAGTGAATACATGGCCCCAGAATGTTTACATGGGAGAGAAATCTCAGCTCAGTCGGACATATACAGGTTAGGTCTCTTGATCATGCAAATCGCGACAGGACTGAAAAATAGGCCGTCACGTACAAACCCACCATGGCTCAGTTTTAATTGACGAAGTAAGCCAATTGTTATTTACTTATTCTAACGGGTGATCATTGCCTAGATTTTGATTAATTAAGCTCGGCACTGTTAATCTGTTATAGGTACGCAGATGGGGAGATAAAATTGTGGAACATAGATACCCATCATTAGATACCATTTGCATTGGTCAATTCACATGTGCATCCAGACTGCACTTAAGTGTACCGAGGTCAATAAAGAGGAAAGGCCTTCCATACAGGGAATTGTCAAAACGCTCAAGAGTACATATTTAGGCTCATCACTAGACGAGGTATGATTTTCTGGACATGTAAATGTGCTACGCATTTAGTACGATATAGTTTACAGAAGTACTAACTGAAAAAAACTCCTTATTCTTTATAACATGGGTATGTCTAGGACACAACTAGATGTGACATAGTTATTACACATCTAAATGACTCCATCAAGCATAAAAGAAAAAACTAAAATTAAAAAAAAAATAGTCACACGAATCTCCGTATGAAATCAATGGCATAAAACTTAGATGTGCAATACTTGTGTCACATCTAGATGTGATCTAGCAAAACCGTTTAACACATATATCGAACATGACAACAGTTTGGTTCGACTGCCATGCAATTATTTTTAGCCATGTTTGCTTCAACAATATTCGTAATCAGAAGGCTCCATTCAGCCGCTGTGGCGCATGATACACCCTCGATGGAGAAAGCATTGATGGATTCAGATTTTATGTTTCAGGACATCAAATCCATATCCACTGCTTCACGATCTAAAGCTCATATCCAGCCTCCACGTGAAGCTGTGCTCCTACCAAAGTCGGGTAAGCTCCACTGCCACTACAACAAAACCCCCCTTCAGCAACATATCAGATGCGTTTATCGTAGGGCCATATAAGCGTTGCTAAAGTCTACACCAACGAATTATTATGCGTATGTCGTTGGTGGCGTTGGAAGGGACTACAACAACGTATATACATGCGTTGGTACGCGACCGCAAATTAAGGGTTGTAAGAGAGCAAACACATAGAGTTTACAATCCTTCACAACACTTCATATGCGTTGGTGGCTACCCTCCATAACAGGATTTTCAAATGGATCATTACAACGTCAGGAACCGTTTGCTTATAGCATGAAAAATTAAATTGTATTTTATATATTTTTCATCCAGAATTATTAGGTCAATGTCGATAGTGCATAAGTAAACCACAATATAATAAACCCAATGTCACATATATTAAATTGATTCTGTTGCATTAAAAAATAACACGATCCAGATATTACAAGATGTGAAACAATCTAGTAGCAGGTCAATTATCGACCTTCAAGCAATATCTCCGCATTCTAAAATAATAACGATTGAGGCCTAAAAATAACATTTCTAAAAAATGTGAAATTATCTAAGTAGCCCCATTCACGACCTTGCAATCAACGTCCCGAGCCTTGCGCCATGAATTCATCTTGGGAGATCTGCAACAACAAGTAAATGAAATCAGTAACTTACAACAGAGAAAATCAAGTTAATAAAGTAGTAAAATTTAGAGGATCAACATACAATGGTTGATGGCCACGCAATAATTAATCTGGTTGCATCTATATAGTGGCAAGTTCTAAACCATGAACATTTTTCCACTTTGTATATTGAATGAATGCCCTCATACAATTTGGTTGTGTTAGTATTGCACAAAGTTGAATTAAATAATGACTGAGAAGATAGCTTGATCATTAGACATATTTAATCTGCAACATGTGCGTGCACAGTGTTAGCGTGTCGCCAAATATAATAAGGTTCAGTTTCAATATAGTATGCCCCTTTTTGTGGTAAGTTGGTACATGAAGACAAAAAATGAAGAATTTCAAAAGCTATAGCCAAATAATTATATCTTCACACTAAAAAAACTGGGCATCTTACTTTTACAGGAGTGCAGCAAGCTATCATTATGTTCCACTCGTATGAGAAAAATCAGTGCCTGCAATACCCCCCAAAGCATATGTTAAAATGGATTGGATTTAGCATTGATTTGCCTCCATCCTAGTAGTAATGGTATTAGAAAAATATCCCAAGCTCGGTTAAAGTTTATATGGTCAAAAGGGATATGTACAGACAACATAATCGAGTAATTAATGGTATGATGTCCTTAATTGTCCTAAATGTTGCCGCTGCCACTGTAGTAAGGATCCAAGGTCATGGTTTAGCATTCTGCAAATCTGAGGGGAAAATAATTTTTGTCAGCTCGGTTCTTTTAGATTCTGACCTTCAGATTCTAAATATTTATGGATAACATAAAAGGATAGATAATATACTGTCCAAAGTAATAAAAATGTCGATCTCAGAGACATTGTGCCAAACGTGTGGTGGGTACGTGCGTTGCAAAAATATGCAATGTCCTGGACCTAGAGGACATGTGCGGGGCGTGAGCAGCCATTGCCCTGCCCTGCCACGAGACACTTCAACATAAATATTCATCACAGCAAGCGAACAAAATGTAGATTGTTAAGATGGGAATGACATCTTTGGGAACAAAATTATCACCTCTTTGCTGTATGCACCTATCCTCATGGGAAGTAACGTACAACATCATGAGAAGACATGAACACAAATCTTGCAATGTCGTGAGAATAAGGAAAATTGAAATCTTACTGCCTCTCATGGACCAGGAATCACTTTGGAAAAGAATCAAACTGATGATGGACGATCACTCTTGTTTCTCTGACCAAACAACAATTCTGCTACGCCCGCGACATAAATAGTTCAGGAGAATTTCGGATCTGATCGACATCTTCTACAACTTCAGAAATCAGTTCCCTAAAATAAACAAAGGGGTGTGGAATATGGTGAGTATTGCTATTATATGGACCGTTTGGCTACCTCGGAACCCAAAAGTGTTTGACAACATTAGATTACTTGAGGAACTCGCTGTGAATCAGTGAGTGGAGATTGTGAAAATCTGGTTGTTCAAAGCAAAAAATAGCTTAGCTCAATTCAGAAATGGTTTGGAGATTGGACGGGCTAGTTTAGTCTTGGCTCACCTTTCTTTTTTTCCCTCGTTTGGATCATGTTCTCTATACCACCACTCCCCGTAGTTTATGCTTGCACAATGGGCTGCATGTAACCCAAGCTCTTCTAGGAGCTTCACTCCTTTTCAGGTTAATATTAAGATAGGGTCCTCTCCTCACGATTTTCTTATAGAAACTCGGCTACACCCCTAATCAGGCCCTGATGGTTCATACAGTTGACATCAAACACAATCATCCAGATTTGCATAATAATTTAATCTTATAGCCCATTGTATGACAGTAGTCAAAACACAATCATCCAGACATCAAACACAATCATCCAAACACAATCATCCAAACACAATCATCAAAATCAATCTTATAGAACTAAATTAGAGGAACACTAGCCAAAACGTAATCATGACAGTAGTAAGATTTATGAATTAATGGAATCAGCATAAATGGACATACTCGTCGATCAAAAAATGAATTAATTCATGCATGAGCAACGGGGTAAGTCCGAATTCACAATCATATGAGCACCAAAGTGTGAATAATGTTGTACATTATAAATCAGGGGTACAGATCATGTAGTTTAATTTGGGAATATGAAGCGGTCACCTTCACTGAGTAGGATGCATCCAGGTCAGGTGGTGGTTGACTGGATCCTATGGCATCATACCCTGAAAACAGTGGCCGTAGTTGAGGAACAACCACCGCAGGCAGAAATTCAATGAAGAAAGACAGATCAAATAAATCAAGAAACAGAAAGCGGTAAGAGAGATTGAACCACCTACATAGCTGAAGATAATGGTCGCTGCTCTGGAGATGTCGCGAATATCAATGGTGTTGGTTGGTGATGTAGGGGCATCCAGCCTTCGTCTGTCGCTCGGTGCCGGACTGATGGTGAAACCCACCATGTCGAGATCGCGGGGCGTGTTAGCAGCCCAAATGTGGAGGGCCGAGGTAAACTAGGGGAATCCAGATCGGGGCTTGCCCAAACTCATGGGCGGCGGCATGGTGTCATCTGGTGGTGGCGGCGGTGGCGTGCTCTGTTATTCGCAGTGGGGGAGGATATCAGGACGAGGAAGTTGCGTAATCTATCCTTTTTTTGACCTCAAGCAATCGATCCACTTATTCACAGGAAGGAAGTGGTTATGGAATAATAGTCGTGCGAAGTGGGGCTTCAATGCCAGCAACGGATGCTTATTTCGTTGGAGCACATGCGTAGCTAAAGATGGGTTCATGGTGTAGTGTGCCATTATATTTTAGCTCTTCCATGCCACTCATTATTCATTAACCCTATACATTTCCAAACTCACTTTACACATGGTTGACTAATAATACGAAGAAAAAATATAATGAGTAAGAGAACTGCGAAGTCTCGTCTAGATGTTTTTTTATGTCACATCTAAGTTAATAACCGTTGTCGTGTAGATTTAATTTGTGACATGCGCGTCAGCTCGTCACGCTAGTGGCTCAGTCCGTTTTTGTTTTCTGTTGTTCCGGCTTCTCGTCGCACGGTCTGGCATGTTCTTTTTTTTTCTTGTTGGCTGTGTTGCAAAAGAATTCGATAAGGCTATCAGCTTTATGCCTTATATACAGTGTACAGTATGACATGACACTGTTTGGTTCCACATACTCTTAATTTTTTTCGGTTGCAACTCGACGTTGACATATAATTAGAGGCCACTGAGTTACCATTTTAGTTGAGAATCCATCCCGACACTTAAATGAAAAACCACACTATTTTTTGTCCTACTGCAAGTTCACCCAACAATTTAATCGGACATTTTTTTTGTCCTAATTGCATGTTCACTCTAATATAAATGAGACTCACCTATTTTTTGTCCGAATTGTAAGTCCATTCTAATTGAGGGTCTCCTCGTCCTGGTTGCAAGTCAATCACTAACATGCAACTCAGCTTGTTTCTTTTTTTGTCCCAGTTGTAAGTACAACATTGATACGCAATTGGTAGGACCAATTCTTTTCCAGTTGTAATTCCACCCTCGATGTGCAACTGGGAGTCGATCATTTTTGTCCCAGTTGCAACTTGACCTTCGACATGCAATTGGGTTCTTACTTTTTTTTTTGTCTTAGTTGCATGTCCATCCTCGACATGTGACTGGGGGAGGGAGTTTACCCCTTTTATTCCAGTTACAACTCCACCCTGACATGCAATTAAGGCCCCACATTTTTGTTGTCCCAACTGCAAGTACACCATTGATATGCAACTTATGTGTGCCTTTTTTTTCCAGTTCCAAGTCCATCCTTGACATGCAATTCGGGGCGACCCTTTTTGTCCATGTTGCAATTTCATCTCTCACATGCAATTTGGGGTTCTCATTTTCTTTCTTGTTCCAATTGCAAGTACATCCCGACACGCAACCAGGAGTAGACCCTGTTTGTCCCAGTTGCAACTTCACCTTCGACATGCAATTGGGATCTCACTTTTTTTCTTGTCTCAGTTGCATGTCCACCCCCGACAAGTGACTGGGGGGAGGGGGTTTACCCCTTTTGTTCCAGTTACAACTCCACTCTGATATGCAATTAAGGCCCCGTCTTTGTATTGTCCCAGCTACAAGTACACCATTGATACGCAACCGAGGTGTGCCTTTTTTCCTTCTAGTTGCAAGTCCATCCTCGACATGCAATTCGGGGCGACCATTTTTGTCCCAGTTGCAACTTCATCTCTGGCATGCAATTTGAGGTTCTCATTTTTTTCCTTGTTCCAATTGCAAGTCCATCCCGACACGCAACTACGAGTCGACCCTGTTTGTCCCAGTTGCAACTTCACCTCCGACATGCAATTGGGATCTCATTTTTTTTGTCTTTGTTGCATGTCCACCCTCGACATGTGACTGGGGGAGGGTGTTTACCCATTTTCTTCCAGTTACAACTCCACCCTGACATGCAATTAAGGCCCCGTCTTTTTATTGTCTCAGCTACAAGTACACCATTATTACGCAACTGAGGTGTGCCTTTTTTCTTCCAGTTGCAAGTCCACCCTCGACATGCAATTCGAGGCAACCCTTTTTATCCCAGTTGCAAGTTCATCTCTGACATGCAATTTGGGGTTCTCATTTTTCTTCTTGTTCCAATTGCAAGTTCATCCCGACACGCAACTAGGACTCGACCCTTTTTCTCGCTGTTGCAACTTCACCTTCGACATGCAATTGGGATCTCGTTTTTTTTGTCTCGGTTGCAAGTCCATCCTCGACACGTAACTGAGCGTTGACCCCCTTTGTCCTAATTGCAACTCCACCCTTACATGTAATTGGGGTCCCGCCTTTTTTACATTCCAGCCGCAAGCACACCAATGATCGCAATTGAGGCGGGCCAATTTTTTTCTAGTTGCAAGTCCACCCTCGACACGGAATTCGGTGCGACCGTTTTTGTCCCAGTTGCAACTTTGTCTTCAACATGCAATTGGGGACCCTATTTTTTAAACATGATTTATCTTTTAAAGGCTTTTTAAACATGATTTATCTTTAAATAGACATCGAGCAATTTTTAAACATGGCGATTGCATGGCGAGGGTGGACTTGCCATTAAATTGACATCTATTTAAACATGATTTATCTTTAAATAGACATCGAGCAATTTTTTTAAGGCTTTTTTACTGAACAATGTTTTTAAATACACGATGACCATTAAATTGGCAAGCTCTTTCTTAAATACATGTTTTGTAGTTCCACATACATTTTTTTAGTTTCATAAAAAAAATTTAAGTTAAGGACATTTTTCTAATCATGCACATATATATCACACATTTTTCTAATCATGCACATATATATAACAACAACCGATGGTAGGCTATCAAAACAAACTAACGTTCATTTCAAAATGAACAAACAACATAAGACTATACAAAAGAAACTAATGTTTCAGGTGCTACTTTGTACATGCACGCAAAGCACACATCACACGTACATACATTTTTTTTGTCTATCATGTTTTTTAAGGAAACCCAGATGTACGGGCCATTTTAGATTAGTCTGTTGGGGGCATTATTTGTGGGCTGGTGCGTGACGGCAAAACAATAAAAAACGACACAAACAAGAAAGAGAACGGAATGTTTATTTATTGCTACAAGATGATGTCATACATAGATGAGACATAGTTATGTCTCATCTAGATGATCCTAGACAGACCCAATGAGTAAACGTTGTCTGACTAATAGCAAACAAGCAGGCGCACACAGAGATAAGGTCGAATTGCTAATTAAAGCAACTCAGGCAAGAGATAAAACTGATTAATTACATTGGCACATTAAAATTTATTTTTGGCAGATCATTGGCACATTAAAATTTATTTTTTGCAGATCATTGGCACATTAAAATCTGATTTCAAGAATATAAAATGGTTTGTAGCTCACAGATGTGTCCAGTTCACAATCCATCTTCAGTACCAACGAGGGCTTAAAACTATTTTTATACTATTAATTCATCATTAGTAATTATATACTTATCATCATGTACAGAACAAGCTATGAAGCAGTATGTAAGTACATTATCACCACGATGGGAATTGTTATCATTATCGGACAGTTTGGTTAACTGCATCACGACCATTCTTATTAGTAACTATATACTAATCATTATGGTAACATCATGGGATTAACCAATACCACACAATCTGGAACCACATCAAAACCATCGTGGCAAGTAATACTAGTCACCGTGATATCTATATCACATGGTAACATTTTTACCAAAAGATATATTATATTAATCATCGCCATGCTAACTACATGACTGTTATATCTTTTAAACATCATGACAAGTTATTACATTTTTTTAACAAGTTACCATGCAACAAGATAAGACGATACTACCATGCATAGTGGTAATTACTACCACACAGTCTGGTAAGTTCATCACCACCATGTATACTTGTAACTAATACTGACGGTCATCACTATTATATTGGTAACTTGCCAAATACCCAAATAGTGCGGCAAATATATCACCATTATGGTGATGATTCTTTATACAACTAGCCAACAGTATACCGGCGCTTTACACCTTAATCCTTACACATGTTCACAAATGCTAAATACTGCACAGTTGAAAGAATGTGGGTAACCCTATCTCCCCTCTCCCTGCATCGCCCAGTCCGCCTGCCACCGCTATGCCGCTGCCGGAGGGTCGGCTGGCGAAGCCACGCCACGCCCCAGGATGGTGGCGGAGGGGCCGATTTGTCCCTCACGCGCCCGTCCTTCCCCTCCGCCTCCCAGTCCTCCAACTCCTCCGGCGCAACGCGCACGCCGCTCGTCGCCGTTAAGGTGTATTTTTTTAATTAAAATCCCGAATTATGTAGGAGGTGTATGTAGAATGCGGTGGCACGGCGACGGGACAGAGGCGACGGGACGACGTAGTCGACGTAGTATTTTTTTAAGGTTTTGTATTATATTTTTAATTAAAATCCCGAATTATGTCAATGTTTGGGCCACTTTTGGGCCGATTCTATCCCCATACTGGGCTGAAAGCGGCGGTTGGGGGCGACCCCGGGGGCGCGGCTGGGAAGCCGAGCTGCCCTAGGCCGATTTTAGCACCGGCTGCCCCCCAGGCGGCACTAAAATCGGCCCCTAGGGGGGCCAACGGCTGGAGGTGCTCTAAGCCCGCGCGGGGCGCGTGAGTGGCCTCAGGGGCTCGAGCCACCTGGCGCCGGACGATGGCCAGCGTAGGACCGCACGAGCGGCCACCACACCAGCGCACTGACGCGTTGCAGTTTGGCACGTGGTAGAGCAACCAATCCGGGTGGAGGCGGACCAGGGCGGCGCCCCGCAGAGCAGAACGACGGGCGGATAATGCGCGGGCGACGGTCGTTACGGGCCGCCATGTGTCGCGCAAGACTGCCTTGTCGTAGAAGAGTCCGTTGTAGTCGATGAAGAAGTTGGAGTAGAGGCACACAAGGGTCGACGGACGGTGACGGACGATGTAAACCGATCTTAGATCGGAAAATAAAAAAAAGACACATTGATCAAACGACCGGCAAGAGAGAGCAATCCGGATCAATGGATCGGAAAAAAGACTCTTTAGGACAGCCGATCAACACGATCGGCGAACAAACCCTAGGTACGGGTTGCGCAGCCCCCGGTGGAGATCGACCTTCCCGAGGGCGGGACGGTGCGGAAACTGCGGCGGCTAGGGTTTAGGATAGAGGTAAGTGTGATACCATGTAAGAGAAATAGAGGGGAGATGATTAGCGTAAGGCGGTGGATGTATTACTGAGCCTCGAGAGCGAGTATATTGAGTATAAGACTTGAAGGGCAAGATGCCTCCTAGAGCTAAGATGAAAACAATTTTTACCTAATCCCGAACAATTTCTAACTATCAAATACTTCCTTCGTCCCAAACTAAGTGTCGCAAAATTTATACTAGACGAACGACACTTATTATTTTGGAACGGAGGGAATATATCTTTAACAGGTTCTCATTTGGCCCGGGTGGATTTGAGCAGGGTCAGCTTCGTTGTAGGTCACCGACAGGTAGTTGAGATGTAGGTGTTGGAGGTGCGCGACTGTGGCTGCGGTGGTGGCCTGTTGCACATGCGCGGCTTGCCTTTTGACGGGAGCTGGGTAAGGAAGGTTCCCTAGTTTCCGGAGCAGCGGTTCCAGGTGGTGGGTGTGGCGGCGCCCTTGCGGTGGGTTCACTCGCGTCGATGATGGTCAACAATTCGGCTGTGTAGGCAGGGAGTTTTGGCTGGCTCGAGAGGCGTTTTTTAAGGGACTCCAGAGGCGTTTTTGTTGCACCGTTTCCCGCCTTGGTGCGCCTCATCCCTTCGACTTACGTTCCTTGTAGCCCAGCGACGCTAGACCCTAGGCTGATGGGGGTTTGGGCAACGGGGAACTGAATCTGGAAGAAATAGTTAGTCGGTCGTGCCGGCCATACCGACGGTGATGCCCGTGGGTGCCGCTACCCTCCTCCGAGGCATTGCACCCTCTCCCTACCCCCCTCTCAGGTGAAAACCCTGCATCTTGTAGATTGGATGACGACGACGCTTTCGGGTGTCACGACTTTCTTAAACGCGTCGTCTTGGGATCATAGGTGGGTAGTGGGCGTACCGATCCTTGGGGTGTGGTCGCTAGATCATGGTTGATGGCGTGTTTCAAGTGTCTTTCCTTAGCTGAACCCTATCTGATTCTTCCACTTGTTAGCAGCTTCATCTCTTCTGGTTAACGGCTCTGTGGCCAGTGGCCTCGGCGGTGGTGCCCTCAAGTTGTGCTAGTTTCAGCAAGGGGTTGTGCTCTGAGGCCTCCCATTGGGGTCACAATGTCAGTTCTACTCCAGTCTCTAGGTGAGTGTCTCCATCGTCCGACGGTGTGACATCCTTCAATCCAGGTCGAGGGGGCATGGAGCTCTTTTCGGCGATGAAGCTGGATGACGATGATTTGCTTGACTTCCAAGTGATGGCGATGACATGACCTTCCTCTATGACCAGCCTCTTCTCTAGTTGCTTTGCTCTAGTTGGTCGATCGCGGATGAGGGCTCCGATGACCACAAGCGATGCTCCATTTCCCACTCGATGCATGTTTTCCTGTTGTAATATGGGATTTAATCGTTTCTCCTAGACACCTTTGTATCTTGACACTTCCTTTGATCCTTTCTTGTGTTGGTGTGGTGTTATTGTGTGTGTTCTTCTGGGTGTAATCATTGTATGCCTGGCCAGTTGATGGCTTTGTTAACTCAAAGCGGGGGACATCTTGAGCCTCATTTCTAAAAAAATAAATCAAAGACAATATGAAGCAACTAAATCACATTACCAAAACATACCTAATAGGCCTTTGATAAAAACAGTTAAAAATATTGAATAACTAAGAGATACCTGAGTGAACACTTTTAGTTGAAAGCACTGAAGTTGATAAAATTGTGCACATTTTTCACAAATAGACATTCTTTATTAATTGCTTGAAAAAATCCTCCAGTGTTTGAGGATGTGCCTAGCCAATTTTGCCTGACATTGTACTTTAATTTTTGTTAGTCATTATGATGGTAAAATGCTTTGATTTAGTTTTGAACAAATTACGTATTCTTTAACCGTCCTAACCCTCCCGTCCTCCACGTTTAGAATGCAGTTAGTCCCATCTTGAGCGTGCTACCCCGACGTCTCTACTTCCCTTTGGAGCCCAAAAGGTCGACCTCCTGCTTGCTCTACCTAACAAATGACACAAATGACCGTATTGCCTTCCGGCTTCTCACAAAAACCCCGAGGAGATACCATACAAAGCTGCCACTTTGCGGCATTGTGCCTCCAAAGTGCACCTACACCATCACCGTGACAATGCGTGAGCAGAAGAAGCAGCTATTGCCGAACAATGACGAGTTTCTAACCCTACAGTACAGCATAGCACGTGACGAGGACCTCAAGAATGTCGACCCATCCTCCGTCGTCATCTTTTTTGAGAAAAGAAAAGTGAAAACAGATCACGAGGTGCAACGGATGCTACTTCCTGTTGTTTGTGTGCCACGAGAAGTGGCCACCTCTCGTAAGGTCAGCGCAGTTGAGAATACATGTTAATTAGGCTAATTTGTACATTGCAATAAAATGCATTGTCTTACTTGGTTACTTGTTTTGTGGTCTCCACGGTGGTCACCTAATGGCAGGCGATGCAATTAGGAGAGGTATACGTGTTTTCTGTAGTGTTGGGTGTTGCTAGCTCAATAATCATGTGCGGTGATTAATATCTCTTTGGTTTGTGTCCTGGTTGTATCAGATCGTAGCCAGACAGAATTGCCGAGCGGTATTGTCTGTAGATGTGCATCAGACCAGTCAGAGCTACCGAAATGTGACGTCCGTCGAGTTGCATCCAACAGAGCCTTGGTGTGTGTGTGTGTGTGTTGTTTTTGTTTGGTGGGAGAACATCGTTTTGATTCTCCATATATTGCGGAACACATGCAGGATATTGACGAGTAACAATGGGGGTACTGTCTGCATTTGGAACTACCAAAAACAGGTATATGCACGTTCCCTGCTCTCCTCCCTTGGTGCTATGTGAACTCCTAAAGCGCGGCACCACCACCAAAAAAATGATAAAACATATATGATTTGCCATGAAGATCTCAATTTGCTCCTCTAGTTACTGGTATGGTTGTGTTTACCCCCTAGTTATAATTTTTCTTCGACAAAGATCAAATCCAATGATCCTTCACAAAATAGCGTTTATTACTCCCTTCGGTTCATAATAAGTGTTGTGATTTTAGTTCAAATTTGAACTAAAACCGCGACACTTATTATGGATCGGAGGAAGTACTATTTAGTAATGGAAGATAATGCTATAGGTAGCTTATTTGAAACTACAATCTTTTATTCTAGCTCCGTCCCTGATTTAGAATATTGTGCCCCCAACATTTGAAGAGCGTTGTACATGAGAAATATTGCAATATGTGGCTAGATAGGTTATAATTAATGAAGTATCCTACCAAGATTGATTCAACCCAAAATTGTATAAGAAACCTTCCATGGAAAATCTTCTCTTAGGTGTCGATGTTGTCAAGTTATTTTGGTATTTTCAATAGGGAGGACATTTGTAGGTTATATTTTGGTATCCTATCAAGATTTATTAGTATTACTTAAAGGTTCTTATCACCAAATATTCTTGTGAAGTAACGGGTGCTAAATAACATGTCTAAGATATATGTTCTCCCTCGGTACATAATGTGTTACATCGTCTAGACTGACCAAATAATGTTCTTTTGTGCAGGAATTGGTGAAATCATTTCAAGTCAGTATAGATGAACCAGGCATGTGTTTTAATTTCCTTTCTTTATGAACCAAATAATGCAACTGCATAAAGAAAAATTGAAGAGAGCCTACTGCTCGCTTAATGAACTTGTTTTCCTCTTTTTAATTTTGTCCTGATTTAGTTTAAAACATAAAACCAGGAGCAGTAATGTGCCTCATAAACTTCCTTCACACACGGCCCATCATTCTAACATAATTTTTGTAACTGTAGTATATTGTGCAAAATTTATTGAACGAAAGCATTGGCTAATAACTGGGGATGTCGAAGGGTACGTTCACGTATACAATTATGATACGATGGAAGAAGTCGGCAACTTCGAGGCTCATGAGAATCATATCATGTCATTGGCTGCGAATCCAATTTTTTCTTTCATTCTATCGGCATCTCATGACCACCTAATTAAGCTTTGGGATTGGAACAAGGAATGGAAATGTGTGCGAATGTTTGAGGGGCACTATAACAGTGTCACACAATTAATCTTTCATCCGAAGGATAGCATCAATTTTGCGAGTGCTTCCATGGATCGCAGAGTCAAGGTTCTCCTTCCTCTTTTGAATTAACAAAATTTCTACATGGTTTCAAATAAAAGATATGTTTATTTGAACTTTAAACTACACTTCGAATTACAGATCTGGAACATTTTCTCTGGTAAGTGCAAACATCACATTGGATGAATCTCCGGATGGTCTGCTCTGTCTTCACTACTTCACAGATAAGCAGCTTCGCTATGCTCGGCAGTTTCTGATTGTTGGCTCGTCAGATGGTGTTGCAAAGGTATTGCACATGAATATGGTTTCCTCGTCGGTGGAATAGCAAACTCCATTGCAGTCATTGGGACTAATTTGTTGCTTAATACTTAAGGTCTGGAACCCAGAGACACATAGTTGTGTTGGTACGCTCGAAGGACATACAAACAGTCTCAGTGCCCTTTGTTGGCTCCCTGAACAAGAATTATTTGTAACAGGTTCCCTTGATGGAACTGTACAAATTTGGAAGCCCACCGGCACTACATACAGGTTCTGTTTTTTTATTAGGATGGTTACTAACCCTTCAAGTAAGACATACAACCATGTTTTTTTTTTTTTTTGCGAATGACATGCAACCATGTTTCTGCCGCAAGTCCATGGCCTTGAGTTTTTTCATCACTTTATTTACAAGCAGTTTCATTCGACATCAATGGTTGGCTCTACTTGGCATTTTTGAATAAACAATAAATATATAGTTCTGTGCATCAACCCATGAAGAGGCCGGGGATGCTACCTCCTTTATGAGAAAAGGAAAAGAAAAGAAAAGTAGGACATGCAAATCTTCATAGATGCAGGATTTTGTTTCGATAGTAGTGATTACTTCTCATATCCACATGGGAAGGTCAAAGGGTACAAATGTGAAGTACATGTGTGTTTGGAAAGTATTTTGGTTATTTTGGTGGTCCCTCAGATCTAATCTGGTGTCATAGGTTCCTTGCGATTACAATTTTTTATATGTGCACACACTTACGTGAGTCGACACAAGCAAACAAGTGACAGTTCTTTCGGCACTGTGTATGTTATTGTTTGATGCCTAGATGATTTTCAGACATCATATATGTCATACTACTAACGTTTGTATCTAACATTGTTGCTAGATGAGACCTCTCACCACTGGGTATCATAGTAGAGTATAATGTAGTACCAACTAGGCATTTAGCTGACATGACATAGTATTAAATGAAGAGACTCGTTGTATCACAGTATAATGACACCGTGTCATAATGCCTAATTCAAGAAAGCATTTATTTGAATAATAACATGTCTTCCTCGCCATATGAATCATAGAAAATAATAAATGATGTTGTCAAAAATACCACCCCATGATAATATGCATTGATGAGGTAGTAGCATAGACTACTATGATGTGCATGACACTATCCTATGATACTACCCACTATAATAACTACATTAGGAGCGGAAATTCCTATTGGAGGTCAGGCTCCATAGAGCCCGATTTAAAGAAGAAGAAACAATAGGTTTTAAGAAAAATCTAAAAAAATACACACGTACATAGGGATATATACCATATGTTTGTAAAGTATCATGATGAAATACATTTTGATGTGAGTTACACACACAAAAAATCATGATTTCCTAGAACATATACCATTCACTATATAAGTTTATTACTTTTTAGGTCACATCAAAACGCGTTTACATCCGAATATTTATTCTCAAAAAATAATAATTAAAACTTAAAATGTTGATTTATTATTATTACTATTATTACTATTCGGAATTTTGTTCTCCATGGAGCCCAAGAGCCAAAATCTTCACTCCATTGGGAGTAGTAACAATATTGAGGGTTCTTTTATTATATACTCCCTCCGCTCGGGTTTACAAGGCCCACACATATTTTACCAAAAAAATTGACCGTGTTGATCAACATAGTATCATTATATGCCAGAAAAGGTATATCAATAGATTACATTCGAAAGCAGTTTGCAATGGTATAATATTTGTGGCGTATTTAATCATATTTTGTAAATCAAATTAATGGCCAAAGTTTTTATTTCTAGACGTTCGTGATCTATAAATCCGAATGGAGGGAGTAACAAATGTTTTTTACAAATTGGACAAATAATTAATTAGTTCTAAAGATATTATTCCGGGATTCTAGAAAAAATTATGAAGTAACTATGTGAACAATATTAACATACAAAACCACATGTCCTCAAAATATGTATGTATAATGTGCAGGAGGTTTCCTGGTTGGTTTGAATTTAAAATTTAGATACTCCATCGATGAATATTTTTGTACTTGTTTTGTAGAATTTGACCAATCTTTTCAATGTCATAGGCCTGAGATCATAATTGGCCTTAACCTTGGCGCAGTTAATTCTCTTGGATACATAAAGGAATCAAGAAGGTAATGAAATATAGAGATGTTTTATTGTGTTTCTTTAGTTTACTTGCTAAGAACATTGCTTCCACAAAAACAATTGGTAAGGAAAATAATCAAATTAAACAGAAATCAAAACCAATGCAAACAATTACTTTTCCAGACCGTAGTATCCCTAAAATGGGAATATCGTAGAAACCCTATTATAACTTGAGAGAAAAAAAATTATGCATCCTGGTTTAGGGGATTATTGGATCATAATGGTAAATCATACTTCGTACTACCTCTGTCACAGTTTAGAAGGCATGCACGTGTACCTACGTCGTCAATTTGACCCTCTTAATAAGAGTCATATATTACAAAAAATATATCATTAGAAACTTTAGATGTTTTATTTTCTAATGATATAATTTTTATGTTAAACAATATATTTTATATAAGTTAAATTGACGACCTAGATACACGTGCATGACTTCTAAACTGTGATGGAGGTAGTACTAGACAATAGAGATGTAATAAAATACCAACGACCTATAAGCTCCCTAGAAATGAGAAGTTCAGAGGCATGTCGGGCTTATTTTCATATTGAATCGCGCTTGTGAGTTAGTGGGGAACATTTATTTGACATGGGCACAACCTTTTTTTTTCTGTGAGCGTAGGCATGGGCACAACCGTGAGACAAGTGTGTCGCTTGGTGACTTTGGGGGAGAAAGAGAGAGATAAGAGCATCTACAGTTGGACATGACAAATCTGGCCCCTTATATGTCCACGGACGCGCCCGGGCACGCTCGCGGACGTAGCCGGACAACCCCTCATATGTTGTGTCCGGCAGCCACACACCTCAAAATTGAAACCTCAAATCCATGCAATGCATGCATGTCCATCATAGAGAACAAATTCATCAAAATTCAACAGTTTACAAAATGCGACAAAGCAAAAAAATCAAAGCTCAACAGTCCGGACATGCCAAAATGAAATTAAAGTCCGAGCGTAACGGATCACTCGCTGGCCGGACTCCATCCATGCGTCCTGCTCCGCGTCCAGCCTTGTCGCCTTTTCTGCGGCCATCCTTGCCTCCTCCTCCTCCTCCGCGGCCATCCTTGCCGCTTGCTTCTCAGCCATCCTTGCCCCGTACTCCTTACGATCATTAATCTCGTTCTTCATCCCCATAAGCCATATCTTTGCATGCTCATCTAAGGTGCTTTCGTCTATCAACATTGTCTCGAGCAAGTTGCAACCTTTTGTTCTCAAACTCAATTTCTTCAAATGTCCGGGCCTTCTTCAGCTCCCATTTGATCGGCGCTTCCCTTTTCTCCAACTCGGTCTTCTCCCTCTCAATTTGCAGCTTCTTGTTCGCCCTCTCCCGGTCCCAATCCATCCTCTCCTTTTGCGCATCCAACATGAGCTTGTACCTGTCCTCTTTCTTGTTCCCCCTTATGTAAAAAATGCCCATCCAAGTGGTGGACATTTTTGTAGCCGCGACGTCATGAGAGGCCCTTGCCTTCTCCCGCTTGTTTCCCATCACTTGCCGGTTATCCTTTGCATGGTGTCTCTTCCATTCTCCCCTAAAACTTCTTCCTCTTCGTCGTCTACCCCAATTGATTGGTGGGAGCTTGAGCCATCATTGTTCTTCTTGCCGACCTTGAGATCGGCCACTAGTTGTGTCCACTTTGGTTTGCCTTTCAATATCACTCAACAATGGCTAAAACCGAATGGCTTCTTCTCTCTTTCTTGATACATACTGGTTGCCACCACCGTCTAGCAAACAATGTATGTATAACGATGAGAATGCAACAACAAAACAAGCATCTCAAATGATGACAAAATAAAGTGATTATGCTTACGCGAGTGGACACTCCCATCCCACTTTGAGGGTGACCAAGCACTTGTGCATAGTAGCCGACATACTTGTTCACTTCCCCTTGAATGATCCCCCATCGATGTTGGAGAGATGGCACATTGCAGTTGCTCATGATAGGATGCGACTCCACATATTGCTTGTGTTCATGATAGTGCTTATGGATCTTCTCCCAATACCTATTGCCCTTTTGCAACGTGCCATATATGGGGTCCAATGTTGTGGCCAAACAAGATTTATCAACAATATATCCTCAAAAGTTGTGAATGTTGGACCTCTAGCCTTGGGCATCTTTCCCTTCTTTTTCTTCTTCGAATTGGCATTTAATGTTCCGCCAACTTCAAACATAGGACAAGTTGAATCCCCCAACTCATACTCCATTTGGGTCGGTTCATGATTATCATCGATCATGTCTGACATGATCAATTCCTACAAGTATCATGATTTGAAATGAACTAAAGGTCTATGCAAAACATTGATCATGATATATGCAAAGTTGATCGGAAAGGAGCAAAATATATGTCCGATTCCCGTTGTGTCATTCCATCAAACAGGACGTGGGAAGCCGGTGCGACGTCGGTTAGGCGTAGAACTACAGAGAGAAAGGCTTCAAATAGTTTTTTGTGCTGCATAATTAACTGCAGCGTTTTCTGACGTTCTTATTAACAGCAAAATACTGGATAAAGAGAAGGGATCATGCCCGAGCTATTCGGCCGCGCCATCCCACGACCACTCGCCATGCCCTCGATGCCGCCATGCACGCTGGGTTCGTGCCATCCCACGAAGCGCACATGGCCGCCTAGTCTACCTAGCTACTTACGAAATAATCGGTCAAGGCACGAACACACTCATGCACTTGCCGTTTTATTTTTTTTCTAAGTCTGAACCTGAATAACTACTAGTGACAGGATTACATTGTCAACAAATCTTCCCTTAATCCTGGCACCCAGATGAAACCTCCATGACACCGAGCTTCAGTCGCATCTCCAAGAACTTGACGCGGCCCAGTGACTTGGTTAAAACGTCAACAAGTTGGCCATCCGTACTGACATGTTTGATGTCCACCTTGCCTTCCTCAACGCATTCACGAATGAAGTGAAAACGAGTGTCGATGTGCTTGCTACGTTCGTGATGTACTGGGTTCTTGGCTAGCTTGATCGCAGACCTGTTGTCCACGAGCAGTTTCACCGTTGCTGGTGGCCATCCAAGCAGCTCGCCCAGAAGCCTGCTTAGCCGAACAGCCTGACATGCTGCTTTGGAGGCTGCAATGTATTCTGCCTCGCAAGACGAGAGGGCAACCACAGCTTGCTTTTGTGAAGTCCATGTGACGATGCTGGAGTCAAGGAAGAAAACTACTCCATCAGATCAATGTCACTGAACCCCACAGTTTGAGTTCGCCACCGGAGCTCTTCTTGTATCTGCAGCCATAGCCAATTGTTCCTCTGACGTAGCGCAGAATTTGCTTCACCGCCGCCCAGTGCAACGCCGTGGGTGCCTGCATATACCTGCTCACCATCCCAACTGCGTGAGTGATGTCAGGACGGGTGTTGCAAAGGTAGCGCAAGCTTCCCACGATGCTCCGATAGTCCGTGACGTGCACCGCGTCTTCAGCTTCTTTCTTTCGCAGCCTGAGACGGTTCTCCATCGGCGTGTGGCAGGAATTGCAGTTCGTCAGTCCCGCAGCCTCCAAGATCTTGCGGGTGTATGTGCTCTGACAGAGCGTGATTGTGCCCGCCTCCTGCTTGACCTTGACTCCCAGGTAGTAGTTCAGAAGGCCGAGGTCGCTCATTGCAAACAGACTATGCATCTGTTGCTTGAACTCGGCGATGTCGTTGTCGTCCGTGCCCGTGATGATCAGGTCGTCCACATAGACGCCGACAAGTAGCGTCTTTTTGCCCGTATTCCTTCTGAACACGGCATGCTCCAGGGGGCTATGCTCGAACCCAAGTGAAACCAAGGAGGCATCCAGCTTGGCGTACCACGCCCGTGGTGCTTGATGAAATCCATAGAGAGCTTTGTGCAGCCGGAGCACCTTGTGCTCCTCGCCGGGGACGGTGTAGACGGGTGGTTGGTGCACGTAGACCTCCTCCTTGAGATCGCCGTTGAGGAACGCCGATTTGACGTCCATGTGGTGCACTTGCCACCCACAATGAGCGGCGAGTGCGAGCAGCAACCGTACGGTCTCCATGCGTGCCACCAGCGCAAAGACCTCGTCGAAGTCTACTCCTTGGCGCTGCGCGTAGCCCTTTGCGACAAGCCGCGCCTTGTGCTTGAGCACATGACCTGCAGGATCTTTCTTTACTTAAAACCCACTTTAGTCCAATGGCCTTGTGCCCGGATGGGAGCGTGGCCAGCTCCCATACGGTTCGGTCTCGGTAATAACCATTTAATATCGGTTCGATTTCTGTCGTGGATTTGTCACGGCAGATGTCCGGGTAAACGGACTTAGGTTCGGGCAGAGACGTAACTACGTGGTGGCTTGAAGGGGTTGATCGGAATCGAGAGACACGGAGTTTACCCAGGTTCGGACCCTCCGATGGATGTAAAAGCCTATGTCCTGCTTGTCTAGTATTGATGATGATGAAGATCTCTCGGTTACAAGGGTGCTAATTGCTATCTCTAATCACGAAAGCCTCTAATCTGTCTATCTCTAATCTCTTGTGTTGTCTAAACTTATGAACTTGTGTATCTTATCCCTTTAGGGGCGCTCTACCCCCCTTATATAAGTGGAGAGGGTAGGTTTACAAATAGAGTGAGTAGGATTAGGACTAGTCTCTCACGAATCCTACCCCGTGTCTTATTTCCTTTAAGGGCATCCTTTTCTCTTTGGGCCTTCTCTTGTGAGCCGCCTCGCGCTGGCTCACCCGCCAGGTCTTGTGCTTGGTCGTCCTGCTACCCGTCTGCCGGGTCATTAATAAAATGTCATGTCTTTATCGAGTCTCCTGTGAGTCGCCAGGCCGGGTCATACCGCGGGGTATATCCCCGACAGTTTCGGTAATAACCAAAATAACCAGAGTTGACGCGAATTTTTGACCAACACATATATTTTTTACCACATGATTCAATATGTGCATGTAGGTTAGTTTTTTCTTTTGAGAACTATATACCTAGATTAAATCATTAGATGACAGACATGATTTGGAGGCATATGTACATATGATGTGGACCAGATCAAACCGCAAAAAAAGGCGTTGACAGTTGACAGGGATGTACTCCCTTCGTTTCTTTATATAAAGTGTATTTGTTATTTTAAAAGTCAAACGAGGCCATGTTTGACCGAGTTTTAAAAAAAATATATCAATACCCACAATATAAAATTTATATCATTTGATCCATCATGAAAAGTAGTTTTATATTTTATCTATTTGTCATTGCAGATGTCGTTAGTTTATTCTATAATCTTGGTCAAACATTCAATCAGTTGATTTGCACGGAAAACAATACACCTTATATTTCGGAACGGAGGGATTATGTACGTACTAGTAATATTGTGAGAACAAAACAGGGAAAGAGCATCACATGCGCTAGCTTCCAGTTTTTTTTACAGGGAAAAAATATGCCACGAAACACCACATCGCTAGCCTGTAGCCTCCACGTTCCTGGTCCAATTGCAGCGCCAACCTCCAGCTTGTGGGCTAGGCAGCCCAGGGCCCAGGCCCAACCGCTAGGCGCCAGCCTCCAGCTGGTGCACCGGCCGCGCTGTGTAATTTAGTACCACCTCGCGAAGCAAGCAACAAACAACAATATGGGTGGATGGCTATAAAAGGAGGGGCGACGGGTACGATAAACACAGATCTTTGGATGTTTGACAAACAACGAAGCTAGCTTCGGTTATTTTGGTTTAACCGAACGGCTTTCGGTTTTTAACCGAAAAACCGAATGTTAAATGGTTTCTAAAATTGGAAACTGAAATTGAAACCAGAAACTGAAAAAACTGAAATTTCGGTTTGGTTTTGCTTTTTTGGTTTCATTTCGGTTTTGCACACCCTCACGCCTGAGGCCATCAAGGTCTAATCCGTTTGGGTCTGGTCAATGTGTCCAATCGGCTGACGCGTTTCGTTCATGCAATCGGTATGCGACCATATTTTTACACAAAACTGTTTGGGTTGGCCGCCACCGACGCATTTTGTCCATGCAGTCGGTATGCGATCATATTTTTACACAACTTTTGCGTACAAATTTAATATTGCCCAAAGTTTCACATAATTTAAACCAAATAAAAATCTCATAGTTTAAATGAAATTTAAATTGTCACAAATACATTGAAAAGAAAAAGAGCCGATACATCTATTGGTTACCAAGGTGAGTCCACATATGCTCAACTAAATCATTTTGGAGTCGAATGTGAGTTGCCCAATCACACATTTCATAATGAAATTGGATGAACTGTGTAAACGTTGCCGGTCTTCCATGCTCAGCACAACATTTTCACCCTGAAATTGAAACCCTTGGTCGAAGATTTCGTCCTCACACTCACCCTCTACGATCATGTTGTGAATGATCACACAAGCAGTCATCACCTCTCACAACTTCTTGGTGCTCCAACCGGCCGACGCATTTGGTACGTGCGGCCGGTATGCGACCATATTTTTACACAGCTTTTGCATACAAATTTAATATTGCCCAAATTTTCACATAGTTTACAACCAAATAAAAATCTCATAGTTTACAAACCAAATGAAATTTAAATTGTCACAAATACATTAAAAAGAGAAAGAGCAGATATATCTATTGGTTGCCAAGGTGAGTCCACATATACTCAACCAAATCATTTTGGAGTTGAATGTGAGTTGCCCAATCACGCATTTCATGATGAAATTAGGTGAACTGTGCAAACGTTGCCGGTCCTCCATGCTCAGGCACACCATTTTCACCCTGAAATTGAAACCCTTGGTCGAAGATTTCGTCCTCACACTCATCCTATACAATCATGTTCTGCATGATCATACGATCAGTCATCACCTCTCACAACTTCTTGGTGTTCCAAGTTTTAGCCGGATACCGAACGACGGCCCATCGAGATTGAAGCACACCAAAAGCATGCTCCACATCTTTCCTAGAACTCTCTTGTGCTTTAGGAAATCTAGCCCTCTTTCTCCTACCGGATTGGAAATTATTTTCACAAGAGTTATCCATTGAGGGTAGATACCATCTGCTAGGTAGTATCGCTTGTTGTAGTGGTGGCCATTGATCTCAAAGTTGACCTCTGGGCAGTTGCCTTCCGCAAGCCTTTCGAACACCTGAGAGCGCTGAAGCACGTCGATGTCATTGTGAGAACCAACATACCGAAAAAAAGTGTCAAATCTAGAGATCTTGTGAAGCCACAACTTCAAGTATGACAGTGTAACCTT